>VYZV01038558.1:0-320242 GCA_013401275.1 Pandion haliaetus | reverse complement strand
CGTAAGAAAAAATGGTTCATTTGTGCGGTCATCGCAAGGGTAACTTCTGCTTACATCTTCTTACTTTTTAAATCTTTCATGTAAGGGGCAAAAGCATGATTTGCCGTTGGCAAATGCAGTGTTAAAGCTAATACTTACTGTGCCTCTTGTGTGTTAAAAGACTGGTGTGTCAGTCAGGTTACTAGCTGTAGAACCTGGGACGAGCATGCAGAGGCTGGGTTGCTTGTTGTGTGAAAGTTGTGCTGAAATAGTAGAGCAGGAAAGTAGCTTAAATTGGCTTCTTGCTGATCCAATGCAAAGTGCACTGAAGCCGGGAACAGAATGGAATTGTGTTAGGCTGCTGGTGGCAAGTTCCTGCCTATTTCAGGAGCTCTCTGCTGTATTTAGTGGACATATAATGACTCTGTGCTGATAACCTCCAGAGATGTCAGGACCCCCTTGTGCTCTGTTGTTGATCCGTTTCTGCATTTGGTGGGCTGAGGCAGTGCTTCCTAAAGCCATGCGCACAGTTGGCCCATTAGAGACCTCTCTAAGTCAACTCTGGGGATCTCTGATTTGGGCCTCCTACTAGCCTAACTTTTTATTAACAGAAACCTCCTCTTTCTCATGGCCCTCCCCAAGCTCCTCCTTTTTTACCAGAATCATCTTGGGTTACAGCAAAGGTACTAAATAGATTTGTTGATCAGAAAGGCTAACTTGATGATGTTTTCACAGGTCGTCTTGTAGAACAGTTCTCTATTGCTAATCATCACAAAAAGCAATGGGTACAGAGGATAGGAGAGAAAAATTAATTTCCTGTTGGCTGCTTCCATTTTTCTCTTGTGAGCTTAAAAATATCTTAGGCTAGCTGTAAGTTTCTGTGGCGAGATGAAAACTTATGTATTTCTTTGTAACAGCAGTATTTTTAATACTTAGTAGAGAACAATCCATCACTCTGCAGTTTGGCTCTGCTTATTTTTGAGAGGTAGCTGATGCTATTGGTCAGGCTGATAGTACGTAGCAGCCTACAAGTTTGCTGGGTTGGACAACCTCTATTTGCTTTTTCAAAACACCAGTGCTGTTTTGTTGGCTACTGTTTTAAGGGGCGGGGAGCATCATATGTGCAGAAGTTTAGTTTGCCTTTTGCTTGTTGCCAGCTTTACTGGTGATGCGTGAGTTTACGGCTGTTGCTTTGGGAAGGTTGTCAGTCACAGGATATGCCAGAGTGAAGGTTCTTCAAAAATTCATTGGTTGTTTGCGATGCATGGTTGTGCTAGTCAGGTCACAGCAGTGTTAGCGTACTCTATAACCTGAGCTTGCAAAAGCTGGACATAAAGAGCTGAAAAATTGAAGATTGTACCATTTCTATGAGCAGGAAGGGTATGATCCCAAACCTGCTGAAATCAGTAAAGACCCCATGGCACTTCTAACCAGATCCTAAACTCCAGTGTTGCAAGGCTTAAGTTTCACAGCTCCTAGCCCTTCGTGTGTAACTAGATTGAGGGAGGCTTTTTACGGAGTGGTGACTGGTTTACTTCTCCTCTAAGGCATGAGAACACATTGATGCTAATCTTGTTTCAAAAAAATTGGCTACGGCGCTTGTCTATGCATGAGCAGTAGCTGGCTCATGGCGTGGTGCTGCATTCCTTGTAAAGGCAAACCTCCTGTTGCTTGACAAAAAATTGCATCCTTAGTAAAATACACTGTGAGGCCAATGTATAATTGTAAACTTATTAAGACCCATTCTTGTAAGCATTTCTATATCTGCTTAGTGCTAGTCACAGAATCATCAGTTCCATACTGATTTTGAGGAGGAAATATGCATGTGTCAAGCTCAGCACATCAATAAATTTCTGCAGAATTGGTTTTGTAATGTATCTTTAAATCCTTAATCCTTAACCCTTAACTTCTCTCTGGATTGGAGATGTGAGAGTGCCGCACTGAAGAGTTTGTTTAGGATTTAAAATAAAAGAAACAAAACAAACTTTCATACATGAGTAGTAGAAAATTCTCCTAGAGATCAATGGGTTTGCTGAATTCTGCTAAGTAGGGTTGATGATCTAACAGTCCTTCTGAAAGGTTTGGGCTTTCTGACGCTTCTGAGACATCTTGTAAGTCTGGTAGTGACTGCTAAATAGTTCTGAATACTAAAGGTGTGCTGTTACCACAGTAGTCCAGTACTTATTTTAGTCCTTTAGTACTTGTTAGTGTTACAGTACTCTACAAGAAGGAATGAGCTTTTTTTTTTTCCTCATAATAGGAGAAAAAGCAGGTCTGGAAGGCAGAACTGCCTTTGTTGCCCTATAGCCTGTTTCCCCTAAACATGTTGCTTCTAGGCACTTATATAATCTATATAGGCAGAGATTGTGATAGATAATGTCACCCTTTGTGCATTTCAGATAAGCATCTCTCTAAACACAAATGTGATCAGCATCTCTCCTTGTCCTTTTGAGACTCAGTAACAGCTTTGTCAAGTGGCTTGATAATTTTTGCGCAAAATTCAGTTGGACTTCTGTGGTCAGCAACATGTAAAAATGACGTGGGAAGATCTTCAGTTGAGGTAAGCTCTCCCGAGAGCATTGGCCATTTTCACCGAGCAGGATCTGCTCTGCTGCGCTAACCTGGGCTCATAATAATCAGGCATTGAGACCTTTCCTGCTCATATGATAATTGGGTTTGGGTGTCCACAGACTATCATCTGCTTTTCCCCCCCGCCAGGCAGTTAGAGGTCTCACTTGTGTAATCAGTACTGATGAGGCTTGGAGAGGAACATGATTTATTGTACTCTCAGCTTTGAAGAAGGAGCTCATCTGGACTGCATTTATATTAGACCCACTTTGCTACACTATTAGAAGAGGATAATTATTGAACTATTTTATTGTACAGCTATTCCTAAATTGTTGATTTTTGGGGTTTTTTTATTGATTTCAGGAGGCAGCTAATTGCCATATGGCAGCTTGATGTTAATGTTTTATGAAGATCAGGAAACAAAAGTTTATGAAAAGCTTTTGTATAGTAACTGCAGAGTTTCAAGAACTGTTTTATACTTCCTGACAGTGCAGGTCTGGCTTAATGGTTTGTTTTTATTGCTTAAGAGTGTAAACCTTTCTTTAGCCGATGTGTGGAAATTATATCCTCATCCCGCATTACGCATTTCTCATTGCTCATTACTCATTCCCTGCTTTCATTTCTGCCATCTGTAATCAGAGCTTTACTGTTTCAACTGCATGCAAAATGCTCCTATCCTTTGCACAGTAAGATAGTTTTCCTTAGCACTCATCCACCCTNGGGGGGGGAGGAAAAACCTACTCTGTCTATATTGTTTTTCTCTGTTTTGGGTGGAGTCTGTCTTAGATTCTGGTTGCTAGATGGTTTCTGTAGTAACAAGCAGAGAAAAATCCAAGACTGAAAAGGCACTTTTAAAGGTGCCATATCTTGCCTGAAGTATTATTTATCTAATTATGGATATGGAATGTTTCTCTTCTCCTTTATATTAAGGCTACCCCTTTTGGTAGGGCAGACTGCTGCTATGAGAACTTGATCTGTTGTGTTCTTACAACACAAGAGCATGAGAACCACGAATCTTGTTCCCAGTTGACTTAAGCTGCTCAAAATAATGATAAAAAGCCAAAGGCATTACAATGTATTTTTCAAGATGTTATAAATGGTTGTTATAGGCACAAACCACTTTGTTTTTTTAGTTACATAGGAAAGAAGAAAGAAGCTAGGTTCAGAAGGACGCTTGGATTTTACATGTTATGGCTGTAAGGAGGGTGTTGGATAAAAGCCGCAGTCTTTTATTTTGTTAGACTACTATGTACAAGGAAAAAATCCCAGCTGCTTCAGAATATAACCTTACTCTGCTGTACCCCAAATTTTTTGTTTATTTCTCCTAAGGGATTTTGCAGGTGTCTGAGAAAGTAACCATTTGTGTGTGTCCACTACATTTGCCTTGCTTGGGCACCAAAAGAATTAAAAAATTATTTTAAGATTACTTCTTTCCTGTCTCTCCAGTACTAATCCTTCATTACCTGTATTCCTGACAGCCTTGTCTGCAACAAGCAGTAATGGTTTCCTAAGGTGGAGTTTCCTCTCTTTTTGGAATCTAGTCACCTGTCAGTGCCCTCCGGGATTTAGCAACCTTCGGTCTGCAAGCCTTGTGCAATGGTCACTTAGAAAAGCAGGTACACTGGTTTTGTCTGGGTTCTGTGTCCTTTACAGAGGCAAATTTGTCCCTGCCTTAAGCAAGAATCTTAGTTTGGGAAGGGTCTGAAGGCTTGCACCCATCGTGTGCAGCAGGAGACACCTTGTAACACCAGGGACCGTGTTTGTAACTTGCCAGAAGTCTGAGGGCCAAAACTCATTTGCATCTGTATTTACATAGTGCTGTGAAGGCACTCAGCTGTAATACCTGCCTGGGCTTGTGTTGCTCTTGACAGATGAACAGAGGCTGAGAGTTGTTGGACTTCTCCAGAGGTAGGAAACTTGCAGTGGGTCAGCTTGGTTCTCAGCTCATAAGGCAGGATAGCGATGAGATGTATTTTTGCTCTTCACAGTTCATTCTTGTAGGGGCTTCTGCAAAGTGTGCTTGGCTACCCATACAGGAATTAGATGGGAGCCACTGGGTTAGGTCTGCAGTTGGGTATATTGGCTTAAGTCCAGGAAAGAAGCAGTTCTGTGCCTTTTTAGTTTGAAAAAAGGCAAGATTTTTGTGGGAAGAAGTTTTAGGTGAGGGAAGTGGGGAAGGACCCTGCAGGCTTTTGAAGCTGAAAGTGTTAAAAATTTCTAGAGGGACTTCAGGTAAAGGGATCAGAGCAGCAAATTGATAACATTCTGAAAGTTCAGGTTCCCACAACAGCTGGACTGTGGCAAATTTACAATTTAATGAGGCTGATAATCCCATTAGAGATTAAATTAAGAAGGTTTTTCTGGGAGATCACCAAGAAAATTATGAATATTGTACTGCAGCTTGGGTCATAATGGCAAGGCAGCGGAGAGCTGACATGTGCTTCTTGCACTGCAGGATACTGTTTCATTCAGTGCGTCTCATTAAAACAGAGCATTCAACTCCAGCAGTGTTTCACTACAAACAGGAGCAAATGTGTTATTATTATTATTGCTACTAGTACTATTATTACTGTCATCATCATCATCCTGGAAACAACATGCAGATTAAAAGATGGAAATATCAACCAGATCTGCAAATCAGCACAGCTCTACTGACTTCGTTCTCAGACGGTCGGTCCTTTTTATTAAAGCAAATCCTCAGAAGGCAGGGTGACCGCGTATAAAAAATAATGTATTTAAGGTAACTATTGACATAACTCCAGTAGCTTGGAACTTGCACAAAACCATTTTTTATGGCATCCTGCACACCCTAGTGATGGGAAAGTGTTGTATGGAATAATGACCCTGTAACCACAGACTTCAAAAGTATAGAATGTCTGCGGCATGATGGAAATAGCTGTTTCCACATCAATAATATACACACAGGCATATTGAAGCTTAATTGCAAGGCCAATGGTGATGGGAGGGGGAAGGGGGAAGGGAGAAGGGATATCTGACTACGGCTGCACCAAACACGCAGGCTGAGCAGAATGCCTCTGCTTTACAGCCAGAAACAATGATTCATTTCTTTATAATCTTGACTTTTGCATTTTTCTCATGACTTATTGATAACTTTGTATGGGACTTCATAGACCAAAGGAGTTATTGACTCCTTAGGAATTAGGAAGAGACAGGGTATGTATTATTTCTTACAAACATCACTCTGGCTGTTGTTTTAAATTATTCTATTTTAAGGACAGTTCTAATGCAATTTTTTCTGCTTGCATTTTCTCTCTTCCTTTGAATGAAAAAAAAATCCTTTACTTAAAAGCAGTCTCTCACTTTTAAGAGGCCAGCTTTTATGTCCATTTTTATGAAGAATCCTGATCTTCTAGTTGACATCATAATGTTAACACGAAGGCAGTTTTGATGTCACAAAGTGTTGCTATTGGACCAAGCCATTTTCCCAGCCCTGGCACTGTAAATAAAAGGTGGGCCAAATAGCATTAAGTGAAAAATGAGCGGTTTTGTTCTGCAAAATACTGGCATTATTGATCCTCTTTTATTCCTATTGTTCAAGACCTAGATTACTGGAATGGCAGGTCTGTTGTCA
Organism: Pandion haliaetus; assembly: GCA_013401275.1. Lineage (NCBI taxonomy): Eukaryota > Metazoa > Chordata > Aves > Accipitriformes > Pandionidae > Pandion > Pandion haliaetus. The sequence continues at coordinate 314,103 of VYZV01038558.1, read as the reverse complement.
TTTTACTACTTTCAGTGTACTGCAGTATTGGCAGTATTGGCATCATGCAGGATTTCTTTAAAGCTTCCCCTGCTGGAATCTTGTGAGGACACCATGGAGCCTGAGATTCTTAAAAAGAAAATTTCCTCACCCTCTCTGGGGAGAAGCCTCAGAATGCCACCTTGAGACTTAAAGATCAGAAAGAAATGGAATTGAAGTTCTTTTTTTAACCACTGGTATTTTTAAAGTCCGTCAACATTTTTGGTTATTTAGGATTAGCAATAACCCATGTTCTAGATGATGTTATTACTGAGGGGAGGATCAAAGACTAATTGATTCATATTTCCTGGTCTGGTGATTTATTTTTTTTAAGTTTTTTGTTTTGCTTTGTTTTGGGTTTTTTTTTTTAGAAATAGTTAATTGTTAACTACTTCTTGACATGTTGGGCAAAGAAGTCTCCCAGGTTTGCAGATGAAAAGATTTTCACCTTTGAAAATATAACCCAAATGTACCCTAGAGGGCAGAGTCATTTAGAGAGAGATCCTGCACACCTGCTGAGTTACTGATTCATGCCCACTGCAGAGTTCCTCAGTGAGAAGGACCAAGCCCTGGGAAAATGGTGTTGGGAGCGTGGGTGGAGCCTTCTGGTTTTTGTCAGCAGCAGAAGTTGAGAAAGTGGTCTGTGACTCTCCTGTGTGCAGGTTCTGACAAAAACCGAAAACAAAACCAAAAACCATTTAAAAAAAAAAATCAGTAGTTTGCAAACAACTTCGTATAAGCCAGCAGCCCATTCTGCTAGCAGGTAGCTATTGCAGCTCTCACCTGCTGGAGGGTCTTAGCCTTTTTCTGAGGGTTAGATTTAATTTTCAAATAGAAGCAGCTTAACTTATGTTTTATATCAAAGAAAATAAACCAGGTGCTGCCCTTTCCAAGAGCCTTCTCCTCTTGAGACACGCAGTGGGTTACTGCCAGCTTTTCTATTTAACTGGTGAGGAAGATTTGTTGTCAGGCCTTTCTCTGTGAGCCTGAGTGTCTGGGAAGGATCTGGGAAGGTCTTTCCAGCTCCTCTTGTATGTGAGTACTTCCTTCAGGGTTTCAGGCTCCATTCCTCTCTTCTTTACCTTACTCATCTAAGGCGGGGGGGGAAGGGTCAAATACTGGGACACTTTGAAGAGTGTGCCTTTACCAAGCTTTGGTTTTTCTCTCTTCCTGGAACTCTCATTACATGATCCTGGTTTTCTGAGCCAATTGTTAGCCCAAGGCCAAATCCTTAACCTTGGGCTAGATAACAAAAGCACAGCTGAGATGATCTTGACTCCTTTAAAAAGGCTGTCTACTCTTTGATGCACTCAGAATGAGACACATAATTCATTTTAGTTCCAAACGTTGTTCTTAGCATGGGAAATTAGCAACCTCCGTGATAAAAAGTCAGCATGTTAAGTGCGTGTGCGTGCGTGTGTGTTTTATGTTGAGTTTTCCATTGCGTTCCACATCCTGGAGGGTGTTGGTGTGTCTAGGGAGAACCTGAGATTGAATCCTATCTGGGAAGTATTACTTAATGTAACTGCATCAGTTCATACCAAGGCCCGAAGACTTTGTGCCAATGACGGGAATCAGCATTTGGAAAATGTAGCTTTCTGACTTGCAGCTGTAAATGAAAGGAGCGTGTAATTGGAGCGTATGCTCAAGAGAAATTAAGCTGAGATCAAGTTTATTAATGGATATCAAAACTGGCTTAAGTGCAGCTCTCTTCTTCTATGCAAAGATCCCAGAGGGATGAGAAAGGCCAATGAGTGTCATATAGCGCCAGTGTCTGGCAGTGCTTATGTGCAGAAGCTCTTCTGTCATTGTGGTGTGGAGGCCTCCCCAACAGGTCCTTTTTGAGTTTTTAATTTGGGAGAGGACTCTTTCACCATATGCTCTATTGCTGAAGTCTCGGTGCTACTCTGAATAACTTTGAGGGTTTATTTCGTACTGTAGTCTAGCAAGCCTGATGGCAAGAAACATAGCATCACTGGAGGCTGTAGTGTCAAGTGGGCCTAGTCACGAAAGGTAGTGGAATTCACAGCTAAGCTGAGAGCAACAAGACGGGCTCTGGTGGCTAAACCTGTTAAAAGGAAATGCTGCTAGTCAAATACTGCATCAGAAAAAAGAGGCGGTGTAGCAGCAGGGCCACCAGAGTAAGGACAGGAGAGACAGCAAACTTTGCTGCGGAGCTGGAGTGCACCATTGGAAAAGTCCCTCACTGTCCTTATGTGCTAATTCTCAAATAGCTCTTCCCTGCCTCGTAAGTGTTTTGTAATGATACGTACCTTAAAGAATTTGGAGATGCCCAGATGCACTGCTGTTTATCCTGTAGGGTAGAGATAGATAGCTACATGATATGGCATAATAACAGGTTTCGTCCGTTGGTAACCAGTTTGCATGTGGACCAGGTCTGGCCAGTATTAAATTGGAAAGCAAAGATGGCTTTGTGATTAAGGTACTGGAGTGGGACGCTGGAAATCTGGGTTCAAGTTGTGGGTCAGCCATAAACTCCCTGTGTGACCTTGAGCAATATAATTATTCTGAAACTTCAAAGGTATCTAAACAATTTGGACACCCATTTTCCAGTCATTTTAATTAACTGGGGTGCTTTGAAATGCTCAGCTTTAATCTCTCTGTGCCTAGGATTCTCATTTGTAAAACCAGGATAATAATATTTCCTTGTGCATGAAGAGGATGTGTACGTTAATGATTGGGAAGTGTGCAGCTACTTAAAATGCAGCAGATATGGAGCTTGCAAGTTTATTGAGGGGGGGAGCATGTTGAGTTTTGCAGGCGTGGGGCTCATATACATATATGGGTGCTACGCGCAGGACAAACTTAGCCTATTTCAGTGAGATTTGTTTACATGTGGGCATAAACTGGGGGATAGTTACTTACCATGATATATTACCGTCATATTGGTTCTTGGGAGATAAATACCACTGCAAGTAAACTGCAACCAAAATATTTACTGAGAGGAACAACTCATTTATTCAATATTTCATTTAGCTCCATAACAACATCTTGCCGTTTCTTTAGTGTCTTGCCATTCTTTAATAGTGAATATTAAACTTTTACAAGATAAAATGACTAGTTATTAACATTTCCATTTCTGTAGCTTTACTTCCTAACAAGCCATACTCCCCCTTTAACATCACCTACGGTTATGTCCCTTTGCCCGGTGTTATGTGGCTGTGTAATGAAAAGCCTGTAATGCACACAGGCAGAGGGAAGGGTTAAAAGAGCCAAGGGAGTCTTTAATTCCTTCGTTTTCTGACTTTTGTGGGTTTAATACACAATCTTAACATTCCATTAGTAAGTGGTTGCATTTTTTTCTTTTTAACTTAAGAGATTAAAGGTTCCTTCAGATTTTACATTTTTTCACTACTCTCCTTAGTCATGTCAGTTTTGTGTGCTAGGCGGGCGGGAAATGAAAAGCTGTCCTCAGTAACCATTGATGCTACTCCCAGAGCAGAGTGATGGATGTCTAGGAGTTGCCTGTCCATAGGGGGCTGCTTTTCCCAAAAGAACGTCTATCAGGGTAGAGAAATGTTTCAAAGGCCCTGGGACTTGGGTTCATCACTGGCCTTTAAGATGACCATCACCCAGCGTCTTTGAGTAAAGTACTTTGCAAACTGCATGCAAAACACTGTACAGTGTTACACACTGTCAGAACATCTGATCCGGCTTGTTGCAAAAGTTATTGATATGTCAGTGGTAAATATATGTTGAAATGAAGTTTCACTATATAAATATGAAGGAAAGAGCCGGCTGCTACTCTAAACAGCTTCCACTGAATCAGTTGCATGTGTGACTTCAGTATGAATCAAATCAGAGTCCTTTTCATTGCTCTGTCCATTGGCTTATTATAATGACTGCTCTGTAGACAAGAAAATCTGACATTTTCACTACTTGTTAGCATTATGCTAGGACGGCAATGGAGTAACTTGTTATTTATCATAGATTTTCAAAGCAACAGTGAACCAAGTGCTTCTCTAATGTGCTGACATGTATGCTTGCAGGATAGGTGACCAAATATTTCTCAGTTTTGTTCTAAAGTCTGTATTGCGAGCATCCTGAATATTGAATAGCAATTTTTCCTCTAAAACTTTGGTGGAATAAGATGGTGAAAACTCTGGTTGTAGTTTTCACTAAAACCCAACAATCAGAGTTATAAAGGATTTGGGGTGGTAGCTGTTATTACCCAAGATTTTCCTATTCCTTTGATTTAGCTTTTTACTGAAGTGAGCAGGTAAGAAATACTGACAAATTATCACTTCATGTTGTGTACAAACAAATATCATCTCTGTAGATTTTACAGAAGAATAACTTTTATGATGAGTCTAAGTAAATGTTTTCAGATAGTCTCACCTTGTAGAATGTTGTCATTTGTCTCTGGTAGGTGCATAGTTTAACAATAGAAGCAAACAAACCAGGAAAGAATCATGTCTAGATAACTACCAAAAGTTAAAATAACCTTAGATAAAGAAAACTGCCTCTGGATTTTCCAGGAGAAAATAAAGCATTGAATTAATTGAAAAAGATAAAGCTAAGAACAAAATATGGTAATGTTTGGGGATTTTTTACCAATGGCACAATTCTGCAAAAACTTAATGTTCTTATTAGCTATTATGTTTTCTAGGCCCATCAAAAACTTTTGGACAGAACTTAATTTGGTATATTGTTACAAACTCTGATATCTGCCCAACTTTATCCAAGTTCATGAACCTTTTGAGCAGCAGCCCCCCTCATGCCCCTGGGGTTCTGGAGAAGGATTTATGGCTTCATGTGCAAAACAGTGTGAAACTTGGCACTTTCACATGGCCTGAACCCTGACAACTACAGCAGCACTAAGCAAAATCAGGGCCTATGAGCTCAATCAGCTCAGAGGCAAAGTAAAGGTTTATTGAAACTCACATGAACGTGAACTAAATTCCATTTTAAAAGAATCTGGCCCTTACTGTCCCATCATTGCCTTATCGTTAACATGGGGGAAATCCATTCCACATGGCTGTTGTGAAGATAAATTCAGTAACATTTACGGCATTCAAATAAGGAAGGTGGCAATGGTGGTGTTGGGCAGGGAGTTAAGGACTTCTGATATGTAGGAGGGAGGTTGATGACCGGGAGATACAAAGGTCTTAATAGGCAGTGTACGAACAGGAGAAGTTCCTCTCAGTTCCTACTTGCTGAAGAGCCAAGGCAGGCCAGTCATTAGGGCTGTCTGACAGGGTAAATGAGTCACAGTCAAATCAGGCACTCATTTAAATCACCAGGCTTTTTCAGAGCCTGTGCAAACTGCAGGCTCCAGTTCATACTGAAGGCCAGATTTGCCTTTTGCTTACTGGGCTTTCAGTGGTGTTGAAAGCTTATGAGTGGGAATTTGGCCAAAGGTCGAAAAATCTACCTGCCTCCCGATTTATAAACCAGCAGAGGTGCTACCTGCCACCAGTATCCAAGTCCATGAGGAAGAGAGTGTCAGTTTCCTACTGTTACTCAGTTGCAGTTCTGCAGATCTTGTCCTTTCTGTAAGAACAGAAGTCTCTGGCAGTCATTGGAATTGACTGGTGCTGGGGATTGGGCCCACAAGGTACAGAAATGTTTCTTCCTTTGCTCATTTCCTGGCCTTGCCCTCTGGACAGGGGGTAGACTGTCTGGCTTTGGAGCTTTCTTCATTCAGGTAGGTCATGTTACGCCTCTTCTTACCGGGTCCTGAAATGAGCCAGTGTTGCTCACCTGCAGGCCCAAACTGGCTGTAAGTGAACACTTCAGGCATTAATTCTGTATTGCGTTGCCTCTACTTCTACACTGCATAAAGAACTCCAGGGATCCTCCACAAGTGAGGCCATGGGTGGATTTGTCTGAATGGACCTCTTTCAAAGTTGCTTGTGATTGTTGCATTTATGGGGTATGGATTTCAGCTGTGATCCTACAGTGTACTTACGATGATAGTGCCTCGGCTTATAAAGTTACAGTAGGAATATTCTGCAGTTAACACATGCAAAAGTCTGGTTGTCAAGAAGTGGGTTCATTCTTCTGACACTAGGCTAAACCCTGTTAGGAGAACCGTAACCCTCCCCACATCTGCTGGAAGGGCAGGGTTATGGGGCATAAGCAACTGAGGAGACTTACAGAGTGCATGAGGTACAACTTTTTGATGCTGGTGCTGGACAAGCTGACTGATTGAAGCGCTCACAGATAAGGAAGAACTGTTTTTGGGTGACTTGGCTGCAGTATCATGAGATGGTTGTTTAAGAACCCGAGGGAAGTGGGAAAGGCAAGTAATATAATAATCGCTCAAAACTTAAAGCATGTGGACTTTGGCCTGTTCAAGGAACTGGTAGGCAGAATCTCCTGAGAGTCTGCCCTGGAGGGCAGAGACCATGAAAGTTGCTTGATCTTCAAGGACAGCCTCCTCAAAGCACAAGAACAGTCCATCCTGATGTTCAGGGTGCTGAGCAGGTATAGCAGGAGGCCAGCGTGGCTGAACGGGGAACTCCTGACTGATTTCAAATGCAAAAAGGAAGAGTATGGAGGTGGAAGCAGGGACAAGCAACCAAAAAGGAATACAGAAATGTTGCCTGGGCATGTAGGAACAGAGTTAGGAAAGTCAAAGCTCAGCTGCAGTTGGAACTGATGAGGCTTGTAGAGTGTAAGCAGATCATTTCTACGTGTACATCAGCAACACAGGGGAGACCAAGGAAGGTGTGGGCCTTCTGCTGAATGTGGCAGGTGACATGAAGGCATGGGGAAGGGCTGCAGTATTCAGTGTCTTGTCCTTTGTCTTTATTGGCAAGATCTGCTTTCAGGCCTCTATGTATCGTGGCAGAGTTTGAAGAAAGAGGTGGTACCTGCATTAAAGAATTAAAGATCACGCACGTAAATGTGGCATGTACAAGCCCATGGGGCTCGACAGGATTCATCAGAGGGTGCTGAAGGGCTGATGCTATTTAACATCTTCAGCAGCAGCCTGATCAAAGAGATAGAGTGCATCCTTAGCAATTTTGCAGGTGACACCGACCCAGGAGAAATGGTTGATATGCTGGAGAGCAAGTCTGTTGGGCAGAGGAACCATCTGAGAGATGAGCTGGAAGAATGAGCCAACAGGAATCTCCTGAAGTTCAACAGAGATGGATGCAAGGTCCTGCGCCTGGGACAGACACGCCCCATGCCCAGGTACAGGGGTACCATCTCAGCACCTGGGGAGCTGGGAGTCCTGACAGACACCACATCCAACATGCGTCAGCGACATGGCTGCTGCAGAAATGAAAGCCATCTGTGTGTTGGGTTGCCTGGAGAGGACTGACTATTCCCCTCTGCTTGTGCTCGTTAGGATGCCACTGGAGTACTGTGTCCGGTTTGGGACTCTGGTAGAAATACTGGCAAACTGGAGAGAGCTGAGAGCAGCTGTGGTGGTTAGGTGGCTACATTGTGTGTTCTCGTGAGGAGAAGTGGGGGAACCTTAATTTATTTAGCTAGGGGGAATATAATTGCACTCTTCCATGACCCAAAAGGAGGTTATAGAGAGGATGAAGCCAGGCTCTTCTCAGAGGTGCACGGTGGAAGGACAGGAGGCAGCTGCTGCAGATGATAGCGAGGGGAAATCTGCCTGAATAAGGAAAAAAATCTTCACAGCAACAGTGATTTAGGACTTGAGCCCCAAGAAGTTGTAAAACTTCCACTTTTGGAGATTTCCTGAACTTGACTAGTCAAGGCCCTGAGCAACCTGATCTAACCTGAAGCTGAACCTGCTCTACAGGAGCAGGAGGTTGGACAAGATGACCTCCAGAGGTCCCTTCCAACCTCAGTATTTCTGATTTTGTGACATAGAGTAAAACCATTGAGCAAGAGCAATAGATGGAGCAATATGAATGTAGCAAGTCCTAGTTTCGATGTATACCATGTTATTTCTCGTTTGTGTTCCATTTAACAAGCAGAGAAAAAAAGGCAACCTTCTGCTGCTTTTTTTTTTTTTTTTTTTAATTTAATCCCCAAAATCATGAAAAAAATTGTAGGCAGGAGAACTGCTGCAGTATGCAGATTAGGATGTCACATTTGTTGAAGCACTGTGTCCAATATCAATAAAATAAGAAACAACTGATCACTTATTTCTGGCAGGCATTTTTTCTCATAAAAATGAGTTTTGAATGAATTGTAACAATGAGTTTAAAAAGATCTTCATGCAGAGAAGAGAGTCTATAATGCTAGCTTCGGTCTGAACTTTTACAACAAAAATTATTCAGTACAGGATAATTAATGATTTCAGTAGAAAAATAAAGTGAAGTATTTTGTATTTTTTTCTCACAAAATCATTGCAGCCTGGATGAGAAACGGATACAAGGACGTCTTTGACCAATTAGAATAAAAATTTAAAAAAGACAGCAAACTGTTGGCAGCCACTGACACCTGTTAAAATTCGAGCCCATGCTAGAGTATCAAGCTTCTGCCGAAATGTGTATGAGTGTATTTTTATGTTTTAAATATGACTTCCCATCCTGGTATTTGCAGGTGCATTGTACTAAAGTGAACACAATCATTTTGTTAATTGCAGTTCAAGCTCATTAGGGAACTATAAAGGCAGAAGAATGAATGTAACCGTGCATTAAATGGTAAATGATTTTGGGGTGGGAAGCAGTCAGGTGTGTTGCCCTAGGCTATGATTTTCCCCAAATTAACATACATAGCAAAGAAAGAAAGAATGAGGCGGGTGGGAAGAAAGAAAGGCCACAGGTCACCAAAGCAAACCTCCCAAACTTCAGTGACGCTGAAGGGAAATGTTAGTTGCTGAAGTGTTGAGAATCTAGCTGGTACTGGCTCAGACCAGGCAGTTTTTGTATTGGTTTTGGTTCATTCAGTCCAAATATGGTGAAATCTGAACCAGCTCAGCATTGTTCTTGTAGTTAACATGTAACTGAACAGAGCTTTGGAAGGTTTCGCTGCAGCCTGCAGGACCTCTTGGATGTGCAATGTTAATGACTTTTATTACAAAACCATCTTGAAGCAAACAGCCAAACATTTCCCCTCAGAGTTTTGGTGGAAGGTTCGTAAACTTGAAAACGTGCTATCACAAAGCTTGGTTGCTTCCATCTCCCTACTGGACTCTCAAGCCAGCAGGGATCCATGGATTTCCAGATGGTTTTACAAGCATATTTTGCTGCCTCAGAATAATAATCGAGTGAAATGAAAACCTTGGCCACCACTTCAGATCTGAATAGCAATACTGAGTGTCTCAGTGTTTGGGTGTCTAGATGGACATGGCTCAGAGGAGTTTCTTTGGATGGCCATGATTTGGATCTTCTGGAAAATCAGGCTCCTTTATTTTGCCTCGTTTTCCGTTTTACCTTTGCTTGAAGTGGAAATACTTGTTTTGAGAAAGGAGGAAGGTGCTAGAAGAACTGAATGAAAATTTTCCCCTGGAATTTTTTCAACTGATACTGTATATTAGGAAGAACCCCCTATTTTTTCTTTTCTGTTTGTCTGTTTCTTGTCCATTTCCTGAAAGCATTTCCATTTTATGCTGTGCTAGTGAATTGTTTAACCAGTCACCAAAGTTAAAAGTTTCATGACTTTCAGTATATGTCTGTAATACCTGAATGGCAATTGAGGTTCAAATGACCTGAGTTTTTGTAAAGCTTTCAGAAAAATAGCTGATTTCTGTCTAGTCCTAAAAAATTCCTTTGCTAGAAAAGAGAGAAATACCATTATTTATTAATGTATCTGGTGCAACTATATACTCCTTAGCCATTGTTTAATTATATCTGGTTCAATTTCTTTGTTCTTTAGTTGTATCCCAAAGAGAAAATAGACATCTGTGGACAGTGTTCTCTCAGTGCTTAAACATAACTATGAAAAGCAATTAATTAGTCTGAATTAACAAAAGTCTGTTTATTAGTCATGAATTTTATAATTATTCAGGAAAATAATTGCACTCTAAAGCAATTGGACTCTCGAGCCCCAAAAGTGTATATAATAGGAATATTAATATTTTTTCTCCTCCCCTCTCAAGTATCCGGTGCTGCGTAGGGTCAGGGAAGAGCTTCTGGAATGGACTTGGCTGAATCTTTTCCAGAAAATCCTCTGTTCTTTGAAGTCCCAGCTTTGGCAGCTGCTGCCAACTTTACTGTCCAACATGAGACCAGTAAAACCAGATTTTGCTGGTAGGCCCAGTCTCCAAGATGGCTTCCTTTTGTAGAACCAAATATGGGCAGTTAATTTGCTTTTGGATGTGTATCGTATTTAACAATATGGATATTTGTTCCTAACAGCTTAAACACAAAGGTGTGTACTCTTGTCTACTGTGTCTATTCCCAGTTAATCCACTTGCTGTTTATCGTAGCACATTTGTTATTTGCCTATTACATATAGTAGGTCTGCAAAGAAAATGTATGTAACTTTGTGCGTCTAAAATGAAAGTTTTCAGCTTGAGGTAGACAGGTGATGAGCTGTTCAACCATAGCCAAGTGAGGGAAAAGTAAGAAAAAACCCCCTCTTCCCTGACAGCTGGTCAAAAGTAATAATATTAAACAAAACACAACAAACACACACCCATGGCTAGACTGGAACAAAAGTCTTCTTTATTGGTGGCACGTGGGCAAATATAGTGGAAATACTTTTTAAAATATTACAGGGAGGAATTTCAGCCATCATGGGGTTTTCTGTTATTATGATGGGTGGATCTGAAATATAAAACTTCCCAGACATTTGCTGTAAATCAGGACAAACCCATCTCTTCACTTAACAATGTAGAAATTTCAGTGGCGGTGCTGCTCTCTGTGTGTGTGCCTGTGTGTTTATGCACGTATGCGTGTATGGCATGTGGTTGATGTGGGACTGGCACCACCAGTTTTTTGGAAAAAGGAAAAAAAAAAAGTTTTGCTTGCCTTGAAACAGTAAGATATCCGCCAATTTGAGCAGCGCTAGCACCACCGTGCTGTTGAGATTTGGCAGGGGAGTGACTTTCACTTCGTTTTCTTGCCAAACTCGGCCACTTAATGAACATTTCAAACATCTCAGCTTGCACGTGCTCGGCTAATGTTTGAGGGAAAAATCTCATCCTTGCAAAGCCGGCTCAGGCTTCTCCCTGCTGCGGGGGGCTGCTCTCCCGCAGCCCCCACCCATGACGGGTCTGTCCCTCAGGGAGATGGAGGGGGCATGGGCAAGAGAGGAATTGCTCTGTAATTGCAGCTGTATTTTCAGGATGGGAGTAATCTCAGGAAAGCCTGCATGTCTGGTTGAGTATCTCCCTCTGTACTCATGGGAGGGGGATAGGTGTTTGCAAAGAACTCTTCTGTCTCCTTGATGCAGAGATACATATGGAATAGAGGAGAAAAGAGAGCAGGAGACTTCTGTATTTTGGGGAGGCAGTAGAAAAGTTTTCATTCAGCATGTTTTCTTCCAGAAACTTGAAATGGAGCTGGCAATTCCAGCATTTTGCCCTTCTCAGCAAGCGTCTACAAAGTCCCCAGACAAAGCGTGTGCTCAGCTCCCTCTTGTTTGCACAGCAGAAGGCAACGTGCTCTCCTTCATGCAGGTACTTTGTTAGCTTTAACTACTGGGGGTCTCTTCAGTAACTCCAAGGGTCCCAGCCCTGCTGGAATTTGCTTCCAGCTATGCAGTGGATTTTTGTAGCTTCATTTTGACTTTTTTTTTTTTTTTTTTTTGAAGTCAAGGACATCACACGTGTGTGTGTGTGTGCACACTGTATTTAAAAACACGTAGGATATACCAAAATTATCTTGCAACTTTAATTCTCTTCCCAGCCCTGCTCCCATCTTCTGTGTTATGATACAGTCTTTAATTAGACCACTACAATTACAGACCTGCTTGGGGAATGAATCAGGGTTGTGTGGTAAAAGACACCATTGTCCAAGGATCTCTACTCCTTTTCTGGCAGAAGTGGAAAGATGAACAGTGATTGAGGTGGGGGTTTGTGGAAGGAGGAAAAAATATTAAAGGCCGTTCAGATGTACACTAGAGAATTAGTGCTTTCAGTGCTTCTGCCAGAGTGATTCCAGGCAAGTTACTTAAACCAAACTCTTCATGGGTGGTCACTAATTAAGTGTTCCTCATATTCTGGGTATCTGACTTGAGACCCAGGGATTTGACCTGAAATCCTGAGCAGTCACAGTTGCAATAGAAGCTCAGGAGACCTGCAGTATAGCAAATACCATCGTAGAGCTCTGGAAAATGAAAAGCCTTTGGCGTGCCCAGTTGCACTGTCCCCATAGCTGTGGTTCCTTCAGCTCCCCTTTTCCTTCCTTGCTTCCCAGCCTGCAAAATGGGGGAAAGGTCGTCCCTTCACTTCGTTGGGGAAGAGCGAAGATAAATTCAAGTTTGTGACATGCCGAAGTAATAACGTCAAGAGTGCCATAGCAAAACAGATGAGGACATTGCTAATTCTGCTGCTGCAGCTGGGTTTGAGTCATGTGCAGCAAAGCGGGCCTGGGAGCACGCAGTGCGCACTGAGGCTCACATCAGTTATTAAATTGCTATGCAGGGTCAGACCAGCCCCTTCCTTGCCCTGGCTAAGGCTGGGGGCAGGCACCCTGTGGTGAAAATAGGAGTGTGGTCATATCACTACAGGCTGTGTCATCATGCACATGCGGGAGGGGAGGTAAAATTGCTCCATTTACCGTAATTCTGGCTTTTTCTCACTTTTGAGTGCTTGGCTTTGCAAGAACATTGAGTCTTCTTTATCTGTTTTGTGAGTAATAAACAACCCTATACACCCCCCAGCAAAGAAATGCTTTCCTAATGGTCCTTTAAGGACGAACTCACTGCGTTAGTGGCTTGTTATTAGGAAAAAAACTTGGAGGCACAAATGTTGATCTTTTACTGCACAGCAGTTTATGGCTGGATAAAAGGTTTCTGAAAATAGGTTTGATTTAAATAAAACAACTATCTCCACTTTAATTTTTCATGTGTGAATGCTTCAGAGAGCGCTTCTGTAAACTTCATTACAACGCATGCCATTGTGTGCCAAATTATAAGTTTCAGGATCTTTGAAATTAAGCATCTGTTATCTCTTGCCTGGGGTTTACTTAAGGAAAACAAGAATTCAAAACATGAATGTGCACAATCTTTAGAAAAATACTTATGTTTACAGTTTGACCTTTACTTTCTAGTGTTTACCTAAGGGCTAAGTATTTGGAATTATGCTTTGGCTTATAAATGTTTATCATCTAATAGGAATGATATCAGAGTTTTTAAAAAAATAAGAGTTCCCTGGAATAATTTGACAAAAAAAGGAACCACAGTGAGGGGAAGGGAGGGAAAAAAAAATGCTGAAAGAAAGGCTTGGAACTTTCTGGCATTGCTGCAGTTTTGGTTGAGAACAGTCCCCCCAGGGCAGGTGTCCTTCGAGGGGGTGGTAACACGCTGCTCCACAGACCACTCCTGTCCCCAGGTAAAAACCAGGCTCCTCAGGGAGGCCCTGAAGGCCAGCCCTCAAAGCTGGTAGCAGTGTCCCAGCTGGGGAGGATACGGGGCGAGATGTGAAGTTTAGCTGTGGAGTGGCAAAGGTGGAAGCAGCTATGGCCTTGAGGAGGTGCAGTGGTCACGGCATGGGGATCTGTGCAGGGGATGTGTGCAAGGCATGAGGCTCAGCCCGTGGAGGTGCAGAAGTAGTGTGAGTGAAGGTGCAAGTTCATCCCATGTTATAAGCCTTTTGAAAGCTGACTTGCAATAGTGGGGCTGCCCTGCAGTGGTGTAGGAGGTTGTTCTGTTTTCTACAAAATTACAAAAAAGGCTAAACCAGGTGGAATTTCTGAACAATGTTTTTGAGAAGCTGAAAGAGGGATAATGAGATGACGGTGTGTTGGGGGAATGAGGATGGGGCCAGATACAGTGTAGGAAGGGCCAAAGAGAGCTGTAACATATCTCTAAGCTTACACTTTGTCTCCCTTACCATACAGTATCCTGGTTTTCCAATTTCCTGGGCACCTCAAATTGCTGTCATTCTTTGTAGGACATGCTGGGGTCTTCCCTTATCTGAAAAAGTGGTGCTTTTCAATGTGCCTTTTCCACACAGGTGCAGGAAGTCAGTAGGAATTCAGTTTAGGAAAGGTGGCTCAAAGTGCCATTACTGTGTTCTTTTTCTCTGCTAATGTAAACATGCTGAGATGACATTTGGATTCCCCTGCTGTTTGTAAGGACAACTCAGGGTCAGTCTTTGGTGGGTTTCTTTTATCAATCCTGTTTATTGATGAGCTTATTGTTTGCTGCCTGCTCGATTTCTTTCCCTTCTTGCACTGTTTTTTTCCACTCAGCTTAAGAACAAACTCCTCTTCCCTCTCTCCCCATGAGCAGCACCCAAGTATTTCCAAATATGATATAGCTACAAAGCTCATCACAGTCATTGACCCTATCAATAGCCTGGTGAACATGGACTTATTTCAAACCACACCCATGATCTGGCATATTGCTATGGGGAAACTGATGTTTATAGGAACAGACTTTATTGTTGCTGCAGTGTTTTTTATGGCCCGAATGCACCATTAGTGTGCAACAGTGCCACCATATAGAGGAAGGGCCTAAAGTCAATGCAAAGGCAGCCAGTTCTGGTTTCTGCTGTCTTGACCTCAGATTTTCATATCCTCTGTAATTTGGTGGGCTATTGAAATGCTCTTGAAGCAGTTGCAGATCTTGAGGTGCCTGGCTTGGTGGGTTTTTTTGGTTTGGTTTGGTTTGGTTTGGTTTTTTACATTTTTCTTCCCAGCTGCGTAGATCAGGCCCTGCATGGTTTTTAACTGTAGTTTTGCTCCAGATGTGAACTCTGTGATCTTAATTAGCTGTTCTCTGATTAGCTTGCTGTGGAGAGGAAGGGGATTATATTTACAAGAGGTGGCTCTGGAAGTAGAGGGCACTCCCTGGTTTACTTTGAGACCATCAGGCACAACTTGGCTCCTGGGGTCAAATACACCTGCGTTCTTCCTGCCCGGCTTGCCTGTGCCAACGTATAGCATTTGGTGGGTGAGGACAGGGCTGTAAGTAATGAAATGAACATGAGGGCATTTCTACTGCGGCATTGGCTTGCGAATGCCCTTGAAATGTGTAGTGTTTAAACCTCATTCTCTGCTGCATTCTTGAATTTGGGCAACTTTGCCGTGCAGGAGCAGCAAAAGCTGCTTGTTGGTGACAGTGCAAGCTGGAGCTCAACCACTACTGTTCTGACTGGATTTTTGTACTGGATTTTTTTCACTGGCACATCTGGCTACAAAAGCTGCAAGTGAATGGCAAGCCATGCCCAGACATGCTAAGGAGCTCTGTTCAGGTGGTATCCCCCGACTTAATCACTTTGCTCCGGTCAGGGAGAAACATAGTTCAAGCAAATGCCACCTTTGGGTGAGGAGGGTGGCTGAGCTGAGCTATGGAGAGCTCTGGATCAGTGGGAGCACCCGCAGTGGAAAGCACGTGGATGGCAAAGCAGGGAGATGTCAGGGGACAAAAAGCAGTCATGAGAACCGAGGTGAGAGGGGAGGTGGGGCTTTGCCTAGCTCTTGCCCTTGGTCCTAGGCTGGAAGATGTTTCTCCTGACCTACTCCATCCTTTCTTCCAATTTCTCTCTGCGGTCTGATTTGCCCAGCTGGAGTAAATAGGAAGGTATCAGACTCCTACTTCCTAGAGATCGTGGCCCTTGCTGCTGCCCAGAGGAGCAGCATTGGCCATGGCAGTGCTGATCCCATTGGCCTTGGAGATCTCTGCGTGCTCTTGGTGATGCCAGGGCAGCTCTCAGTTACAGTCCCAGGGGTGAGCTTGACTTAAGCGAACTTTGCTGCTGATGGGGCCACTGGGGATTCATTTAATGTAATTACAGCGAAGCTCCTGCAGACCTGCCTGGCTGGGTGAGGAGTGTACACGAATTTCCAAAACCTTGGAGAGACCTTTGCATGCACTGTTCTGTATTTTTTTTTTTTTTTTTTTTTTTCCAAATTTATGGCAAGAGAGCAAAATGTGAAGCAGGTTGACAAGTTTTCTGCCAACGCCTCCGGCATTAACTATGATTCATTAGCCCAGCCTTGAAGAGATGTTCAGAGGTCCAATAAAACCTATTCAAGATCTTGTTTTGAAAGGCGTGCAGGAATAGGGAGTGAGAGGTTCTTTACAATGTAACGCCTTCCCTTTCTCTTCAGGAACAGGGTTGGTAACTTCTGTTTCCTGCCTGTCTTTGAAGCTAGTTTTTTAATGCATATTAAATAGTGCTCAGCCACGTATTCTGATGTGGATGGGTTTGCAGGACTTGTGGTAAGGAAGACAGGCCCGCCTCTGTCCTGTCCTCCTCCCTGTGTAACCTTACACTACAGAGTAAGAGCAGAGTGCGTGTAAAATACAACTTTTTGAATTCAGATGGCATTTTTACCCTTGTTCCCGCAGCATGTATGATAAACAGGCACTGCAATTCAGAGGAAAAAATCATAGAAATAGCATTTTTAAGCAAGTCTCAGTGTAATTCTTCCACTCTCTTTTAGGAAACTGAACTGTGTATGGATGTTAAGTCAAGCTCACCATTTTTGACCCAATAGATGTAGAACAGGTAGAAATGCAAACATAATTCCTTAGGTTACACATATGTCTGAGTTAATGATAGAGGCAGACCTGCTCATTAGCCCATAAAGAGTGGAGAGCAACAAAAAAAATCTTCAGAGGTATCAAGTTAGATTCTAATCTCAGTTACAAGAGATGCAACTCCAGTGGTTTTGGTAAAGCTCTTCCTAATGGATACGGGTCACTTAGGGCAGAGTGAAGCCCGTCCTGTTTTATAAGTATTTAATCCTGGTTCATATGTATTAATAGATGATGGCAATGCTAATTTGGTCTGAATGCTTGAGTTGACCTAGAATCAACTGGCCACAGGAAAAGCAGAGATTCACAGTTTTAGGACAGGCCTGCAGACTGTTAGACTGGACTCCCATGTTTATTCTAGGAATTATTTTCTTTAGGTTATGTGAGAACTCTTTTTCACTCAGTTTGGAGAAATTCCTCTCCCAGATTAGTGGCCAGAATTTGCATTCAGGGTTTGCTAAGAGAAATGCTTAACATGATCGGTCTTGCTCTGTCCCTGGTCTTTTGGGGTATTTCAGCTATTTTTCCTCTGCTTTCAACATTGTGGTTTCTAAATGCCTCTTCCTTTCAATGGCCAGTGGCAGATGAATTCCCTTTTCTCTCTTTTGAAGTAACTAATAGATGGAGTGAAGGGAAAGTGAAGCCACTGCTGGACTACTAGTCTTTCTGTCAAAGTTCCGTGTCATCTGTTAGGAAAGCTATCCAAGTTAAATGAGTATTTATGCAGAGTGGCTGAATTTAGTAGCTTAGCATCTGAATGGTGGCATTATTTTTTTCATGCAAACATACCAGTACTTCTTTCTACTTTACCCACCTTTCCAAACAGGCCATTGTCCAGTGTTATCTCTGAAACCACTGTCAGATAACACTGGACAATGTGCTAGTACAGTACAGACATTGGTTGGTTAATTATCAACTCCTTTATCAATATAGCTTTAACAAGGGAACTTGTCATAATGGGATGAGTGGCTAGGAAGTTAGCTTGTTTCCTTGTTCTGCAAATGCTGTTACTGGTTTTATGTTGATGACTGCATGTTTCGGTTCAGATTTTGAGCTTAATGTACATCCACACTGACTTCATTGCAGTTCTCATGTGCTTATAGGTATTACCTGATGACCTGGATGGCAGCCTTTCACCATGCAGTAGTAAAAGAAAAAGAAAAAAAAGAAAGGAAAAAACCACAACAACCAACCAAAACACAACACACACACACACACACACACACCCTTATTCCATTAAAACATTGGATTTATATGCCATTGGAGGGTCCAATACAGAGCAAACATTTCATTTCAAGTTTGCAAGCTGCGTGCTGAGAAAAGCAAACATCTGAAGGGCAGAGAGTTCAGGCCCTGCCATCCAAGGTCAAGGCTGTGCGGCTAGTGCCAAGCTGTATGATGAAGATACTAATGGCCAAACCAGCAGTGACTGTAACAACACACACTTTTTCTGAAACGTGTTTTTTCTGTGCTTTTGTCATACCTGCATTGTGTTGGCATCACTTTGTACTGAAAGATGATTAGGTCTCTTAAAACAGGGACCTGCGTTTACTCTGAGGGAAATTAGAGTATTTTTCCAACACTGTTTCCCTTCCCAAACTTTCTTGCCTGAGGGGAATCATGTTAGGTTAGTGGGGCAAAATGAGAACTCTTGGGGTTGGAGGTTTGCTGGTGAATGAGCTCTCTTCTTCGTGGCTGCGTACACTTTCCTAGCAAGTTACCTGTTTATCCAGATGAATTAGACTCCTGAAGTAGCTCTAGGGCAAAGGAGGTTGTGTTAGCTTTGAACTAGTGCAGTTTTCTCACCCTCAAAGTGATATAGTTCATCTCTTTTGAACCTAGCAGAAGGTTTTAATACTAGCAAAAACTCCAGAAGGAAATCCCAAACCCAGCGTTTTCGTAATTCATCTAAACAGCCATGATAGCTGATATTCAGCCTGCTTGATGAGGGAGGACCCCATGAAAACGCCCTTTGAGGCAGGAGGGATTTTAAAGGCTCCTGGTTTGTATGTGGGACTGACTGGAGACAGAAAGCAGCAATATACCAGCTCAGAACATGCCATTGTCTGCAGGGAGACTCCAGAATCCTGTTTCATTGGCACCGCAATGAGTCTTTGCCTTGTAAGGATGCTCCTTGTGCTTTTTCTCTTTCTGTGAGCTTTCCTTAGGTTTTGGGTGAAAGGCAACATGTGTGGTACCTACTTCCATTTACTGATTGGGGAAGAAGCTTCACCAAACACTCTTTATCCCAAAGCTTTTAATAAACAGTTTTCAAACTGAGCTCTAGTCAACAGAATTATAAGCAATTTTAGTTGTTGTTGCTAAGACAGACACAATCACATTTAAACCCAAGGGTCTGCTGTTAAGAGTTTTACCCTGCTGGCGCGGCCAGACTTTTTTTGAAGTCGATGCCTAATTCCAAGTGGAATTTACATCACTCCAATCATCTGGCCCCTACATCCACCACACCCCTCTTTTCACATTTCTAGTTTGCTACTGAACTCCTTATTTCATAATAGTACCATAAGAGTGTGAGCCTCATAGCTCCACTTACAGATGAATCCTGCTCTCTCTGTTGTGCTGTACCGGGCACTGCCGGGCCAGACTGCCCCTGTCAGCAGAGGGATGCTGTTTTACCTGGTAGGGAGACTGTACTGTCTATCAGCATGTTTCCTGTTGCTGAGGATTAAAAAAGCTTCTTGCTCTGGGAGCAGATGGCCACCTCTCCACCCATCCTCTCAGGTATGGGGAGGCAGCCAAAAACTAGCTTAAAAGAGCAAAGCATAACCTGTTCAAAGGAGAACAGAAAGGAACATTTTTCAAACAGCTTAATGAAGCACTTGTTAAGGACTGCCAGGGACAGATTTCCATTCTACACAGGATATTCATTAGGAAAGTAAACACCCTCCAGCACCATTTGTAGGAACAAAGCAGCTTGCATTTTATAACAAGGTGTTAATTTAATGAAGGAGGGGACTGGCAGAGGAGCAGGAGGCAACTAACCAAATGACAGACACCTTTTCCTGGGAGGACTGCCCTGCTTTGCTGTGTGGTGGCGGAAGGTGGGCACTGTGCATTGCACAGCAGGCAGGGACGGTCCTGGGCTGAGGAGCTGTGGGGATGTGGAGTTTGTTGGCTGACATGCAGTGGTTGAATCGAGGCTCTCCAGAGCCAAGTGTCTCAGCTGAAGAACCAGGTCCCCTCAAGGCTATGGTTTCAGGGTAACCTTCTGGGCATTTTTTTTTCAGGTACTGAGGCACAGATTGCTGGGATGTGTAGCTTCAGTGCAGCTCATCTGTACAGCTTTGGGAGTTGGGGACCTTACAGCTTCCACCTTTGCTGCCCGGGGCAGGAACCTGAAAGCTCATGCGAGTGGGGGGCCCCATGCTCCTGCTCCGTGCCCTGCTCCAGGGCCTGAAGTCCTGGGGCTTCCTGAGTCTGCTATCAAGGTCTCCGATGCTTATTGTTACCACAGGGCAGGGTGAAGTAGCAGGTACTCAAGTGTCAAAAGAACCAGCTATTCATTTATTTCACAAGGAAAGAAATCCTGTGGAAAGGTTTCGCATTTTTTCCCCTTAAAGTGAAACAAAAAATCTTAAGTTCCTTTCTGTGGGAAGTTTTCTTTATCTTTCTGAAGCTGATCCCACACTCACACAAAACATCACAGCCTCTTGCAAAATAGAAGCGTGGCAGTTCAGCCACCTCCACCCTGATTAGGATGTCAATGCATTTGTGACTCTTGCTGGCTAGAAAGAGCTGGTCTAGGGCTAAGGTGTGTTCACCAGTGGGTCATCCCAAATGGTGCACAGCTCTGGGGTTACTGATGGGAAAGGGGGATGGAGAGTCCCAGTCTGCTTTTCTGGAGGGGTGAGAAACAGCAGGGACATTTTGCTCTGCCGCTGCTGGGGGACGAAGGTAATCTGTGTGCTCCCAGGATTAGCCAGGTGTCACTGAGGGAGAGCTGGGAGGTGAGGGCAAGTTTTTCTGCATCTCTTGCCAGGACTTTAGCCTCAAGCCTTATCCCTTATTTTCATACATGTGTGTTTCCCAGAAGGGAATTTCTACTCGAGCATTCAACCTGCACAGTTGCTCCCCGTGGGGACAGGGCCAAAGCTAACCTGCCCTCCCAGCTCCGGGAGAATGGGAGTGACTGTGGTGCTTGGCTGGGGAGGAGGTTTAGGACTCGGAGGGAAAGCACATGACATGAAGCCAAGTCTTATTTAATGATGCTATCCTGTTTTTGATCAGAGCATACAGCAGACTGGGGAGAGGAGCAAAAATAAGGCCACAGGAGAAATTCTGGCCATGAACCTATATAATCAGACTGAACGTTGGCACAAATGAGGTCATTTCTCGTGTTTATATTTTTACATGCATTGTACGCTCCCCATTCCTCCTCCTTGTGTCACTGTGATGTGAAGGGAATTTCCTGCGCACGCACGGTATTGTTGTTGCAGAGCTTTTGTGAACATAAACCACTTCAAGTGGCAGGGAGAAATAATATTCTATTCTGGCAGTAAAAAGACAAAGTTAGGAAAACTCCGACTCCCTCAAATCATTTTACTTCTGGTTGCTTGCTGAATATTTTATGAGAAGATTAGAAGGAGAAGTGGCTGCATTTAGCAGCCGCTGACACATTTCAGCACTCTCAATATGTAGAGGTCAGCTCTTAAGCGCTGTAAATCAGCCTGACTTTGCTGCAGCCTGGCCGTGCTATGGCAGCTGAGGAGGGGTCTTGCGGAAAAGACCATGTGGAGCCCTCATCTCCTAGTATATTGTAGATTATCTATAACATCTACAAGCAAAAAGCGTATTGGAATGGTGAGTTTTTTCCTTGCGGTCTCTCACCTTTAGGTGTATGCCACTCGTGATAGTAGGGCAAGCTGAAAATATGTGTCCCCTTTGGCTTCTGGTTCCCATGAAATAGAAATATATATATATATTTCTTTGGCTACAGAATAAAAAATCCTGGCTTGTGCTGGGAGTGAAGGGTGGTGGGACACAAGGTCTGTAACCAGCATTCAGGTGCAGTCAGCCATGGGGTCCTTGTCAGTGGGCCAAATTAGGAGCGATGCAAAATGGCTGCAATACTCCGGCAGAGTCCAATTAAAAGCAGATGTGCAAAGGAGAATCGCCACCCCCCTGCCCACCCCGTCACTCCTGCCCCCAGCAACCGCCTTAGCTGTGAAGCTGTTGCTTAAGGGCAGCAGAGCTTTCCTGCTGAGGGCAGGCCAATAAAGCCATCCCAGAGCTATGTCTCCCAAGCCCGAGGCCAGAGGGCATAGCATGCTTCTAACACCAGAGCTGTGAAAATGCACTGTTGAGGCTTGAGGAAAGAGAGCCATAACTGAGAGCAGCCCCAGCACTGCTGCGATGGACGCATCTCCCCTGTCTCTCCACCCCCTGGCAGCACATCCCCTTCCCCAGATGGCATCAGTTTGGCAACACGGAGCCGGTGGCCGGGCTCTGGCCAGAAACGCAACTTTGCTTCCTATAAGTACTGCCGTTGTCCCACGTCAGCCTCTGAGTTCAGGCAGGGCAGCTGTCACCAGTAAGGCGGCAGGTGTGGGGCAGCACTGTGGTCCAGCAGGCAGGCCCAAGAGCAAGACAGTGGTGCCCCAGACACTGCGATAACACCCCTCTTCTAAAATTACACTTGGAAGAGGCTTCAGAGTGCAAAAAAACAACAACAGAGAAAGAAAACTGAACAAAAAGCCAACCCTCATGTAAACCCCAGGGCTGGAGGAATAAAAGCGCCAGAAAACATTTATATTGGGCTCCCTTGATATCAACACAGATGAAATGGATCCCCATGCTTCCCTCCAAACCGCAGGCTCTAAAGTGGATTCCAAATCCCATCCCCACTTTAATTTAAGGGCCTCCCAATTAGACCGTTGGATGCCTTTCAAAGCTTTGTATAAATTGGAGATTATGCATCTAGAAGCAGAGGCTTGTCTCCTCGCCGGAGCAGCCACCGGCCATAGCTCACTGCCCAAGCAGCCCGGGTCTCTGGCAGGGAAATTCGGCGGCCGAACGCAGCATCCGGGTGGCCCATGGAGGGCAGCTCTGGCCCCGCTGCACCGGGGCTGGCATCTGCTCCAGCCATTCCGTGTTAGAAAAACCTTGGTGCTGCCAGGGGCTGGATGCGGCAGGGCTGTGGGAGTGAGCGATTTCTCCGGTGCGCTGACCGAAGTGGAAAAATCTCAGGAGGGGAAAAAAAAATAAAAATACTTTCAGGTTGATTTGAAATGTTTTTGCTGTTCTTCCTCTTCCCTCCTCCCCCGAGCCAGCAATCAAAAAAAAAAAAAAACTCATCACAGAACATGGCACACATTCAAATAGTTTTGGTCAAGCTGTATTTTTCACAGTTAATTTTAAAGACTTCTGTTGTTGTTGCCCAGACCAAGGATTCTCCTGTATTTTCCTAAGAAATAATACAGTCCTAGGTGGTGGAAGCTTTTTGTGGGAGAAGGAAGAACCAGAGATTTTTCATTCCTGTGTGAACCTCAAGCGTTTCCTCCTGTCCCCTTTGCAGCCTCCCTCCTATCTGCCTTTCCTCCAGGGGCTGCACCCACACCTCAGAAGCTAATGGGTGATCGGCGTTGTCTCCAGGACTGAGCTGTCCCGTGTGTGAAGGTGGAAGCAGGGGGATGTGCCTGTGGGATGCAGGGGAAGCGAGCTGCGGGCACAGCCACCTTCCTGCAAGTACTGGCTCAGAGAGCAGCGAATGACTCATTTAACAAAGGATCCCCAAGGATGGCTGGAAAAGGGCACCTTAAAGTGCCTCGTGGTGTTGGGTGGCCACTGTGGTCTTGCATTTCTCCTGTTGCTCACCAGCTCTGTCATTTCCCATCTGCCCTCCCCATGCATTGCAGCTGCTGGACTGTCAGATCCTGAGGAGAGGCTGGGTCCTGTCCCAGTCTGCTTGGAGATAAGGAGCTGCCACTCGTAGTACTTTGGATTTCCAGAGAAATGAACCAAACCAGCTGAAGATGGGTAATTTTAGTAATCTTCATACTGATGGAATGTGATCATTGTCCTAACTTTAAATATTTGCCACCAGGCTTCTGAGCCCAAACTCAATCAGAGTGGACCAGCTCATTGCACTGGCATTAACTGGCTTCAGTGAGTGGATTAATTTAATAACTAGTGATTAAGTGACCAAGATGACCAAGAGGTTGGGAAGTCATTTACTCAGGCATTTCCAAGAGTTTGGGTCTGGACTTTCCGAGGAGCTAGAGCGGCAGGGAGTCCTAAGCCTGGTTCTGCCACCCAGGGCAGATTCCTCACTTTTTGGACCAGCTGATGGGTGCCAAACACAGGGTTTGATTACAGCAAAATTTTCTTCCTTCCCCCCCACCCCCAGCTCTTTAAAGTAATTTTTCATGGTCAAATGCCCTATTTGGCATAGTTCAAATTATGACGGCCTTTTTTGTTTTTGGCACAGAAGTGGATCACTTACAGGATGGCTAACTTGCTGCTACCACTAATGCCAACTGCTTTAAACTTCTGAGCCTTGAGTGAGGGATGTAGGACTGGACTGAGCTTTAAGTTCTTCTTTTCTTATACACAGGAATATCCCATTTTTATCAGTCTTCCCTTGAAACATTAGAATTTTTCTTTGAAAAAACAACAGGCAGGAAAAAAATAATCATAAAACCCAAAGGATAAATTTGTGTCTCTTTTAATGTAAAAACCACGACGTCACCATTAAACTGTCAAATTATTCTCTGTTTAATTTCTGTATAAATTTTAAAACTTTCTGCAGACAGCCAATAAACCTCAAGGTGATAGGACTTGTTTCTGCTTCCATTGAAGTCGGTGGCAAACCTCCCATTTATTTTGGTGTGTAGGATCAAACCCTCAGCACATAAATAATCAGGCACTGAAGGTGCTCTGTGATTCTTCTGTCCATATCTCTCCCTTCCTCTCAGAAAACTTCTGAGGTTGGGCCCAACATTGATCTCATGCANGTGGGTTTTGATCTCTCCCTTTGAAATGGAAGCAAATTCCCTGCAGGGTGCTCTGTGATCACTTGTTGGGTGTAGTCGCATGCTTTCACTTCTTGCTGTAGGTGAAATGGCTCATGTGCAATGATATTAACTCTCTGGTAGGCAGCCGTACACAGCAGGAGCAATACACTGCATTCCTTCTGTTTTCCTAGATGCTTAACAGAGTAGGCAGCTTCCCCCAACTCCATAAAACCTCAGTAAAGCATAAGTGTGTGGAGTGGAGTAATGCAGCGCTATGAGAATACAAGATATACGAGAAGCAATGTTTTCGGGAGAGCCAGATCTTGGCCAGACCCATCTGTATAGTTAGCCTGGGTTAGTTGATATAAGTAAAAGGTATTACCTCTTCCTGCAAAGTTGTGCATTATCTGTTTGTTGTCAATTGTGATTTACTTGCCATAGAAGGAATTGTCATTTCCCCTTGGTTTCATTGGAATGAAGCAGTTGGAGAGGGTAGTTGAAGAGGGAAATTACAGTGATGGGATAAGTGTTGGGAGAAAAAAAAAAGACTGTTTTAACAGAACTATGGTTAGGCCCAGCCCAGAGAAGTATGTAAGAATGTGCTTGTGATTTGCTTCCAACAAAATTTTTAAGCCTATACTTAACTATAAGCATGAGTATCTCGTTGCTTAAGGTTAAGCACGTGCTGAAATACTCATCTGGAGGTAAGCCCTGGCTGGCAAGACTGAAAGAAACAGAGATCACATAATCAACTTCCAAAGCAAGAGCATAATCCTACCCAGTCAGCTATTTTGGGGGAGTTTCCAGGAAGGCAAAGAGGTTGCAGGAGGTGGATCTGCGTCTCTGATCTTACAAATTTCCTGGCAGGTGCAAAAGTGACTGCTCTGAACAATACCAGAGGTGTTTGCAGGATTGGCCTGAAGGCTTTGTCTGCAGCAGAAGATGAGGTTAACAGGCTATTTAAAACAAACAAACAGCCCCACCTTCCTCCAAAAATTTCACAAAGATGGCCCCTGTGGTTGTGGTGTGATTTAAAAAAGATTTAAGCAGGTTTGCTCTGAAACCATTCCTGTAGCTCTAGAAAAAAAATTTGTCTTTGCTTCATTGTCTCAATCAGTTTTGCAAATTCATATCTCAAAGTCACATCTGTATTAGGGAGTAGGTCTGGGCATCTCTTCTTACACCCCCGTGTCTTGGATTTTCACATTATTTGAAGGAAAATACCAAGTGACACTAAGCAGTTCTTCTTTAAATGATGTTTACTTATTTAGTAGCACTTTTAACTGGAAATTTTCCAAATAATTACGCTTAAAGAATCTGTGTGTGTGCGTGCACGTGTGTGCATATGTGTGTGTAATGGGGTAAACTATGCTCTTTACTCAGGAAAAAATGCATGTGAACACACATGCACAAAATAATGGGCAAGAAAGGGAAAGGAAACACATTTGCTTGTGGATATGAAATGCAGTTCTGAAAACTAGTTTTATTTTAAGCCCTTGGAGAACGTTACAACATCAATGAATGTAATGCCATCTCTTACCATCTCTGAAATATTGGACCATGTTTAGAGCAAGCAGAGACAAAAGCAGACACAAAAGGAGAGGAAAACAAGATCAGTGTGGGTCTGCTGCTGTGTGCTGAGGTGGCCAAGGTCTGCTTGGGGCCGCAGATAGGTATTTAACAAGAAGGCTGGAAAAGGAGACTAGGTACTCCACACTTCGTCAAAACTAGGTTTAAGGTCCTGTTTTCATTACGAAGGCTTTTGGCAAAGGCAGAGTTGATGAAGCCACTGGATTTTTCTATCTAGTGGAGACGTGAGGGAGGTGATTGAAGTGTTTCCAGGTGTTTCTGGCTTCAGAGAAAACTCAGGAGAGTTTTCGGCTTGCTGATGGTTTGTACACTAGACTCAGGGTTCGCCAGCACTTGCTGCCCTCCCAGGCTGCTTGGGCAGCAGGTGAGTTGGTTCTGCAGCGCACACAAGCCCCGCGAGAGCTGATACAGCCTGGCCACTCCACAAAGACAGTGGAGGAGAGACTTTTGGAGACAAAGACAAAACCCACCCAAGGCTTTGCTGCCAAAGCATATGACAGCTCTAGGAATGACCTCTGCAGACATAGTTTCAACGTCTGGTTTGACTGTAATTGTGTTGGAGAATAAGCCACTCATTTTCGAATCCCCAGCGGTGAGCTTGTGAGCCAGGCTGTATATGTCTCAATATTAAATAATGAGGTGGAATAACATGGATGATCATCATACGGCATTAATACATTTGTAAGGCACTGGGTAATAAGCGGGTCCTACGCCGTGTTTCAGCAAAGACCTCGCCTTTGGATTTTCGTGGAGATGATGATCTACAGAAAAGGTAACATGCTCGAAACAATGGAAGTTATCTACAAGTATGTTCAGGAAGGCCTGGGGCTTTCAGATGCAAATACAGAAATATATTTAACATCTTGACTTCTATTCTTTTGTCATAATACAAAGTGGAAAGACAATGTTTAGTAAATGTTTACGTCTTACAAAGGGGAGTTTTGCAAATTGCATTGTAGCTCTTTGGGAGGAACCAGGAAAGAGGGCAGGATGTTAACAACATAAAAAAGAATAGCAATAAAACCCACCCCTAATATTAATTGTCTAAGAGGAAATGCATATATCTCTCATCAGGACATTTCAGACTCTGCTTTGCATTGCTGGAAGCCTGAGAACACTAATCGGTTTTTGGCATGGAGAAGCAAGTTCTTGCATACTTGAAACATAACTCATTTACAGTTGTTTTGATAGATGCTTATAAGCAATATGGAGAAACTCCCAAGTCCCTTCAGCTTGCTGAGCATCAGAGCTAAGAGCGGGCTCAAGCCACAGAGTGCAGATGTAGATCTGGCTCAGCTCCTTGACACGGGAACTGGAGGGGACCGCTCTGATTAAACACCTCCGTTCATTTTTGGTCCTAAGGTTGGCTGTATTATGCAATGAAAATCTATCGACAGGTTTCCTTGTAAATTAATAATGCACCTGAAAAGATTCTCGAAGAATCGTTTGCATCAGCCCCGTGGCACGGAGCCATCAAAATAGCTCTTCAGCGAAGTGGCAACGGCACACGCTTCCTGAGGATCTGGGCCCCAAGTGTTGTGAAGGTCGATCTAGTGCTGGCAGGTTAAATGAAGAGGGGTGCCTAAGCACCTCAAGGCAGTCTTGGGAGGGAGGCAGAGCTCAGAAAGCTGCAGCCTGGTCCTCTTCCTCCTTGAAGCAGCAGCTGAGAGCCACCACGCACTGGGGTCAGGTGCAGACTCAAAAGCCGGGCAGCGACGTTGCAGGACGTGGGTGACAGGGGAAAGCATAGCTGACCTGTAAAAATTAGCCATTGAACGTTGTGTGCATATTTGTGCATACGTGTGTGTACGGAGGGAGGTGGAACAACAGGTTTGTGGCTGCAGTGAAATCCTTCATCGCTGGCCGATACCAGACATCGTATAAAAGCCTCAGTTGTTGATGTTATTTACTTAGACATGAGGCTTTGCCCCATGTTTCAGTTTCTCCCACAGACTGCTCTCCAGAGATGAGTTTGAAGATGAAGATTAGCAACATGACACTTACTCTTGTGGAGAGTGATTTCTTCTCCCCGGACCACAGCCCATTTCTCCTGGTACCCAGAAAGCAAAACTCAGAGCAAAGTGGTCTCCATGGCAAGTTTCTCTTAGTGATGGACACCGTTACATTTCCGCGGAATGATTTTCATTTCATGCTGAGTGAAATCCTATGAAGTTGCAATGAGTAACATTTTGGTTACATCACATTGTTGGGAGGAAAAGGAATGGGGTTATAAACTGTGTGACTGTCAAGGAGTCCTGCATGTAACTCGTGGTGTGGCTTTGTAGGTGGAGGATGCAAAATTTCTACAGGAAGACTGGAAATCCACTTGTGGACATACAGAGGATTTGATGCCAAATGCTTCAGAGCCAGATTTTTTTTCTTTTGCATAGGCTACCTAAGTGGCTATGCACCTTCTTCCCTCCAGGTGAACCGGAGACCTGGTATTCATTTTCCTTCCTAATGTAGCTCTCATGCTGTTTTCATAGCATACTTACTCCTGTTCTGCATGTACCATTCCTATGAAACCCTGCAGAAGCACATTCCAGTAGTTAGATAATACCTGAATTTCCCCCCCCCCGCTCCTCAGTTTTTATCTTTTTTTCTCTCTGTCTCTTTCTATTCCTTCCTTTGCTTTCCCTCCTCTCCCTTTCCTTTCACCTGTCTTCCCCTGAGCATCCATTCTCACTCCCCCTGCATGGCTGCCCGCCTCTGTCATTGATTGTGCTGCACATCTCTCCTGATAGCTGGCAGGAGAACTGCAAGAGTCTCTTCCTGCTCCACCCTCACAAGAGGTTTTGGAGCCCTGCAGGGAGCTGCAGACTTATTGCTCGCTGACTTGTAAGGGCAGGTGAAGTGCTCTAAACTCCACCTAGTAGTGAGGAAGGTGGAGGACCTGCTTGGTCAAGAGGCTGTCCAGAAGATAGGTCTGGAGGGAAGGAAACCTTGGAGCAGTTGGGGCTGTGCAGGAGGCTCTGAAAGCCCTGGACACTGCCAGTGGGTTTGCCCCCTTATTTAAAATGATAGGTGCTTCGGCACTCCAACAAATCAGACCAAATGGCTACAGTATTAAAAAAAAAAAAGCATAGGACCATACAAAGGTTGTCACCAGCCTTTGTCTCATTTTCACGTTTATTATGGTGTTAACCTTACCAGAAGCCTCTATCTCACGTCAGCCCAGGACAAAACCTGGACAGGGGCACAGTTTCCAGCTTCCACAATCAGTCCTGTAACACCGAGGAAAAGTTGGGCCAGAGGAGAAATGCCTGTCTAGCAGCTGCTGCCCGTAAAGCAGCACTGCAGCTTTTTAGCGATACCAGGATATCAGGGAGTTACGCTGGCCCTGTCAGCCTGCGTGGTGTCCGTGTTACTTCTCAGCCTTAGGAGACAAGCTGCAGAGTTTACTAAAGGACCTCTTTTGCTAAGTATGAAGGTACAGGAAAATAACAAAACTAGCTGGACAGTTTTCTGAAGTACTAATGACCTATCTCCACAAAAGTGTTTTCATATTTTGTTAAAAAAAAGTTAAAGAGTGACTATAATTTTCATCTCCTCCCCCCCACTCCGCCCCCCGCTTCTGCTCTTTATTCTTGCTGGCAAAAGAGTACGAAGTGTTGAAAAAAGCCCAAAACCGTAAGAGAAGAGGAAAGAGATGAAAACTTACCAGCGTCACTTTACTCTTGTTTGAGTAACAGCAAAGGACTTTATTTTTACTGGGTTTTTTTTTTTTAAGAGATTGCAAAAAACTTCTCCCAGTACAGTTAAAGGATGGTAAAAAATGTAATTAATAATAGAAACAAAATAAAATTCTAATAGTCCGGGGTGAATATTGGGTAAGATGGCCATAATCATATAAAAACCTCCTCTGGGATCTTTCATGAGCACAAGTGAGCTCAGAGAGCCTTTCATAGCACAGCCAGAGCCTCCTGTAGCAATGCTATGCCCTAACAAAACTGGGAATGATCTACAGAATCTTTATTAAGTCACCAAAAATATTTTCTAACTTTTTCAGTCCAGGAGATTTTTTTTTTCCTTAAGGATCGTCCTCCTAGGTACTGATCATGACTGGTCTTAGAGAGACTCACTCAGGTCAGGCTGTGATAATGTGGCAGCTGGGATAAATAGGAGGAAGACATCTGACTTCTGACCTGATTGGGACTGGGGATTTTTTTTTTTTTTTAATTGCATCAGGACAAAATTTTCAAAATCTCCTAAATTGGCTTAAAGGCCTAAAGTAGCATTTTTAAAAGCAATTGAATGTTTAGGCTTTGGCCTCCCTCTGATTTTCTGTGGGAGAATATCAAGTCAAATATGCAGAAGCATCACAGTTCTTTAGCCAAACTCCTTGTGGGTACTTGGTAGGTTTCCCTTCCCTATTTCTAATTTGGTTTATACCCCAAAGCCAACTGGTTTTTGCTATTCGTTCTGTGGGTGGAAAGCTTGTGAGAAGGCATTAACAGCTCTACATCCCAGTTGAGCGATTTTCTCCTCTGAACTTTCCTGGATGCGAGAAGGAAATTCTTCTCCAAATCAACAGCATGTTTTCAGGCCTTTGTTTTTGTTGTTGTTTTTTGTCAGGCAGATCTACATTAGGAAATCTGAGCACCTGGAGAGGGTTCAAGTGCAGACTGAGCCTCAGGTCTTAGCATGGACTCAACAGATATTAATAACTACAAATCTTTCATCAGTGCAGATATCCTGCTTGTTAGTAATATATGAAATACTATTTATTACTCGGGGGCTGGTGTTCTGGTTGTTCTGCTCCATGGCACACATACAGGATAAGTGATTCCTGTCAGTTTAGGGCAGCCTTCACCTCTGGTTTGTTCTCTGGTTCCCAGCTGTGGTTGCCGGCATGGATACTGCAGCCACCCGCCTCGATTGTGTGCATGCATCTCTTTGTCAGGGGTGGAGTGTGGCCTCCAAACCCCTCCATTGTGGTGATAGGTGTTGAGCTTCAAATGAGACTTGCAGCTATGAGCAGCAGACGTGTAAGCCACAAAATGAGATAGTTATGGGCAAGCTGGAGGGTCCCTGGGGAAAAGTCTTATGAACCATATGGTAGTGAGGGAGCCGAGGGCTCCAAGTCATCCCACTTTCATGTCCGTAATTACTGGCTGCTCATAGGCACTTGCTGTGATCCCACCTCACCTAAGAGGAAGAGTTACACTTCAAAGCCCTTCTTTCTCCTTCGTTACTATTGACTGTGTTTTGAGAAAGGTTTATGTTTCTCCTTTAGCTATTAGAGGGGAGCTAGTAATCTGAGCTAGTCCCCGGTGAAAGCAGGGCTCCGAGCCTCTGTTCTTACTCCTTCATTTGCCAGCTCACCAAGAGTGACCAGTAACCTCGTAAGAAATGGGCATCTCCTTTCCAGAAACAGAGGACAGTTGAGTCTCCAAATGAACTTGGTTGGAAGGCTGACTGTCAAGAAGGGGTGTAAAAAGTAAGAGGATAACCTCTTGGGGTGAAGAAGCATTGAGGAATCATCTGTGTCAAGGCTTACCCAAGCTTGCTTTGCTTAAGCCGGCTTGTTTGCTGTCACCCTCTGAAGCCCCCAGAGATGACCCCTAAGAGGTTAATGGGCTTCATTGGCCACAGATTTGGCTCGCTGTAGTAATTCCTGTAGCAATTCCCCAGTCTGGGGAAACGCGTGCTCCAAACACAACAGGGACCACATAAAATAGCTCGTGGTTTTAAATCAAATTGTATTCTGTGATAATACCACAGTTTCTTCCTTCAAGGAAAGGATGGTGACCAAAACTTTAACTACATTTCCAAATCAAATTTGTTAAAATGCTGCCTCCGACAGGTGGGGGGAGTCCATGCTGATGTTCAATCTAAAGTTCAATTCAGTGCTGATGGTTTATGGCTGATAATGAATTTAGCAAGCTACTAGTTAGGCTTTGATGCTAATTATTTTAAGTATCATAGGTTCTGATTCACAAGGCAGTAATCACAGGTCATTATTACTGACATTATTAGGTTAAGTTAAAAATTGGCTTTTAGGCTTAGAGCACCATGTACTAATACTCTCTGAAATGGAACACCTGTGTGATGCCTTAACAGACAATTGAGGGAAATTAGCCCCCTTAATTAAATGAGCTACAACTGTGCATTGTTTGTTGTTACACTGACAAAAAACTGGTATTTGCACCTTTAGACGGCAATTTTCTATAGCTGAAATGGGACACCAGTTGGAAAAAATGAGCCCAGATTTTGCAAAACTGTGGTGACTTTCCTTTGAGATATTGTGGTGAGTGCCCCACACACCTTACCAGGAATAAGTTGAATGAAAAGTGCTTTTGTTGGCTGAACCCTTAAATGGGCTAAAATGGGAGCAGCAGGGCCACATCCACGTACTGGCTTTGTGTTTTAGGTAAGCACACACACAAATCCAGTTTTCTGACACAGCTTCGACTACAGGAGACAGAAAGCAGGTTTTTTTCTTCTGAGAGCTTCCTCTCTCGGCGTTTCTGCAGGGAGGCTCCAGCCTGCGCCTCTGCCGCATCCAGCCGCATCACCAGCGTTCACGGAGGGATGAAGCAGTTTTAACGGGATTAGCATTTACTGTTGAAAGAATTATGATAGCTGTGACTGCTCCCTTCACCTGTGGTGCTTGGTGTCCTCCATCTCCTCTGCCAGCTCAGGGCAGGTTATGGCCATGCTGGTCCTTCTCAAGTGCTGGCAAGACCTTCAGACACACAGAAACACGCTTTTTGAGAGGCACTTCCCTCTGGCTTCATGTTACACAGGTGCTTTGCAATCGACAATTCCTTTCCAGGTGCAGTGAAAGGTATTAGTCTTAATAGAGTTTTGAATAGGACGGTTATTTCCATAGAGACTCTTCCACTTCCTTTAGCTTAGGTTATCTGAGGTATAGGAACAAGTACCTTGTTTAATTGGGAAAGGCCTGATATTTGCATTTCAGTGGGACCCTCTAGGTATAGAATCCAGTGAAAAGCATCTGATCTGCAGGCATGTTTGTGTGGGATTTTGATCCCTTTGCATCTTGCAAAGAATTGACAGATATTTAATTCAAAGAGAGAAGGAAGTATGATAATTTCCTCATCTCCAAATGTAAAGTTTCTTTACAAGGAAATACGGAAAGCTTAACTAATTTGCCCAACAGCTTAGCCCGAAATAGGACACAGATACCAACCTCTAAACCTTACCTGCGGCATTAAGATCATCTTTCTTCTCTTGATAATAATGAAAACGCAGAAGCTGCTCGCGCTGTTGTGCAGGAAGCCAGGACGGGGCACTGCACCACAGGGACAGATTAGGATTATGAGGGGCAGCACCTGGCATGCAGGGGCCAGGGAAAAGCAAATGAAACAGTCACCAAACCAGTCCGCCTGCTGCAGCCCAAAGGGAACGCGCTCCTCGCCACCGACATCTGCACACAGGGTGTTCGGAACGGAGAGCGGGCTCTTGCTGGTGTGACAGGGCAGGAGTGTTTCGAATGCCCCTCTTGCCTTTCAGACTGGGTACCTTCTGGCAGGTCGCTGGCGAGACCTCTGGTAACACAGGGGTAGAAACACCTGCAGTGTCTTCCCAGCATCAGTCCACCCAGGAGCTGAACAGCCGTGGTTTTCCTGGTTTTGTTCTTGGTGGGTTTGGGGGTCTTTCCTTCTGTTTTTTCAGACACTCCAGAGCCTCCTGCCAGAAAAAATGAGCCAGGTTCTGCAACACATATTTTGGTACACGTCCGTTTAGAGAAATACCTACTTTTCTCCTCCACCTGTCCAAAATAAGGCAGGGGTGGCTTTCTTTTTGGAACGAGCCTAAAAAAAAATAAATGAAAATGGAATCCCCCTAGCTGAAAAGCTAACTTGCATCATCAATATGCACTTAAATTTAAAAAACCAGTCTGGATTGTTCTGATAAATCTCTTGACGACAGCCAGGACAAAAAAGGGGACCATTCAATTGAAATTGTAACAAGGAAATATGCAAGAACACCTAGAATATGAAACACCAGAACTGCAAAACTGAGCTAAAGACTCAGTGTTTGGATTTTGTGTCTGGAAATACCAGCAGATCCCAGTTTATTAAGTTCTGAAAAGAAAAATATTAAGTGGATCCAAGCTTTCAGTTATAAGTCTCAGAGCACTTCACAAATGTGCTAAGCATGCAATCACTTTTTTTTTTTTCTTTCTTTTGGGGGAAAGATTGAGCGAGAGATGGGGAACTACAGCACTGAAAAATGTGCCGGTGTGACACAGCCGCAAATGGCTCTCTTTTTGACTCTCACTCCATTGCTTTTGCTGCTGGGCTACACCGAAGTAATTAGTTGGTTGCCAGTGGTGTATCTGGGTGTAAACAGAATTCACTCCATCACCCAGGAATTGTGGGTGGTGGGAAGTTCTGGCTGATGGGTCTGTGGATTAAGTGTGTTGGTGCTGGAGGATAGGGTGTTCCTGTGCAGAGAGAGCCCTCGACTTAGGAATTTGCTCCTCACAAAGGTATGCCAAAGCCCCGAGGCTTCCTGCATTTAGGGTGTGATGTTAGATACAGCTCTTTGTTGAGAGCTTTTCTTCTGACATCCTTGCAAGCCAGGCAGATGTGTGGATATCTCCTAGCAGTTACCCGTGGAAGGAAACATTGCTGGATAACCTAAGGGGTAAACAGTGCTCAGAGCTGAATTAAGAAGCCTTGTCTCTGTTTACTCCAGTTCTCTATGCGCCGCTAACTATTTTTAGGGCAAAACACTTGTGTTTTATTAGCAGTAGCCTGTTTTCAGTATTGACTCCCAGACCTGCAGAGGTGTAGGGGTCCTCTCTGAAATCCAGAAGAATGAGGAATTTGCCAAGGTTTCGCTCCAGACCCAAAGCTCAGATCACACTCAAGGAAGGAGCTACCAAGGGGAGATGGGAATGGATGGCTTGGACGTGCGTGTGACAAGCAATGAGGCTGATGCTGGGCTCCATATGCAGCCCTACTCCAAAGGCCAACTCTTGGCCAGGAGGCATTGCCCCATCAGCTCCTTGTAGCCAGAAGAGTTGAAAGCAGATCAAGCTGGTGGCCTCTCCTGACGACTGCAAGCAGCCAGGACCTGCCAGGACAAGGTGAGCACACCCTGCACAGTCCCTGTGCTGCCATTCACCTTTGCGGGTGTCCCTCATCATTGTTCTCCTCCCCCAATGTTAAAAGCTGCATCTGCTCTGTAGAGGCACCTTCTGCTTTTGTAAGGTGTTCATCAGGCTTGGAGATGACTGTTTCTTCTGTACTTTCTTTGGTGGGAGACAGAGCTCCTAGTCTGTGATGAGGGAGATACCAAAGCCACTGGCTAATGTTGTGCATAACCTCTTGTCTCCCTGTACTCTCTCCCTTGGCTTGTTTGCTTTGTTTAGTTTGCAGTGCAGGACAACTGCTTCTTATTAATCTGTGCATTGCGTTTTCCATCCTGCAATTTTCATCCAAGTTTGGGAGTTCTCTATCAGCTGCTGTTGTGTACATAATAATAAGGATCTTCAAGTGTTTATTCCTAGACCTTTTAAGCACCTTTCTTTCTCTTGTCTTTAGAAAATGCTGAAATTTTCATCATTCAAGCTGAAATTTTATCTAGAAGTAGTTTGGTTTCTGACAGGTTGTTTGGAGGGATAACATCTTTAGTCCAGGATGGAATTGAGGGAAATTGAGGAAAAGAAGGATAGAGACAGAGAGAGAGAGACACAAGCAGATGGACGCAACCTTTCTTATCCCCATGTTTCTGTGTATGAGTCAGTACCAGCCTAGTGCCTGATGTGCCTGTTTTTGTGGGAATTCAGGGTCCAAGCAATGATCTTGCTTGACTGAGATCAGTGACTTGGCCTTGGGTTTCCACCTCTCCCAGGCAAATGCCCTGTTTTGAGGGAAGAGGGGATCCTTGCTCTCTCCAAAATTCACAGCACAAGTAATGTTGCATGCTCAGAAGTCCTTCTAGCTGGAGTTCTTATTTTCTAGCTAATGCTATTTATATCAACCTTTTCCTTCAGCTTTAACCGGGATAGGATCAAAGCTCTGGGAGCAGAGATCTGTCATTACACAGGCTATGAATTCTGTATTCCTACCTCAGATTTTGATTCAATTTGGGGGTTGTGTGGAATTCATCTAAAGCCAAGTGGTTTTGGATGTCAAAACCATAAAACAATTTTCCTGTTTCATGTGACGCGGGTGTATAATAATATATTTGGCCTTGCCCCTAGGTTACCTAACCATGGGCTGTGATTCACCTCAGAGGTTTAGCTGCCCTTTTACTGGACCTGCGCTCAGTTTCAATTTTTGTAATGAATGCAAAGTCCAGCCAATGCTTCTGCCTTTCAGGTTCCACCAAGAGCGCTTCCAGTAGCTCTGCTGGTTAATATTAAAATCTACTTACTGCCAATATAACACTAATGATCTGTACTTCAAGGGCACCTTTGATGTGATGATCTCAAAGCAAATCAATTAAGGGTTATCCCACACCCATGCTATGGATGGAAACATTGAATGTATGGAGGAACAAATCCTAAAATTACTGGCAAACTGGATGTGAAAACTGGAATTTCTGTCCCTGTGAGAAAATCAGCTATATCAATGTTTATTTTCTTCCCCACCCAGAAGATGGGAAGAAGAATAGCAAAAAGACAATTTTGCTGTTGTGGATGTGTTTATGGAATACAATATATAAAAGAAAAAAATATTCCCAGAAAGTGTCACAGCATTTAGCTGTGTATCAGTTAGTTAGATTCAAAATCAGGCCAAATGACATTACACCTCTGGTGCTGGGTGCTCTGTGTATAACTCTTGGTCCTCTGCACCGCTGGACTACAGGTTGTGCCATAATGGATGGTGCCTGCTTCTGAGGTCCAATAGCCTGGCTGCAGTCAGGGGTAATGGAGGTGCAAAGTATCCAAACTATTATTGGTGTTATGGCATCTTTGGCAAATGCTCTTTAATGCTATAGTGAGTGAAAGTCAAATACTTATTTTTAAATTTCCCATATAGAAAAGACGCCCCAAACAAACCTCCCCTGATATTTGTCACTGAAAAAAGTCAACTCTGCTTGCACATTGCAAGCAGCAGTCTCCATGCATGCTGTTACAAATCTGACATAAATCAGGCGTTTGCAATACTCAGCTGGAATAAGGTTAAGGAAAGAGCCGTGTATTACTTTATTTCAGAAGAGTCTCACTGTTCATTAGGCCATGTACAGCTGCCGCACCCAGGTCTGCCTCTGGGAAGCTATGACTGCTCACACTAGCAGGCAGTGGTGGAAGTCCAGCCTGGAGACACTGCCCTGTCCCAAGTGCTGTGCTGGTGGGATTTGGCCCATAGGTCATTAAAAGAGGACAGGTTACGGTCAGCTTTGGTTCTGGACTCTCCCCATTGCAGTCGGTTTTGGCTGAGGAGGCACATAAACCATTTCTGATTAGATTGAGTGTTCTTGTCCTCTTCTGCATCCCTGAATGTTTGCATGCACAGGGATAGACAGTTGGCCAAACAAGAAGGGTGAGAGCCAATGTTATAACTGGGTGCGTTGCCTTTGATAAGGTCAGCACCAGATTTTTGGTGTGGTACATGTGAACTCTGCAGGATTAAGCAAGGAAAAGCTTTCCCTCCCATGTTATGCTTTGTCCTGAGCGCTGGTGGTAGTGGGACTTAAATCCCAAAACATATTTGGAAGCATTTAAACACGCAGCTGCGACAGCAGAAGGGGAAAATGGCTTCTCTTCAAGCGCTCGAGGCAAGGATTACTTTTCTGCAAATTGCCAGAGGATGTGATGTTTCTCTAAAGCTCACACCTCCTTAAACACATGTGTATCTTTCTGAGGGATGAACTTCCTCCACATTGACCGTTAGCCTTTCTTGCAGTGCAAGTCGTGGACTGGAAAATCTAGGCAGTTTAATGGAAACAGTCCCTAAAGCCGAACAGATTCTCCAATTTGTCCTGTTGGGCAAACATCTGTGTGTGAACAGAGGCTTCTGCTTTAATCTCACCCTCTTGGTCTTGCATTTCCGGGTTATCCTTTTATGTGAGTCATAGTTTTTATCTATACAAAGAGAAACTTTAAACTGCCTCAAGTGAGATATTTTTCCAGTACTTTAGCACTAATTAATCATTAAAGTGCCAAGATCAAAGGGTGGGGAACTACAACGTTGGTATGTTCTTATGATCACATTGTGGCCAGTTCCTCTCATAAATACTGGTATTTTGTGAGTTTCAAATCAAATCTCCCATGGAGAATGGTTTGGCAACAAGATGGTGGGCTGCTTTTCCTTGCATCTTTCAAAAGTAAAGGAAGCTTTAACTCCATGAGGAATGCAGTGTCAGCCCCACAATAAAAAGGCCAGCTATTACTTTGAACACGTTGGCACCCGAAGATGCCAGTGATTTAGGCATGGCCGTAAAAACCCAGCCTCATGGGACAGTCCCTGTCCTGAAGATCTGGCAGCTCAATCAGACAAGAAGCGAAATGGCTGGAGCCTAGAGCCTGTTTCAAGGGTAACTCAAGGCAGCTAAGGGTGTAAACCTCACTCTAAGCCAATAAGACTTACCATTTAAGTGCTTAAGTTACTTCTGAAAGTGAAGCTTTTAAAATAATGCTGCCGCTTTTGAAAAAATGTAGCCTAAGGACATGACTTCAGTGAAGCATTAACCTTAAATGGCTGTGGCTGTTGTCTTCTCACCTGAAAGGCCAGCGCTTGTATTTAATGATGCTTTCAACCCCAGGCCGCAGCGGGCATGGCAGAGGTGTGGGCTGGTGTCTGGGCTTTGCCTTTACTGACACTGATAACCTGCACCCTTCCCCATAGCGATTGCTGGGGTCCCGACAGCCTTCCTGTGGGCCGTCCTGTGCTGTAGCCACAAAACTCTCTTTCTCTTTTCAATGTGGTTAACTGGTATAAAATCTGCAGTGCCTAAATACTTGGGATCTGACAAAAGAGCTGTCATGCTTATAGCTTATTACAAAATGAGAAAGAGAAGAGCATATGGAGTACAAACAGGTCCTGCTGCTGGTGACCACCCGTGGATGGGAACACGAGAGTCTGGCTGCTCTGGAGGAAAGGGAAGGGTTTCTTGTTTTGTTTTTGTGGGGAATGAGCAGACCATAGGGCTTGGTCTTCTGTGTCTCTCTCCTGCATCTGGAACAGGTAAGACATGCGCTGGGGAGCGGCAAGCCAGAGGTGAGGCTGGGACTGAAGGAGAGGCACGGCAAGGCAAGTGCAAGCCGGCGACACAAGTAATGAAGCATCTGTAAAATTAGTGGCTAATAATGGTTGTCCTAGAAACAGATGGGATGGAGCAATAGTATTTCCAAAATGTCTTTTTTCCATAACATGGGATTTTTGAAAAGGCCATTATTCCTCCTTTAAAAAAAAAGAAAATTATTTCCTTTTTTTTCTTCGTTCTTTCTCTTGTGGGAGGAGTGGGACTTGACAGCGTGGGCTCTTGTCCAGCATTTGTTCTGACCTAGATTTTGATCTTTGCTTTTTTCCCTTACCTTCTGCTTAGCTGGCTACTATTTCTTAAAGACGTGCATATAATCTATAAAACATTTGTGTTTCCCATTAGTTTTACTTTCTATTTTCAGGAGATTCTGAAGACTGTAACAAAGAGATTTAAATTACAATGACCATAAATGCTTTTGGCTGCTAGGGCAATCTAAGTAATTATGATCAGCAAGGGAACTTGCTAGACCATTTATTTAGTAAAGAGAAGTGAGATATTAAAAAAAATAACAAAACAGTGAAAAATGCTGTAGATTAGTCAGTGCTTGTCTTCTCTGAGTGGGCAGCAGCAATTCACAATACCTTCTCTGACAGCACTGGAGAGCTGGTGCACCTGAATTAAACCCTTGAAATCAAGTAATTACTATTGCAGTACAACCTCAAGCCTTGAGCACCGTTTGGGATCTTTTGTGCTGGGTGATGTGCACATGTGTATAAAAGACAATCCCTATCCTGAAGCGTTTATAGTGGAAAATACACAAAGTGGACAGAAGATGGGGGGGTGATGGGGTTTATGGTCTCTGTTTTCTAGCTGGTGATTGGAAGCAATGGGAATGGTTGACATCACTTGTGACTCTGGCCTCCTCCTTACTGATCTCTTTCAGCTGTCCTATCCCTGATGATTCCCACTTTCCTGTTGTTCAGTGCTCAGCCACTTGGGCTGTGGAGTAGATACGTTACTATAAATACAAAGATAGGGAGAACCAAACCCTGCAGTTTGCACAAGGACAAACAATTGAGCCTGAACCTTGGACTGAATGAGAATTCAAATTTTTAAAATCATCAGTTGATTTAGTTAAAAGAGTTGAAAGAATGCAATGTGATGTTTAGCTGCATTTATTTTACTGTTACCTCCTATTTGACATGGCTCTGTTGCCCATATCCCACTTGATACTTGGAGACTCGTGGGAGGATGTGGAGATTTGGCATGAAGCACAGAGGCTGCATAGGGTCCCTGCATCTGGAACAGTCCTGCTCGGTTCACAAATGAATGTTTTCAGGCAAAAAGCTGAGGGTGGAGGACATTTCTCATATTCATCCCACAGTACTTCTTGGGAGATGTGATGTTCACCCTGACATTTCAAACTGATGGTTGATCTGATGCTGGTGAAGTTGGAACCAGCTGTTGCTAAGCTGTGGGGAGGCCATCTTCACGAAGGTGATTTTCTTCTGTGTTGAATTTACAAACTCCCCACTAAACCCAAATATGACTCAATACACAGGGAACAGTGCTGACTGAATGCAGTGGAGGCTCTGGCTTGTGCTGGTTTGGATTTCCTGGGCCTATCAGAAAGATTAACCCAGAAGAAGAAACTTAGCGTGCCATCTTGTTCTGTAGCAGCAGCTTCTGATGGTGGTCTCTGTGCTGTTGTAAAATGCGTTTTACGTGAAAGATTATTGTTCTTATGCACAGACATGTGCAGAGCTTTATTTTTGTAACCCACTAGTGGCAGCAGATCAAAAAGTAAAGATGGAAAGAAGGAACAAACCTATCAGTCACCCTGAGAACACTGGTAACAGTAAGTGAGGCAGCCCTGCCAGCCCGGGTCATTGGCAGAGCAAAGGTTGATGGAATCCTGTGCGAAGTAAGATGTGGAGGTTCTTGATAACCTGTGCAGTTTACGGATGGGTTAAAAAAAATCAGTAGGAAGAGATCTGGTGGGGAGCTGAAAACACCATTTTTCACAGGGGAAGGCAGACCAAGCTATTCCCTGCTGAAGGTCATAACTGCTTGGTTGTCACGTCTGTATGCTGCAGAGGAGCACGGACTTTCCCAGCAAGGAGGTAAAGGTAGAGAGAGAGTTGAGCTTTCCAAAAGCAAGTAGCTCTGGCCTGCTGTCTTACCTGCCCCTTCTGCAGCTAAGCAAGTCTCTTTGGGCATCTGTTGGTGAGGATTTCTAGCTGTGTGTGCCATGCTTATGGCATGGCTGGAGCGGCACTGGCCAAGCATCTGCCAAAAATGAGACTCAGTGTACGCGCTGAGGAGCAGCAAAGTGCAACACCACTGTTCAGGCAGCCCTCAGCAGCAAGCCCTTTGGTTGTTTTTTCCCTTTTCCTCCCTTCCAAAAACTCAGGTCAGTGACCAACAAGCCATGTGTGCGTGCATGCACGTGTGCGCACACCACGTCCTGTGATTCCTCCTGGTTAATGTAAGCGAAGGACAAGGTGAGTGTGCAGTCCCACCGGCCCCGTCTCCTTTAGGTGTGCTGCACCACCCAGTGCAATCATAGGCTAATCCTGTTTGATGATCCAGAAAGAATGTTTCAAGAAAGTTTCATCCCTCAGTAATTTTGTTAACCTCTCCTGGCAACAAAAAAAGGGGAGGTAATGAAGTGGTATTTTCAAAGAACATAAAACCTAGACAGCCCTTCTTTCGTTTGAGAAGGGTTAGTAAGCGTATGGAGGACTTCTCCACATGGCTCTGCACTTCATCTGCGACTTGAAAAAAAACAACCTCGTGGGATACTAATTCAGTCCTTGGTTTCTTTCTTGTATCAAATGCTGCCAACTGTGCCTTAAATTTGGGCCAGATGCATGATGGTTTTATGATGTGATACTGTTAGGAAGTCTGGGTTGAATATAACAGAGGCTCTGCTAATGGGGCTGCTCCTTTAGGGCAATGGTACAATGCTGGCTTGGGACGCTTGAGCTATTTACTCTGTGCTTCTGTGGGAATAAGTCTTCAGCAGAAATTAATGGTTGGGTTTACCAGGGTGGATAAGATTACTGGGGCTGATTGGGTCTGTTAGTGTGGCGAGAGGAGCAAAACACTTTCTGATGCACTGCAGCTTGGGGGAGAGCCTTCCATGGCACCCTTATTTGAGCAAAAACCAACAGGTTTTGTTCAGGTTCATTCCTGAATCATTTGTGTGCTGCTGCAGGCACGGCATTCACACATTGCCAGGGCAGGCCCTCTCCTTGCCCGAATGGACAAAATAGGCAAACAGGGATTATGCTCATCTCGGAGTGAAGGGGTTTCATTACCCACCACGGCAAAGACATGGCACAACTGGGCTTGGAAGCAGCACAGCTCACAAGCCCAGTTTAGTGCACGGGACTGTCTTGCAATTGAAACCCAATCACAAGACTGTCCTGTCCTTTCTGATCACGTCATGTCCCAAAAGCTTTGTGGAAGATCAACCAAATCTCCTGTGTTTTCATTTACTAAGCTCAGTCAAGTGATACAAAAACCAGAATGCATTTTCTGCCAATCTGAATTTGCAGTGATTAAATTGTGCTGTTGTAGGGGGTTAATTTTCATGGACAGATATTAATAATTATCAGTTAATATGCTTAGTAATCTTAAGGAAATATTTGGTAGTCTTTACAGCTACTTAGCTAACAGAAATTGGCATAATTCCTTTGAATTTGGGCGCTGCAACTCTGTGTCATCTCCTCTTTTTGTTCTCTTTCCTAATAATCTGGTCACTGTCTTCACACCATGGTGAAACTTTCTCTTCCTTACCTAGCATTTATTTCCCAGTGAGAGCCCAAACTGCTTTGTTGTCACCTGTTCTTAAACCTTCCTGCTGATGCAGTGATGGAGGAGCATGGGTGATATAGCTTATTAAAAACATGGGCCAGGCAGGACGGCAGGATCCCTGTGCATGTGTATATATGTATACATATATATATTTTTTTAATAATCTTCTAATGCAGTCAGTGTGTTATGCAGCGAGTTCCTCACACTATAAAACTTCCTATGGAGGTGAAACACTAATTTTCCCTGTGCAGGAGTTTGGGGCCTGTGAGTGAGCAAGGCTAACTCAGTACTAGCCTGGTGAACTATGTGTGCTTGCCCAGGGCTCATTGACCTCCTGATAAACCCACAGCAGTTGTTGATACAGGGCTTTACAGGGGGGGAACAGCCAAGAGGCGTAGGGTAGTTGTTTTAAATGCAAATTACTTGGCTTTGTACAGGACTAAAATGGCTGAATTCTATGGCTAGTGCGATGCAGGATGGCAAATTATAATGCTAACAGTGTGATGTACTGAGCACAAACCATTCCACAAACCTGCCCATTTTTTCTCTGC
The DNA here is from genome assembly GCA_013401275.1 of Pandion haliaetus. Taxonomy (NCBI): domain Eukaryota; kingdom Metazoa; phylum Chordata; class Aves; order Accipitriformes; family Pandionidae; genus Pandion; species Pandion haliaetus. Next base: position 270,470 of record VYZV01038558.1, on the reverse strand, counting down.
TTTTGGTAAATACAGATAACTTGAAAAGTTCCCTATGCAAGAAAGAAGCCCAGCAGTTACTAAAAATTAAGGGAAATACAGTCAAATATCTTCAAATAGTAGCACAAAACCAGTAACTTATGATTCAGGCCTGAATTCAATCTCCAAGTGTGATGCAAGAACTCTTTATAAGGCAATTACATTTCTGCCTAAGATTCTTCCAGTGAAAAGATACTTTTACAGCAGAAACATTTTAAAATATTACAAATATTACAATTTATCCCCCATTTGTTATTTGTCTTGAGGCTCCATTAGCTGAGCAGCCACAGTGCTGATGGACTCAAATTTACGCAGACACACAGAGATGATATCTTGGGATGTCAGCCATCATTGCGTTAGTGTGTCTGAGGTAGGAACAGGAGAGACCATTACCCACAATCTCATTTCTTCTTTATCCTTTCCATTTGCTTTGTCCTCAAATCACTGTTCAAGGAGGCCATCAGTGACAGGAGTGGAGGTAGCTCCTTTCTGCAAGTCCGACACCAACCCTTCCATTTCTCTTTCAGCCCAGTTGTGTGAAGCTCATCACACAAATGGGGGCCTTTTCCCTCTACGATGGTGGTGCAGTTCTTTCTTTGCTTTGCTGGCTCCATTGCTCAGCTGCTTCTTGGTGGGTGGCTGTACAAGTTGCACACCAGTGTGACAAGAGGGGGAGATAGGAACGTTCTCCATTTTATAGACAAGGCACTGCGATCCTCTAGGCACAGACCATGTTTCCCAAGAAACAGTCAAGAAAAAATCATCTTTCACCCACCGTAGCAATCCAAATGCCTACCCATCTCCCTGTGTTGTGCAAGGAGCATAAGTTCACCTTTTTTCTGTCCCCAGATGTGCCCCTGGCTTGCTGGTCCAGCTGAAGGGGCTGGTGGCCAAATTGAGCCATTTTGCCCGTTTCCTGGCTCGTCCCACTGCCATGGTCTCGACCACTCCCATCTCCAGCGTGCCTCTGCTGCTGAAGGCGCAGGTTGAGGGCACAGCTGGAATGGGGATGCTTCCTCACTAGAGGATTAAACCCTCCTTGGTTCTGATGCTGTACCAGTAATAAAACCTCGTCCAAGGCAAGTCATATTATACTAGGAAAAGTGTATTTTTCCCAGATATCTGTGCTTATGCTGGCAGAACAGTACCAGAAGCTATGGCAGCCAAAGCCATTAACTATTTTTTTTTTTTTTACCTGCTTAATCAATAAATGCTGTGACAAACTCAGCAAAGTTGCGCCAGGATGCTGGGCTATGCTGTGCAAAGCTGCTGAAGTACGGACTGAGTATCTGCCGCAGCAGCTGGCAGTGCTGCAGGGACCCCGGCAGCAGCAGAGCTGCTATCAAGAGGTGTCAGATTTACTCAAGGTTGAGACGAGAGTGGGTTTTGTGCGATGGGGCTGTGGAGCGCACTGTAACTGTACCAGCAGGGTCTTGCCTGAAGCCCTGCCCTCGCAAACATTGACGCTGTAGCAGACGTGAGATACTACGTGGCTGCTTTCCAAAGCGTGGGATAGGAAGACATGGAGAGGGTGTATTATCATTTTCCTGACCGTTGCAGGTGCAAAGAATTTGGTAACAATATTTGCTCTGGAGCCAAATTGCTCTCAGACTTCCTTCTATGTTTATTCAGTTGACGAGAATTACCCAGCTTTTCTGCTGTGCAACAATCACAGGGTAAGAATTCCCAGACAGGGTATTTTTCTTTCTTTTATTTTATTCCCTTTTGAAACATGTGTCTAGACAAGTGACAGGCAAACCTCAAATTGTTTGGTTGCATATTTGAAAGGTACCTGAATGTTTCCTCCCTCAGTCCATCCCCCTGAATGCATTCAACCTGCCTTGGTTCCTGGTAATTGGGCTGAGAGCCTCAAGAGAGCAACTTGTCTTGTGAGCTTTTCATCTCCTCCTGGTGTTAAGGAGTTCAAAGACCTCTCAACCATAGAGCTTTTGCAAACACTTTGCTCTTTGGGTTTCTGAGTCTGTCTCAAACCAAGAAGCACAAGGAAGCATGAAATGGTAAAAAAACCCAAACCCAAAACAACCAAAAAACCCCACCCCCAAAAACCCCAACCCTCCAAACCTTAACATAAAAAAGTGTTCTTCATTCAAATTAAAAATGCAAGTACGTTGCTTATAAGCAGTTTGAGAAAAGGAGAAATGTTTGAATCCATTTTTAAGCTCATTTAGACCAGGAGCTTGCTGCCAGTAGCACACTGCCCTGATGTCTGTGGCACGTAACACTGCAGAAGTTACGTAGTCCTGTGAAACGGGCCACGCAGGACATTTTACTAGTACAGCCCTTTGTCGTGGTTATAGGCTGTTTGCTGAGCTGAACAAATGGAGTTAGTCAAAGCCATTTGATTTCAGTGGGACTTCACATGGATGAAAATGTCTAGTGCAATGTTGATGGCAACCTTTTCAGTACTTGGATCAATAAATATTTTCCTGCTCTAAAATAATTACAGTGTCAGGGCTGTTTACTGGAAACAGTTAAAACATAATTAAGGGTAAGTGAAGGCAATCAAGAGCCTCTTACATTATGTGTCAATCCATTTTATTATGTATTTGTCCAACCAGTGATGCAGATGGTCCTACCCTGTGAGCAATGAATTACCAAGCGTTCGTGATACAGTTTGTCCCATTTATACTATGTCATAATTTTTTAAAAGTTTTTGGATTTCGGTTTTCCTTTAGTAAGTCATCTCAGGAACATGCTCCACCTCAGTTGGGTCACTTCTCTCAGGTTTTGGGCAGTTCCCCTTGCACTTGTTCTGACATGGAGGAAGGAAGGGGGTGGGAGCAATCTGGTTCAAAATGCAAAGCTTTGGTGTGGCTCCAGTCTCTCCACCACCCCACTGGCTTGGTGCTGACACACAGTAAATACCTGAGATGAGCGAGCCAAAGCGCCTTAGTGTGGGAGTGGAGGTTCTTTGCAATAAATTAGGTAGGAATAGTGAAAACCACTGGTTTCTGCTATCCAGCAGTTCATTTTTGTTCTTATTCTTCAGTTAGCAATCTATAAAAAAATTATTGCAAAACTCGACTCTTCTCTCCAGCGTCAATAACATCCCCTGTGCCAGGTGGTGCAATAGTTCAAAATAGGGCAGACCTAGGAGAGAGTTAGATTGGGTTAGGAAGCAAACTCCAAAACTCCAACTCCACTGCAGCTGCTTCCTTACTGCTAGACTGAGTAAGGAGAAACCCAATATTGCAGCTTTACAGTAACACTGAAAGATTGTAATTTCCATTCCATTCCATTCAAATTTTAACGTGAAAAAAAGTATTTCTTTGGCTTGATAAATTCCACGCGTCCTTCCCACCTGTTTCTATTTTAATGCAAAAATAGAAACACTCTAGTTCGTATCTTGTTTCCAAGTTGGCAGGAGAAGTCCCTGGGTTGGTTGGTAGTGCTGTAACAACTTATCAGAGTATGGTGTAGCTCAGCCTCTCTTTATTTTGCTGCTTTTTTCTTTCCCCCCCTAACGTATTGAGTACTGAGAGCTGGTTCTTCAGTTGGTGTCAACTGGCAAAGTCCTGGCTCTTCTTGAGAAGAGAGCCCAGACCGGCAGCTAATGCAAATCATTGCAAAGTTGGGTAATGTTACTAAGAAAACATTCTGCAATAAGCCGTGCACTCAAGAGTTGCTCGGGGAGGAAGAAGAGCTTGGTGTACTTTAATCACAGGGTGACTCTGAGACACGGCTATGTTGTAGCCATGAAAAGCGAAATGCAATCCAAGGGGAGAGAGGAGGCAGTGACAGCGCAGCAGGCACAGGTGAGGGTTCGGCTTGAACACGGTGTGCTTTCTTGCTCACCAAGAAACGGGAAAGATGAGGTGAAGCAAGAGCCATCCGAAGTATTGACGAGATGGACAAGGAGAGGAAGGCCTGTCTTGGGAGAGAAGACTGGGAGGGAAGAGTTGAGAAAAGCAATGGCTGACATTTCTGCCTATAAATATGTCATAGCTAAAAATTAAGGAGGGTGAAGAAAAACTCTTCAGGCAAAGGGGTGGTACAAGAATGGTAATATAAAGCGCCATGGATGGATTTAGGCTGGAATTAGAGAAAGGTGCCGAACTACTGGTGGTAGCAAGCACAAACACTCCACTGTTGTGAATCTTTTCTTGCTCATGCTGCAAGGCCCAGCAGGAATCATGCCTGTGAGCTCTTAGCAGATGTCTCTTGGTTTGGAAAAGGACATCAGAAAAACTGTTTATCGGGAAAAATGTAATGATTATATAAAAATTATGTTGTGGCCTAAGAAATGAATGCTTAGACCAAAATAATGCAGGTAACCACAAAGAATTGAAATGCTTCTGGGGAAATCAGAGGGGAGAAGTTGCTATGTGTATTTGTCTACGTCCCATTCAAATGTCCAGGTCAGCACAGAGGGCTGCTGAGAAAAGTTATTCTTTGGAGAGGCTAAGGCATGGGTGACATCAAAGTGCCCGGTGCTGTAATGCTCTTCCTTGTGTGTAAACACAAGCTGTGCACTCCCCAAAATGCGTTCCTGCCGGGCCCGGTTTCAGCCTGCCCATGTGTGATGTGGGGAGAGGGTGGGAACCGAAGGTCTCACTGAGGAGAGAGGAAAAGGCTAGAAACGTGCCGCTGTGAGTGGGGAGGTCCCCTCGCAACTGCTCAGCCTCGAAGCCACCCTGTTGCTTTCTCTTACCAAGGAGCAGACAGATGTATCATGCAAGGATGAACAGCAGCTAACTGACAGCACAACGCCCCCCCAAAACTGTCCTTGTTTGAGTGTTACCGACCCAAGGGGAGCCACTCTGCTGCCCCTGGTTGAGAGCCTGCTTCACATACAGCTTGTCAACATGGGGAAAGTTTGGTTTTTTTTTTAAACTGTGGGTGATGTCAAGAATGAAAGACTTTAGTGAATAATTCTAAGTAAGGAGCAAGCATTTAAACAAAGAGCCACTGTGGAATTTACAGACAAATGCATGAATTGGCCTGTTGTAAAATGGACAGCATTTTACTCAAGGATACAGTGGCCACTTCCAGCCTTTCGAATTTCCACCAAGTTTTAGAGGCTAAGTGCTAAGGAAGATAAAGAAGAGAGATGTTAATCAGTGATGGGATTTCATCTGTCCTGAGAGTTTCAATAGGTTGTAAGCATTACCCCATTTTCAGTACACCTGGGTTGGCTTCAGTCCTCAGATCACTGTCCTGCAACTGATGAAAGACATACATAGCACCCAGGATGGATCTGCTGGGAAAATTTAGCTGGCCAGTCTGAAAGTCCTTTGCACTTCCATCACCTCACATCCAATTAGCACATTAGACCTCCCTTTCTTTGCAACTGTGCACAAAAATAATGGCTCCAAGCATGGCAATATGTTGGCGTTACGTAGAGTGAATGGGTTGTGCAATTTCTTTTGCGGTATAGGAACACTGCTTGCTTTTATGCTTTAGAGTCAATGAGAAGGAAAAAAAAAAAAAAAAAAAAATGTCCTGCCTTAGCTCTTTGGCAGAAGAGCAATAATTTCAATGCACACACACACCCCCCCGCCCCCATGCTTTGCTGTGTTACCGGCAATGGCGTTGCTTGGAATGAAATGCCACAGCTGTGAACTTTGCTTCATGTTAGACAGGAATGAAATGTTCTCTCCTTCACTTCTGTTTGCAGCACAGGTGACATGATTTCGGATTACATGACCTGAGTGATCATCCAAATTATTTATCCAGACATAGTGTAGCAGGGCAAAAAAAACCCACCCAAGAAATTTGTGGTGTAACTTCAAATATGTATATGAATATTTCCATGCTTGCAACTCTCCAGTGTAGGTGCCTAGCGATTCCCACTGATTGTCTAACCATATGTTTTTATTTTTCTCTTTTTTTTTAAAAATTAATGATTCCACACATTTTTTGTAGCATGTTAGATTGGCTAAAATAACACATGGTCTTATCCTGCTCTGATTGAATTTAATGCCACCATTCCCACTGACTGAACTGATTCAGGATTAGGCCTCCATTGAAGAAAAGTCCATGCTATGTGTAGAAGTAGCCAGGACTGTAAATACAGTCCCTCTAGCTTGGGGACATATTGAGCTCATCTGGTACAGAAATAATATTTTTCCGTAACCTGGACATACACAGATGGTCCAGTCCTGCACAGTACAGGCAAAGCTCCCACTGAATTAAGAAGAGAAAAAAAACAGATTGAAAATTTGCAATTGCAATTAAGGTCAGTATAGCATGATCAGTGCAGTTCTGAAATATGTAGACGCTGCAGTTTTTCTTTGGAAAAAGTTGTGGTCCAAACATGCTGCTCAACTCTGAAGATTCACAATTCATGCAGTAAGGGTTGGCTCCCCTTCCAGTTATACTCTCTGTAAGCGCCAGGCTCTCATGTTTGTGATACAATTTTCTGCAGTGGATTACCTGTACGTCCAGCAAACAGGTTTTCCAGGTGCAAAGTGGTGCACGGAATAACGCCCAGAGGGGTAACGCTCAGAAACTCATGATAACTTCATGTGGCAGGTCCTGCACCACAATAGAGCTGGGGAGACCTGAGTCACAGTCCTCAGGGATGCCTCACAAATGCAAGTTTTCTAGGATGAGGCACAAGTTAAGTCTCGGGTTAAGTTTATCACAAGTTTGGCCCTTCCTGCTAAACCACTTGGCCAGCTGACTGACGGGAGAGTGAGAATGATACGGGACAACAGAGAAGTGGCAATATTTTGTGAAACAAGGAAATGGCTTGCCAGTGCTAACCGCCCCATGGGGTTTCACACTGCCGTGAGTATTAATCCTCCAGGAGAACTGGATCTATACCAGGGTACAGTAGAGAGAAAAATCTCTTCAGCTGGTGTGTGCAAGCAGGGTGATTTCAGATGAACTTAATTCTGGATGTAGCTGAGAATTCTCCAAGAAGAGGGCAGCAATTGTGTTCAAGCACATCAAACCAAGCCCACCACTCAGGATGCTGTTGTCTCTTGCAATAGGGCATTAAGGACAGATTCTGTGGTTTTTGGCTGGTAAACTGTAGGAATTCAGTGCAAAAGGTGTGCAGCTCACCTATAAACATAAGTGATTCTCTATTTGGCAAAAAAAGGCGTTGTTGTAGTTAAGTCTTGCCAACTTGAGGTCCCTCTGATGGTCTGCATGGTTCATGAAGAAACCATAATCATCAGGGACAGATGATCTGCTGGTTATTAAAAATAATAGGCCAACAAATGACATATCCCTGGCTGTGGAATGAAATACTTGACACACCAGATGGGTCTTCTTATCACTGATTTCTTCAGCTTACTCACTCAATATTGATAACATGCTCAGAGGAGTTAGGAGAGTCATGCCAATAAACACAAATGCCTAAAAACTGTCTGCAGCAAGGCTTCATGATAAGAGATGAGAAAAGAAAGTTCTTTCCTGAAGCTGTAAGAAGTTAAAAGCTGCCTTTCTGGAAGATGGGTATAAAGCTGTGTTCACTATTGTGGGAGGTTACTGGTGAATCCCATCAGGGCTTTGGCTCGGATGTCTGCCACACGTCTTTATGCAAGAGAGAGGTTTTTGTGCATTACTTAGAACTGAGGTCTTTGAAATACTAATTTGATAGCATTCAGACATATTCATAAATAGTCCGGTAAAAAGGATGAATAGTGAGATGAGAAATTTTGGAAATCATGCAAATTATTTAGCGTTGTAAAACTAAATCTGGCGACAAAGCACTGCCAAAAGAGTTCATGATCCTGGGTGGCTGGGCAATAAAATGACTGATGTAGTGCAGTGTCAACAAAAGCAGAGCACCTGCAGAAAACTCACCCTAACTACACTTCAACATAGACGAGTCCTAAATGTAACATTTTGAAAGAGAGCTTGGAGGCCTCTGCAAATGTAATTTAAAGTCCATCAGAAAAGGCAACTATCATGTTAAGAATGAATTGGCAAAGAGACAGGAACAAATCGGAAAACAGCATTATGGCACTCCTTGATGAAACTACATCTCCATGGTGGTGTGTTTTCTGGCCATCTAACTCCAGAAGAGTTGAGGTGAACTAGAAAGCACAGGAAGGAAAGCATTTAGGGTGAGGAGAGATGGGCAACAGCTTCCATAAAGATGGAAAAATAAGCAGATGCGGAGTCTTCAGGGTGGAAAGGGATGACAGCAGCATGAGGTACAGTAAAGGTCTGTCAGATCATGATTGACACAGAAAAAGGCAAATAGGAACTGTCTGTTCACTGCTTCCTGCAGGAATTAGAGGGGACCCTATGACGCTGTCACACAAGAAGGTTTAAACCAACACAAGGAAGTATTTTTTCATACAAAGCATAATTAAATTGTGGAACTCATTGCCACAGGATGTTGCGGAGGCCAAAAGTTATAAATGGCTTGAGAAAGGGATCAAAAACATTTGAGGAGGATAGATCCATGGGTGGCTGTTAAAACACACTGGTCTGGAGGCAGCCTCTGCTTTGGGAAGTCCATAAACCACGGATTGCCTGAAGCGAGGAGGGTACAGCAGGGGAAGGATCGCACTGAACCTCCTCCTTGCGTTTCCTCGTCCTGCATCTCCTCCTGCCTATGCTGGGAGATGGGATACTGGCCCATGTGGCCTTTTGGTGTGACACTGGTTAGGTCCCAGCTCTGCTGCATCTGTTTGGGGCATGTCTCTTCTTATTCCTCTTTAACTAAAAAAAACAACACAAAACAAAACCCAAAATACAACCAAAAACAGAAGAGGGGGAAGAAACAACCCCAGCCCTCCACACACTGTTAGTAGGCAGCCTGGTAGTTGTTTTATTTTCTTTAGAGTGGACTTTGTGTTGCAAGTGGCAGGAAGCCATGAACCACAAAAATAAAATAATTCTAACCCTAGTGCTAAGTAAGGAAAACAAAGATGGCTCAGCAATTAGCAGCATTATATATGTTAGGACTAAGTAACAACAGATGTCAGGACTTGAGCCCTTTGCATTCCTTGCAATCTTTCGGAAACCAAAGCCTTTTGACATTGCTATACATTATTACAGTTATTTTGGGTCTGAGAGAACAGGAAGGGCTCTTTGAATGTTGAAATATGTAGGTTGCTAGGACTGGCTGGGTCTTACCTGTGTCTACCTCACCGTCCTGCATACTTCTGCTGACTTAACAGGCTAGCGTGTGCTGTAAAAGCCTGCTCTGTAAAGACATGCGCTGGCCATGAGTCATTAGCAAGCATGCGAAGCTAATTGGCAAAATACTCATAAAAGATTTTGAAGGTGGGTTAATTACAATTCATTACACTGTAAACTGTCCCCAGGCTATTGTTAAAAAATGCAGGAGTTTCAAGGTCCAGTATTTTATGATTCATTTTGCCATGCAGTGAAAAACAGACTCTATATCAAACTACATTCATTATAGTTAAGACCACAAAATCTTTATTGGTTTTCCCAACATTCCCTCCTTGTTATATGAATTCATATGGACTGCACATTTCTAACAATTGGCAAGAAGGCATGAAATAAAATTTATGATATTTTCTTACCTTCTACTCAGTGCAGCCTTAAAAACTGCCCATTCTAGTTGCTTTACCTCCTCCCACCTTAATTCATTTGAGCTGATAGGATGGGAAATGGAAAATAAACAGAGAAATGGATGGGAACAACTTCACCACAGTTAAGATTAGGTTGTCTGCTGAATCTGGCTGCTGCATGTGTGTGCAGGAACTTCAGCTCCAAAGGGATACCGGTAATGAAACAGTAATGATGAAGAATTTCCTCTTGTAGTAATATAGGTAATTTTTGTTTAAATTCAGAGTAGACACATTTTTACCAATTACTTGTATTTCCAGCTGGAGGGTCTTGTAGCTAAGCCCAGGACGCACCTTCAGAGATCTGCTTTGACAAATCTTGCAGGCTCGTGCATCAGTTTACTCATGAGTGATACTACCCACATGCTTTGCTGGACGGGGACCTTTGTCTACTCGTAGCCAAATTCTCCAGCTTATAAAAGAAGATAACAGAGCCTTTGAGCGTCTTTGCTTATGCCAGGGATGTCAAATGCTTATATTTTCTTGTGAAAGGTCTGTGGGAGGGAGGCATTACTATCGAGTAGCTTGGTATAATTCTCAATAATGCTGTGTTGAGAAAAAGTTAATAGAGGACCCAGCTGTGACCTTTGTGGGAAGAAAGCCAAACGCTGCTCATCAGTGCTACCTTTGTACCCTTCTCCGGGGGTGCCCCTTATCTCCTTGTGCTGGCTGGCACTTGGGCTCTCCTTTGAGGCTTAAATGGTGCCATTCAGCTGTGCTTTCGCTCCGTCCCAGTGTGCTGAGCTGTGTTCACTTTTGCAAATCCAGTGGACTTTCTCCCGTGTTGTCCCAGCCTGCATCTGACTGCACCGAGTCCTACTCTGTGCGTTCATATATAGCTCTAGGAGAATCGTTGTTGGCGTTTCCAGCTCAGCCGAGCTAATTTTGGGGTTAAATAGGTTCCAATAGGCTCCAAGCAGATTGCTATTACTGTTATTTATACATGGCATTGAGCTGCAATGGTCTGCTTGGAGTCTGAGCCCTGCCTGGCTTTGGGGTGCTGCTGTCCTGGGCAGAGCAGCCACTGATGGCAGTTAGAGCTGGATCAAAACCAGATTCAAGCATAAGGAGATAAATGATGGCCGTAGCCAGGGACTACTGCTCTCCCCCATGAAAACTGTTGATGACGGATGGATTTTGTTCTTTCAGTTAATATTTTACTTTTGTATTTTTTTGAGGTGATGGGGGGAGGGGAATACTGAAGAAAATCTCTCACTCAGGCAGTAATTGAATTGCTGGTCTCAGCTTTTTCTTATTGAAACCTCTAAATCTTTCAATGAAACTGGACATTTTTGGAGGCATTTTTTTCAGTCAATTGAAAAATAACCTTCTCCATCACAAAAAAGCTTTAATAGAAAAAAATCCAAACCCTTCCAGCTTGAAATTAGTCATGTGGGCATATCAGTTTGTTCTAGTAAGACTCAGTAATGGATTCATTGTACTGTGCACTGTTTTTGCTTACATTAACATAGTGTAAAGTGATAGATAACTTGGGTTGGCTATTTTGTCTGCGGTTTTCTCTGGGAAACTGGGTTTTCTTACATGACAGTGTCAGAACTGCCATATTTATTGGGACCAAGAATCTGTCTAGCTTGGTTTCCAACACAGGCATACATAGAAGAGTAAAAACTAACTCAAGCATTTATGATACTTGCCCTGGGTAGTTTGCCAGCCTGCACATCTACTCTGTCACGCTGGGGACTGACCCCTTCCTACTGATGTGACTGGAGGCTGTGACAATGGGAGTGAAGCTCAAGGAGGTCACCTGCACTGTATGGTTTACAATAATGGGGGCATTTTCCTACTGGGTGATCCACCGTATGGGACGTGCCACTTGCTTCCCCTCATGAAATGCTCTCCCAATTCCACTGGCGGGGACCCTAGGTCATTGCGCCAAGAACTGAGCAAAGCCCAGGAGGAGTTTATAGCCCAGCGGTCAGAGCTTGGCTGGCTTTTCACAGCTGGTGGGCATTTGGAGCAAAGAACTTGGAAATCAGAGTTCAGTGACAGTGATATTTATGGGTACTCTGACTAATCTCTGTGCTTGGGACATAACAACTATATCCAAAAACATTGGCAAATACTTCTTTTATCTTGTTTTGTTTTGGTAAGAATTATAGCTGTTCCTGTTGCCATCTCACCTGGAACTAGTACATGAAGAAACTTCACCAACTGCACTTCATGACATTTAGCAATGTCAGTGCTGTTATTGGACAGATGTACCAGTGAGTGAAATGGAAGCAAAGGAGGAAAAAATGAGTGACCAAAATTTTCCAAACTCTCACAGATACTTGTTTCTAATGGTGGAGAGATTTTGCAAGTGGCAGGTGTCAGTATTAAGTACTGAATTCTTCATTTTCCCTTTGGTCTCATTATAAACAGGGATATTTGTTTTTAAAATAGACATTTTTCATCACTTCTTTTTAGGGTCATGCCTCTGTAAGGCACACAGATGCTGAATTTGGACAGGACTTTTTAGCCATAATACATGAAGCTCCAAAATTTCAGAGGCTCCATTAAGAATATTGTGCAGAAATTGGGATTTTTGCCATTGGCTTGATTGGCTCCAAGATTACACCCTTGCTGCTCCTTGGAAGTCATCTTCGATTTGGAAATCATTTTGACAAATGCTGTGATATATTGCTCTCTGAGGAGATTCCTGCTACTTCATCGTTTTGATGAGGCTGTAAATAATAAAAGAGCCTTACTCATTAAGTGCTCCTCCAGCCCCGGCTCAACTCAGAGTAGTCAGGAATGGGCAACAGCAAAATGTTAATCAAATTCCTTCAAATCTCAAAAGAAATGTTGAGTAGAGCTTCTCTGAGACTGCAGAAAACTCGCCATGGGAAACTGTCAACATTTCTATTTAACATATTGTGTCAACACTTGGCATCTGTGAATCAACTGGTGAAGTGTTTGGAAAAAACAGGAAAATACAATTTTATGGATGTTGGATATATACATATGTGAGTAAATACAAATAAAATTTATACATCTTTCTATCTAAAATATACATACTACCTCTATACAAAGTTTTCCAGTTGCCATCTGTGTGTGTATATATACGTGTTTATGTGATATTTACATATGACAGCAGGAAAAATTTCAGCCAGCTCCAGTTTTAAGCCAGTCACTTTGAAGGCAGATTTGTTTGTTTGTTTGTTTAACAAACCCCATTTTTGACAAATGGCCTCTCCTAGCTAGGAGCTGTGTACCCCGAAAGCTGTTCTAGATGGGCTGTGGGACAGGACATCACTGTTGGTACTTTCACAGTTACTACCATCAGTAGGTCCTCTGGACTTCTCCCTGAGCTCGGGTAATTTACTGGTCTACTGCCCTCGACTCCAGCAGCTGCTGAGTCCCGTGCAAGTGTTTAGGGAGAGAGCTTGGCCCCACAGCTGTCCGTGGCAAAAGTCCCATTGACTTCAATGAACCTGGATTTTGCCCCCAGTCCTTGGAAGATTTTTACAGATGTGCGAATAACACACTGTCTATATCCCATAATCAAAGCCCCCCCTCTTGAGTTTATTTACTTTTACACTGTGCATGATACTAAACTCAAACTCTTTAAATTCCTGCTCTTATTCCGGGCCCAGTGGAAGGACACCCCCTCCTGATGTTGTCATTGAAATTCATCAAGGTTGGTGGAAGTCCCTTGGTGAAAGTCCCTCGTGCAGATTGCTTCCTACAGTAAATTCAAAGGGATAAGACATGTCACAATTGGCTTTTATAACCTTATGAAAAAAAAAATCTGGCTCAAAAGCCGCTGACTTTTTCTCTAGCAGAGGCTGAGCTGCTAAGAGATCTGTAGCACTCTCCCTCAGTGAGCCAAACCCTGCAACTCAAAGCAGATAAAAGGGTCATAAATCATTGCAAACAAGAGGCACCGCTATCTAGCTGTGCGCTGATGGCCCAGCCATCACTTTTGGAGCTGAGAGCTCACCAGCAAAGGTGACATTACCACCATGCAGACAGCCTGGAACCCTACAATGAATTCAGGTCCCCTGTGTGACCTTGGACAAGGTGCGTACTCTCCTCGCCTTCACTTCCCCATCTAGAAGATGGAGGTAGTAACACTTGATTTGCTCATCATGTTTATTTAAATTATAAACACCTTCAGGCAGAAGCAATGTCTTACAACGTGTCTATACAATGTCTAATAGAAGGCCCTTGTCTCAGCTCAACCTCTAGGTACTACATGAAGGCAAATAATAGTACTTGGCAGAGTGCAGATTTCAAACTAGAGATCTAATACCAAATAGTTCTCATTCTCTCCTGCTTTTGGCACTTGGCCCTATTCAAGACGATTTTGTTTTGTTTTGTGTTTTTTTAAGAAGGTATAAGACAAAATCCCGAGGGCCCTCTGTCTCCGATTCCCATTAAAGTTTACAGTACACTCACTGGCAATTTGTCTCTGAAGTGTCCCAGGATTTCCCCCTAGATTTTCAAATGGACATATGGCAGAAAGCATGAACTCTATCTGGTTCTGGAGCTGCAGCTGTAATCAGAAGCTTCATGATGAAGTTGAGCTGGAAGAGCAAAGGAGAGGAGAAAAAAAAAAAAACCCACACACAAAACAAAACAAGGGAATGCCATCAAAGTCTTTCAAAGACAGAAATTCATTTTACCTTTGTCAATGACTGTGGTTTTCAAGGATAAAGATCAAAGCGATGACCGTGGGCAGAGCTATGACAAATGCCGAGATCAGTCTGTTAAACCCTAGCATTAGCGCTACAGTTAGACTGGTGTCTAGACTAGCAGTGGGTACTCATGCCAGGTTTGGCAAACACGGCAGCAGAGCGCTTGCATCAGAGCTGTAGCAAGAAGAGTGAGGCATCTAAATTGCAGAGGGGAGGGAGCAATCAGACTCCAGCAGAGTGGAACTGGAAAAAGGAAGTTCAGAAAAAAAAAAGCCAACAACCAACGAAAAAAAAAACCTCACAAAAAAACCACTGTCAGATTATTGCCTGAGCTCAGGGAAGANNCCCCCCGGGTTTTTGCATTGTGATTAATGTACACAGAAAGCTTAGATAACTGGGGGAAAGTAATGCCAAATTCTTATCAATACAGATGAGCTGGCTTCATATTTCTCTGGCCCTTTCATGTGGAAATGAGACTGCATTTGATGAGGCCAAGCCCATGTTTGAAATAGCTCAGCTGGGATGTGCGCATGGTGAGGGCTCAGGTGCCTGCATGGAGTATCGCTGCAGCTGGATGGAAAAGGGGAGACCTTTCCTGAGGGCCGAGAGTGCCCGCAGCTTCCTCGCTTTTTCTCTTCCTCATGGGGAGGACAGAAAGCCCTTGCTCTGCAGCATAAATGCGTGCTCAAGTCTGAGCTGATGGACTGTGCAAGGAGGCAAGGTGATTTTGGCTGGTGAGGGGCCCTGGCCTGCAGGGTCTGCATGTTCCTCCAGAAACCTCTTGCATGGACCCTTAAAAATAACACCCTGACATGCCCCAAAGGAGGAAGGTGGATAAATGAGGGGAGTACACACACGCCTACAGCAGCTCATGTTCGTACGCTTGGGGCCAGCCCCGCTCTCACGCTGCTGCCCTGGGGCATGTGCTTGCTCCAGGGCTGCAGGTTTGGATGGAGGGGAGAGGAGAGATGGCATCACTCTCTGCAAGTGGCACCCTGTGCCTGGCCGAGTCTGGGGCTTTCCTGGCCTAAGAATGCCACACAGGTTGCGTACAAGGATAAACTCTTGAAAAATTGCATGCTGCTGGACAGCCACCATCACTGGAGTATCTCAAAACTCCCCAGATACTTTAAACCAACCGTTTCTCATCATAGTTACGTTGGCTTCTGCCCGTCATGACAAGTTCAAAAGAAGCTGCAAACTAATGCGGGCAAATGCGATCTCCTATGGATGAGGATAGACTGGAGGAAATATTTTCATAAACCCAGCTGGTTTCAACTGTGCTTCACGCAGGGGCTTGCATTGCCCGTTGTCAGGAATACGGTGTAGTACTTGCTAGAAACAATTAGCTAAGATTTAGACTGGTCATACGCTATTCTCAGCTCTGCTACTGACTCACCTGCATGGCCTCGGGTGAGTTGCTTGCATATTTGTGCCTTAGTTTACCCATTGGTAATAGCAGAGATAGTAACAGTCTCACGGAGTGGTGCGAGAATTAGTTAATTAATATTTGGAAAACAGTTTGTGCCTTGACGTCTTTGTGCCTTTGTTTACCCATCAGTAATATCAGAGATAATAACTGTCTCATGGAGAGGTACAAGGATTAATTAATTATTTGAAAAGCAGTTTGAGATCCTTGGATGAAAGATGCTATGTGAGTAAAACATATCATTAAAAACATCTCCCAGTCCTCTGTGAAGTTAAAATAAAGCTGGAGCTTCTTAGTCATTCAAATAATTAAACCATAAATACTGTTTATTTTAATCTTCCCTTTAAAAAAATAATCTAATCTAGGCCGTGATACAAGCCAAAGAATGAAAAATGTTTCAAATTCAGGATACCCATCAATTTGAAGAGCTTGATTCTTAATTGCTTTTTGATTTCTATCAATGGAAAGTGAGAGCAATTGTATTTACAAATGCCTGCAAAAGCACAGGCCATCTGGGAGGACACCCACAGTTCCTCTGCAGGGTTTCAGCCTGCATATTCACATGGATACAGCAGCTGTACGCTGCGCTGCACAGGGTTTCTCACACTATCCAAGTAGATGATCCTATTTGACTTGTTAACCACCAGGGAGGTGTAGACTAGCCTATCTTAAAGGCATGTCAAAGCCAGCTTCCCCCCCAATACGTGGGTGCACTGAAGCAGGGTTGCAAGAGCAACTTCTCCTCCCAGGTACGGTGCCAAGGGGGCAATTCAACCAAGCAAAGGCGCCGGTCATCAGCCATTGATCCATTCAGCCTTTTGCATCTTGGGCAGCTCGCACTGTTGTCTCTCCTAACACTCAGCACTGACTGTGCGCTGTGAGCCAGTGCGGCCCTGCCTGCTCTGCCCAGGTCCACGGGGGGAGAAATCCCAGAGCAGTACTGACTGACACCAGAAAGGAACAGTAGGAGAGCGGCTGGAGTCTATATTTAAAATCATCTTTCATTCAGAGGTGTCCATGCCAAATGTGGAAAGCCCTCTCAGTCACTTCCCTGGGGACTCGCTGTATATTGGGGCGTAAAATATATGCAGCTGGCCCATGTTTTGTCTCTTTCTTTCTCTCTAGTTTTTATGCACATTTTTGTTTTACAAAGTACATATGTGAAGAAGAGGTCTGCAGAATCAAGGTCATGGGTTTTAATTGAATGGGGCCTCTTTTAAGGTGTAACTACTGCTGGGAACCTGCTAGCATAACCATCTGCTGTGCTGGGCACCCAAACCACCACCCCATATGAGCCTTCCACCAGCTCAGAGGGCCTTGTCTCAGCCTTGTCATGGCCTCCCACTCCTCTCTGCCCATAGAAGATTTTGCAGCAATCGCCAAGTAACCTGTGTGGGAATGTGGGGAGGAAGAAAGGATGTAATTGCCTTCCTGAGCTCCAGTGCTTTCATTAATTAAATGTCCTCCCGTCTTTTCCACGCTAGTCCAGCTCCTACTGAATTTTCATCAGACCAAAAGAGGCCTTTAGGGCCATTTGAAAGTAACCATCAGATAAAAGCGATTGTCATCCTCCTTATGCGGCAGGCAAGGAAGCAGACACAGGTAGACTGGTCACACAGGAAGGAGAGGAGGGACCAGGTGACTCAGAGCTTTTGACTCCCAGCTGTCAGCTTTAGACGCCATTCCAGCCAAGTATACAAGCACATGGTTATCTCTGAACTCATGAATAATCCCATTGATTTAAGCCATAAACTTCAGCATCAGGGCCTTAACCACCTGACTGTGCTCACCAAGAGCGGATAAACAGGAGTGCAGGTCTGGATAGGGCCAAGATATTCCTCTTGACAGAGAGGAATAGCAGCAGATGGTAGTTTGCCTGGTGCAGGTTTCTGTCTAAGAGAACCACCAATGGGGATGAAAAGGTGGCTTGGTCCCTGACATGAAGGGTCCCTTGGGGAAGATGTAGCTCCTGTGCCAGCCCCAGGACCTCTCTCCATGCTGGACTTGAGTGGACTCATCCACTCACCCTGCTGGATGCATGCAGGGGGCTGCTTAGCTGACTGCAGTGACATTGACCTTGGTGGTGATTCCCCAGAGTGCAATGCCCAGATGATGTGATCCCAGTCCCCAGGCTTTGCTGGTGAGGAACCAGTTTCCCCTGGGAGGGGAGAGGGGCATTTGCATATGTGATGATACCGACTGTCCTCTCCTGACTAGGATTTAGTGAGTTCTTTGTCCCTTTGCTCACGCAGAATCGGGAAATGACCTGGTTGTGAAGGAGTCTCACCCACGAGCAGAGGCACCCCTCAAAAGTCTGCAACTCAGTTCAGGATACAGTTTACTCCCCCACAGCTGCTTTTGACCTTGCATTTCTAGCAAAGGGCTGAGAGATCAGGGGAAACAAGAAGGAAGCTATGTTCCTGTTGTTGGGAGAGTGAGTGAAGCAACCTAAATTATACATGGCGTTGCCTACCAGATGGTCGGAGTGTCTCTCCCTTCTATTATGCAAAGTAATAGTTTTACAGACAAAGTAGAGGGGACTGGAGATACCAGAGCATTTGGGAAACACATCCCATAGCTGACTGAAAGGCGTGTTTTACTTCTGGCTGGTAACATGGGATTTCAGCAGGATGCCTGTTGTTCAACCCTTCCCCAGAGGTGAAAGGTGTCAGCTCTATCTCTGAGAGGGAGCAGAAAGACTGTGAACCCAACCAGAATCGGAGCAGTAATTTATAGTGGCAGGGTTTAGGTTTTGCAGCCTGGGACGGGAGGTGGTGGTTTAAAGAAAACGTTCAATAAGCCTGGGCAAAGCCCATTGTGCTCCTCACTTATGAGAAACTTTCGGTTTGGTCCTTTGTAGCTGCACACACTGGCTCGTGATCTCTCAGCTGGAGTAATGGTGGGGGTGTGTGAGCTAAATGGACCGATTCCCATTGCCTAATATGTCCAGATATTCTTCCTGGTCTGCATCCATCTGCTGCCTCATGTCATTATGGCATGTCGACATGAAAACTGAAGGTGCGAATGGAAAGCTCCTTCTGCTGGCTGTAACTTACGACAGTTCAGATATGGACGCAATGCTCCTCCGGGAGCGTGAAGCTCAGCGTGTGCTGAAGCAGTGCTGGGCCAGATTTCTGGGGCTGAGGCTTCCAGGGGGCCTCATCTGCTGGCTGGCTGGAAGCCCTCTGAATCTTGAGTTTGTTTGCAGCACAGACATACCCATCCTGAGGGTGGGGATGAGAATATTTTCTCTGCTTCATGACCGCACAGTTATTTTGCACAACAGTCCTAGTCCATGAGCAGAGCTCCTCAGCACAGCATTGACACCTATTGAGAGCACATACAGGAACGAAAATTTCTCTTATAAGCCTTGCTACATCGGCCCTCTTCATGCCCGTTGTGCAAATGCATCGACAGGCAGGATGCATGGACTTAATTTCACGGACAACGGCATCGATCCATACATAAAATAACCCAGCCACTCATGGCTTTGGTTTGTGCGTCATGTGATCATCCAAAGGCTTTAAAAAGGATATCGCATAGATCTCATACCCACATATAATTTCTATCTTCTCTCAGATGCAGCTTTCACTGGAGTAGTGCAGGATATAAAAATATGTCAGGCTTCCCTTACAGCTTTTTGATAACTGAAATTCAACTGATTAAATCTCCCATTAAGAACGGTGGCCCTTGTTCTCACTCAAAGCTGTGGGCTATCGGCTCTTGGGCTGATTTCTGTAGCAGTTCAGCCTGTGATAAGAAGTTCTTTAAGAATCAGTGGCCAATACTGGACCAAATTCAGCCACCTTTCACTTGGCTGCAGATTCCCCTAGCATAGATGCTGGAGCTTATAATCCACATTTAATTTTCTCCTCTCTCATTTTTCCTTAGGAGCACGAGGGGAAACAAAACCAGGAAAGGACAGAAGGGATGGAGGACCCCTGCTTGCACCTGGCACACTGCTTGGGGACTCGGCAGTCTGACTCCTGCTCCAAGCCCTTCCTTCAGACTACCGCCTGACCTTGGGTAAATTGCATCACAGCTTCCCCATCGCTCAAATATAGTTAAATATAGCATTCATTCTATAGCATTTACAAACCAACAGGTGGGAAGTGTTATCCTGAAGCTAGGCACTTGTAATACTGCTTTTTAAGGCATATACTCCAAAATTCAATGCATGGGAAAATCAAGGGTTTCATAACAAAGCGTGGAAAAACCCCAACAAATATTGGCTCAAACCCTCCCTTTCAGGCCGCACCCATAAAGCAAGTGAGACTATAATGGACAAATCCTCCTCTGGCAGTGGGCCGATCAGCCAGAGCACCATTCGCTGAGTCCCAACCTATTTCACACCATGCAAAATCACTGCGGGAAAAGGCTGACGAGGCTCAGACAATTCATAGCACTGTACCTTTGCTCATGACAGCAATGCCAGCCAATTGCTAGCGTCTCAGTGTCTGGCCAAAGCGGATGGCAGACAGCTGTCTGAAGCTGGGACCTGGGAAAATGGGGATAACATCAGGAAAAAACAAAAACATCTTACATACCTACTACTCCCATCTCATCCCGCTCTGGGGAGATGCCTACTTGCTGTGGACTGAGTCAGTGCCTGGTCTTGTGGTCCTTCAGCACTCCGTGGAGCTACTGCGTGCTTGCAGACTTGAGGCTGTTGGTACACCTCGTCCTATCTGCTGCGTGCGAGGACTTTACAGCCAACACTGTGAACCAGCGGCTTGGCCGTTTCCACCCTGTTTTGGCTGTTTTGGCCTACTTGAGTGTGTGAACAAACATGCAGCCTCCCCAGTGGGTCAGCAGGTCAGGATGGAGCAATAGCACCTACTTGGGAGTACTTGGTGGCTCCTTTGAAAAATCTCCCTGCACTTTCACTGGATCTTAGGATACCACAAAGTATCTGCCTGGATCTGGGCTTTGATTCTAGCACCTTTCCCTCAGAGACCACAACTGACAGCTCTCTTCTCAGGGAGAGGGAGGAATGGGGCAGTGGTTGCGTTTTGAGGGTTGGGAGAGGGAAAGGCTGTTTGAGGCCACTGTCTGCATGGGGGGGCTGCAGGGCTGGTGAGGATGATCAGGAATCATCATATTTCTCCTTCCCCGGGTTGCTAACTCCATCTGGGGGACCACCACTCCTGGCTGTTCCATTTTCCCCCTTCCCCAGGTCCCACATTCCTGACTCTCCCGAGACAGCTGTGCCACTCCAGCTCTACCCCAGCCTCCCCACCGCTCCCCAGGCAAGTTCTGGCCCTTCAACTGCGGTGTGGAAAAATTCAATTTTGCTTATGTGGCTGAGAAAAGTTGGCTCTTCATAAAAATACTAGCCCACCTGCAGGGAATGAGGTGGAAGCTAGACCACGTCGGGGCCTTTTATTTCCTGCAAAGGCGTGTTTGCAAGACACTCGTGGAGAGCAGTATGCAGATGAGCGACACTGTGAAAGGCAGGGCGAGCTCCCCAGTGGGGGGAAAATGGGGTAGATCAAATAGTTACCCAGATTTCCATCAGCTGCGGGGCTGGCCAGGTGGCAGTTGGGTAGGCTTGCCATTTTGCATGGATGGCTCACCTCTTTGCCAAGTGTAATAAACACAGGCACTGGATGCCAACAGAGCTGGGCTGAGCTTCGCCAACAGATGCGTTTTCTTCCCCGCCTGCTCCGTTGGTGCGAGTGGCCTCATCTCTGCAAAATAAGCACATGAAGAGAAGCTGAAATTGCCAAGTGGGAATCCGGTTTGTATTCATGCTGAGAGCTGGCCAAAGAAGGAGAAAACATCAATCTCAAAAGGGTTTTCAAGGTTTGGACATTTGGCTTCATCTTTCACTATGTTCAAACACGATCTGCCAACTGCCATCAAGAAAAACAAGAAAGAGAGTAGCCTAGCCTTTAAAAGTCAGTGCTGCCATGGCTAGAAAGTTCCTAAAGCACATGGGAGGAAAAAGATCAGTGTGAACCCATGACTTGAACACAAATCTACACCCCATAACAGAATATCATGGGGTTCCTTTCTCTGAAGAAATTCTGGTCAGAATATTAGAAAGTGAATTGCAAAAAAAGCTCTTAAAAGTAATAATAATCCTCCCACTAAAATTAAAGCTAAATTGTGGAACTTCCACATTCCTCAGCTGTGTATGTTTTGTGTTTGAGAAAATTCATGGTAGGGTGTAAAGATTTTACCCATCTGAGCTTTGGATGGTTTCATTATTACCAGGCCACAAATTAATTAGGTGGATGATGCAAAAATGACTGCCAATAAAATATTTACACGGATTCTTCATTCTGTGTGAAACACCTTTTATATATATGTATATACGTATGTACCATAAATAATAGAAATGATGCTCATATTTTATACTAGGGATGTAAACACTGGTCCCAACAGCAGTGGCAAATGAACCACTCACATTTTCTGATTGCATAATTTGCCTAGAGGATGGATACATAATTACACTATAATTAAGTATAATAAACAGAGAAAATGATTTGAGAAGGAAAAATTATCACAGCTTCAACCACATCAGCCAGAAGCTCTCTTCTAATTAAGTTATTTTATTAAACAAAATGTTTTTAAGGTGGGTCTCCTTTGAAAATGTACATTATACCCCATGTAATGTAATTTACTTTATAAGTAGAACATGGCTTGTGTATGGACAGATCATATCTGATAGGACTCATGAAATACACAGCCACTGGGTCCAGTCCAGCCAGGTGCTGAGTCCCTCACACCCCTGGTCCAAGGAGCAGACCCCAAGTGCTGCTCCAGGAAATTGCGGCAGCATATAGAGCAACCTTTTATTTGTGCTGCCTGATGGGCTTTTTTTCTGTTACTTGGGTTTTTTCTGATTTAAAGGGAGAAATGCTAGCAGGTAATTCTGATGTTGTCATCCTGTAATGATACAGTACAGGCAAAGGACAAGGAAAGATGTAGCTCAAGCTGGCCCAAATAGCTCATGCTATTTGGAGTTGAGAGAGGCTTAAAACACTATTCCCTCTCAACTGGTTTTACCCTCACTAATTCTGCTCGGTGCTTGGCTAGATGTGAAGATGGGGTTGCCTTTTACGTTACTGTGGCTGAAGAAATCCAGAACACTGGTTCACAAACTATAGGACTCAGGAAGACCACATAATCTGCTACCTCACACGGCAGAGGCCATCAGACACCCTCCAGTTCATTCCTCTTAGAACTACAGCTTATTTTTTTAAACGCCTGCCCCCGGCCGCTCAGGGACGACAGGGGCTGTTACAGAAGCCTTGGAGCATTATTCTGAAGTTAGCTACTGCTCCTGTTCCCCCTCCCCACAAAAAGTAAAAAATGTTCAGCTTTAGGTTTCAGCCGTAAGATTTCTGTATACATCTGCCTCATTTCCACATTTCTCTTCCTCTTGTGAGTACTTAAGAGATTGAGATCAAGTCATCTCTTAGCCTCTCTTCTGTAAGCTCATTAGATCACACTGCCTGATACAAATCTCTGCTGGTTTCCTGGCTCTTCAAGGCTCATACAGCTTTGCAATGTTCTTTAAAAAGATCTCTGTGTATCCGTGACCTGTTTTCTTAACTATTTACTCTCTTCTTCAGTTCCCAAGTCACTTGTAAGGTTTACTTGCAATGATTTAGGTTTTCTTTCAGGTCATTGTAAAAAATAGCATAACCTCAGTAACACATCCCTCTGGTACCTGTTAGGGATGAGATCTAAGAATGGCCTTACATCCAGCGTAGGAGAAAACATCCCTGGCCACGGAAAATCCAGGGAAAGAAGAAACTATGTCCTAAAATATCAGTTGTCCACAGCAGCACAAGGTCCCCGAATTCAAAATGTTGAGCATTAATTATGTTGTGAGAACATCTCCGAATGCCCAATGGAGATGTATTTCTCTAGCTCTGTCTACTGCATACACAGCTTATTGGGTAATGGAGAGAGCAGTGTGATGGTCAAGAGGAATCTTCTCTTGTTTAGTTTTCCGCTCTTAAATGTTTGCAGACCTTTGAACCACAAAATGTTGTAGGTTATTGATGAGATTATTGATGTGTGTGGTTACTGCTTGCAGGGTGCCCCAGGCAGGACGCTTACATCATCATGGGTCTGTATACTCCTGATGACTACTTCAGTTTCTCTCCTAATCCCATGCATTTTCAGTTGCATAGTGACCTGATTTCATCTAGGAGCTTCCATGAAAAATCACGTGGCAATCACAGACATTGTAAACTCAAGCCAAAGAGTCATTTTCAAATGCTTGGCAAACGCTAGACCACAGAAACTCAATGTGTCGTAAGATTCCACTTGGTCCCATCATCATGGGTGGGAAAAAGGAGGAGGATTATCCGTAGACCTCAAAGTGTTTTACAAAGGGAGGCAAATGCTGCTATTCCCATTTATTGGATAGGGCAATAGCGAGTTGGGACTTGCACAAAGTCACCCAATTAATCAGCCAGAAAACTGCCACTGAAACCCATATTCTGGTCTAAACAGGTTCTCAGACTGCCCTCATCACTGTAATATCTGA
Organism: Pandion haliaetus; assembly: GCA_013401275.1. NCBI lineage: Eukaryota > Metazoa > Chordata > Aves > Accipitriformes > Pandionidae > Pandion > Pandion haliaetus. Next base: position 246,350 of record VYZV01038558.1, on the reverse strand, counting down.
GTACCCTCCAGTAGTACATTAGGAGAATTTGGGCATGTCTACACCGGCCGATGCAAACAGCTGCCTGTCAATCCAGCCCCCTTCTCAGCCAACTGGACAACAGCCATCTCCAGACGGAAGCTGGGTAGCCACATTAACACCATCCTGAGCCCAGATGTATGAACCCCACCACAAGTCGGGGTGAAGGCTCAACCCACCGTCAGTCTAACTCAGCTCTGTGGCTTCCAGGGTGTAGCTTGCTCATGGGGCATGGACAAAGCAGATGCGAAACTGTCTCTGGGAACAGATGGACCTTTCTTTATTCTAAATCCAGTTTCATCATCTGTAGCACCCCTCGGAGTATTTCCTCATGCTTCAGTTCTCACTGAGCCATGGAGACAGGCCACAAACGTGTTGGTTATCTGGTTACAGCCTTATGGCTTCTTTGAGGAAAGATCTGGAGGATGAAAATTTGAACAGGGATATTTGGATACACTGCTATAAAGAAAGAAATTCTCCAAAATATATTTAGTAAGTCAGGAAAAAGGAGAGAGAAGGAAGGCATCTCTTTAAACTCAAGATCTACTTGTCATGAGCAAGAGTACTAAAAAATTGGTAACTTAATGACCTGAAGAAAGAGTAGCTGTTATTACAGGGCATTGTACTGGCAAAGCTCCTATACATCACAACAATAATTCTCTCCAGACTTCTCTTCCTTTCCAAGGCATGAGGAAACATCAGTGCATTTAGCCTCAACTCCCTGGCAGGCGGCATCACTTCCTCGTGAGAGGCAGGGAGCTGACACAGCGATGGGAAGGCTGTCCTTTGTAGCAGCTACAGAAGCCCCGTGTGACCCAGTAAGTCTGATGTAGGGCTGAAGAAATGAGTCCTGCTCCAAGGAAGCTAAAAATCCCAAGGTGCCCTCAGAGCGTGTCCTGGACTATTCATGCTCGCAGGTTTAGAAATCCTTTGAGGGTTGCTAAGTTCATACAAACCACTCCTAGCTCTGGAAGTCCCCACGCCTTGGATGGTTAGAGGCTGGGAAAGCACAGTATGGATGTGTCCAGCTCTGCTCACCCTGATTTTGCTTTCCTCCCCAGGCACCTACTTCTCTGCCGTCTGCCAGCAATGGGCCATCGGGCAAGGTGGGCTTTGATCCGGAGCAGCACAGCTGCTCTGATGCTCTTGCCTGTTTCTGGATCCCAATCCCTGCTGGCAGGGGTCCAGCGGCTTTACCAGATCATCACCCTTCGCCTGGGGAAAACAGGGCAGCGCGTAGGCGGCAGTCTTTCTTTGCAGCTTTGCATTTATTGGACTTTTGCGCAAAGCCCTGAACAGCGAACGTACGCTTCATGCATATGCAGAAAGGGCACAGACGCTGCTTGAAAAAAACGGACCCGGTTAACTTGGCTACAATCATCCAGGAAGTTTGTGGCAGAGCTGCAAATAAAATCCAGACATTTTGCCTTTTGGGCCTGTGTCTTCACAACACCACTGTTCTTCCTCTGGGCATCTGGGCTTGTTGTCTTATCGGGATGCACTGCTCAGCATGTCTCCTTAAAGGGAAAGAGTGCTGGGAAAGCCACACTTTAATTCTTTAGAGAAAATGACACCACCTACATAGGAAAACCCCATAGCTTTTTGCAATTATTGCCACGCATGTATATCTTTCCCTCCCCTTGTGATCTTTACCACTTCCTCACCATATGTAAAAGGCCTGATCCTGATGAAAATAGTCATGGTTCCAGAACTGCCACTCAGACGATGTTGATTTACCTCCACAAAGGATGTGGCCCGATGCTTTTGGCCAGATTTTTCTGCAAGCAGCCAGTCACATCTCTCTCTCCTCCAGCCAGAAAGCTGGGGGAAGTCGTGCGACAATAACCTTGCTCGACTTCACCTGGCCCACCCAGGGAATAGCTATTTCTGGATGGACGTGGAAAATCCAGGACTCGTCCCTTTAATCTAACATTTCATGCATGTTGCTAAGCCTAATGTTTAATTTGAAAAAAACCAACCTGAAAATAGCATTAAAGGAAGCAGAGGATTTGAACAGCACTATATTTTTAAGATAGTCTTTCTGGAAAACATTATATTTGAAAACTGACCCTTTTACCACGAGGTTTCTGAAACTATAGAGCCATCCCAAGCTTCCTGTGAGATAAGGCTTGTAATTTGGAACTGAGTAATGGAGTATAAACACAATTGGCTTTGTATTAAGAGGCAATGTGTAATCATCTGGCAGTGTCATATTGCCCCCACTCCAGAGTGGTTTGGGGCTATTTGTGCTAGAAATTAAAGTTAAGAGCAACACGATGATGAAGGTAGCTCATCCTCCACGTCTGACAGAAGGACGGTGTCTCAGGGTGCAAATCTCCCTGGGGCTTTGGAGAAATAAAACTACTTTTGAGCATTTACGGTCCCCTGTCTCCCACACTTGCAGGACTGTTGATTTAAGATGTAAGCCTGCAACTTGAAGCATTTGGAAGGGCAGTTGTTGAGCCGTGGTGGGCAGAGGTGGACACTGCAACTTCCTCTTAACTGAAGTGACACAAACTCAAGACTATTTTAACAAGAAGAGCTCATTCCTTCATATTCACTTGACATTTTTCTATTAAAGGGACAGCAAAAACAGGGAGAAAAACACAGGATTTTCCATGGTGGTTTTATGCCAAGTATAAATATCTGTGTAGGAGCCTTTCAGACCTCTTTGCACTCCCAGAGCAAGGACCAGATCTGGCCTGGGTTTTTTAATTTTCTTCCAATTTGTTGGCGTGAAATCTGACAGCCAGGCAGATGTGTCTGCCTTGATCTTTGGTGTGGATCTCCTGTTGCACTCTCCTCTGTTTTTCCAAGCCTCAATAGGGGAAAGTGAAATTGCTGTCCAGAAACATAAATCACAGCATCTCAGATCTGTAAATTCTCAAGAGTTTTCCTTCTGGAGCACTGGAAGGCTTTGACCCATTTTCAAAAGTGGGTATAAAGCATATATACATAAGGAAAGCACACATACTTGTAGCATCTGCAAAAACATATGGTAGTTTCACATCCCACTAACCAGTTTCCTGGATTGAATACATATAAGTGCAGGCTTTGTGAGAACTAGCAGTTTTTGAATGCTGGGTTTCTGACTCTCATCCCTTAACCGCAGTCCTTCCTTGACTTTGTGAGAGATACCATTTCCCTCTTAATTTGGCAAGTTATTGCACAGAGTCTTTCTGGATAGTTATTCTTGTATAGCCTTTTTTTTGCAGGTGAAGCTACTCTCAGGCTCCCCTGACAATCTCTTTACCCATCTTTCTATTACATACAGAGGTGTTGTGTTATCTCTGCTGAATCCCGAATGGCGAAGAGCAACCATTTCCAGGATCAGTAATTACACTTCAGAGGTCTTGGGATTTTGCTGGGCTGCTAATCTACAGAGCTCATGGCAAATTTTTCCATCTAAATCTTTTGTTTAATGAAAGACTGTTTTGCCAAAGGACCCATTTTCCTTAAATATACTTTTTTGAAGCAGAACATCTAAAACTTGGTGGCTGTTTCTGACAACGATATAATTTTTCCTGTCTTATCAACATTTTCTGTGCAAACATACCCACCTATCAGCATGTTTTCCATTTTAGCAACCAAACTTGAGTCCAACATACCTTCTGCTACTGCCACCAAAGCAATTACCCCTGAAGAACAGATTTGAGCAAATGTATGTAGATACGGAGAGACCCTCCTGCATCTTTCTCTGCCTGGGCCTATGCCACTCCTATTGTACATCAGTTTAAACTCTTGGAAACCCCCAGGGATGGAGGTCCCAAAGCTTCTCTGTGCCAGCAGTTCCAGCATCTCCCTCTCTTTATGGATAGAGCTTTCCTAAACTCTCACCTCCTCTGTTTTGCTGCAAATAAAGCCAACTAGGTCTTTTCCTTCGCCATGCAAACAGACCCAGTGATCACTGTACTCTTTTACCATACCCCTTTCAGCTACTGTCTTCACACGTGAAGTCTCTCATAGCTGTCCTCAGTCTTTTCTAGACTAAATAAATCCAATTGAAAAAAAAATTCCTTACAGGTCATGTTTTTGAAACCTCTTATCAGCCCTGTTGCTCTCCTCCAGACTTCCTCCTGTGTTTACATCATTATTTGAATTATGGTGTGCAGACCTGTGGTCTGGGCCTCTCCAGCACCAGAACGACCTCCACACAAAGGGTATTCTTAATACCTCTTCTAATAACAAGTACCTTTCTGGCCACAGCATCACACGGTAGACAGATTTGAGCTTGTCCCCTGCCAGACTTAGATTTGAGCTTGTCCCCTGCCAGCTCCCCTAGCATATTGCCAGTACCATGACCTGGTTCCTTGCATGTATTTTAATTATGCACTTTCTTTTTTCATGTAAGACTATTTCTAAAGTTTATTCAGAACATTTAAAATCAATCCTCCTGCCCTCCCAAAGTTAGGGTCTCCCAGCCTCTTTCGTTGTTTTAACCTACTGTAAGAGCCCCGTCTGCTCCACCATCCAAACTGTTAATAGAGATTTAAATGAACCATGACCAGCACAGACTTCTGTTGATGGTCCTCTCACTTTGACAGTGAATCACACATGCCTAATCTTCAAGGAAGTTATTCCAATCGATGGTTGAAAAATAGCAATTATTTCTGTCAGATAGGTATCATTTCTGATCCTGACAGCTGTCCAAAGGAGACCTGAAGCCAAGATTGATACCAGTGAATAATAGGTGAATACCTACTCATCACCCGTACCGAGAAACAGGCTTGAGTACCAAGCCCTGAAACTACACTCTCTCCTTTTTTTTTATAAGAGGACAGCAGCGAAGCCGGATTATTCATAACTCTGAAAGTAGGATGGGCACATCAGGATGCCCCTAAAGCCAAGATGATGAGCTAATCAACTTCGTATTGTTAGAAGAGTCCCCACCTACGCTTTCACACAAAGGGCTGATTAGCTCACAGGTATGCAAAACTCTGGGAGGATGCCATCTTTCATCGCTACCAGAAGTTGTTTAATATATGTTAAGTTGCCAACAATTAAGTGTTTGTGTGTGTGTGTACACACACGCGCAGCCACTTGCTCCGGTCCCAGGAGCTGCACACTGTGTTGCGCTAATCCGCCGTGCCGTGCCAGGGCAGAGCCCTGTGCTGGGCACGGCTCCACTGCTGTGCGCTCAGCTGCATCGTGGGGCCCTGTGCCACTGAGTGACAGGAGCACGGTAGCTATTGCCTTTGCAGCCCAAAGGAAGCAGATTTTAACATGCTTGTCCCTCTTCCAACGGCAGCGGCTGTGGCAGAAACAGTCACAGGCTGAGGATGTCTGCATGGGGAGCAAGGGGACGAGTGAACAGCATGTGGTGGACTTCCACCGCTCTTGCAGTGTCCTTGTGCAATAAAGCCGAAAGCACTCCACCATCCAAGTCACTGATGGAAATACTGAGTCTGAGTGCACTAAAACGTGCTCTTCCCATGTACTGGTGCACTCCACATAGGAAGGTCAAATAAGGAGCAGGACTGTAAGTGCACATAGCAGTGTATTGCTGCTTAGGCTAGTTGGTGTGATTCCCATTCCAAACCAGGAGTGATGATGTGAAGTATTGGCTCAATGTTTGGAGGTGCTTAGCACATCCTCCCATCGCCACCCCATGGGATGCACGTGGGCACAGCACTTTTCTCAATAAACGCCGGTTTTACATTACTTCCAGTGTCACCTCTATGAAAAGTGCTGCATGGCCCAAAAGGGAAACAAGCAGAGTGGGAGGAACTGGGAAGAAAAGTCCTTTGAAGCAACACATTCCCCTGTTCCTCTGGTGGTGAAGCTGTGCTGTTCAGAGGAACATACATGCTGAGGCTGCACGCAGCCCGTTGTTTGCAAACCACCTACAATGTATTTGTCCCCTTTCAATGTCCATCAGCAGTTCCCAAAGCGCAACAAGCTAGAATGATCTCCTTATGTCACAGATTTATGTCAGAAGAAAACAAAAGATAAACTGAGGAAGAAACCCTCCCTAGTACGAGAGAGAAGAAAGAGAAAGTCGGTAATACATTTGCTGTCTTCCAGTGGTGTACTTTATCTCATGCATGTAGGAAGTAAAGTCTTCTCGCTGTCTTTTTCTGCACTCTTCTTCCATGCTCCTCGCTGAACATTTGCAGGATGCCAGGAATCCCCTATGCTCCCCATTAGCTTAACAGTTATCTGGAAAAGAATGTGACCAAAAAAGTCATGCATTGAAATGTGCTTTTGACAAATGTATAACAATATATTTTTCCCAATATGTTTTCTGACTAGTGTGTAAGCAGTAGAAGACTCAGGAGTACATCACAAAAATGTATGCTTGCAAGTAGAAGAGCTTGCTTTTATCTTGCTTATACAGGGAGACATCAGCTATTATAGTACAGAGGATTCGTCCATCTGGGCCACCTGTATTCTAAGGAGTGGAGATGCAGCAGGTGTGCCACCTGCTCCTCCTCTTCCAAGGGATGTGTGTGATGAGGGCTGGTTCATGCTGGGCAAATCAAGCCCCTAAGGAACTGAGTGTAAATTCATGCCCTACAGCTTGTGGGGAGAAATTATCCCAGAATAACTTTGGTCTATTGCTGACACAAAGGAACTGGCTAAAGCCCAAATGATTACATCCCTGTAGAGCTTTGCTAGCTTCAGAGAAGCAGTTAACGGTTCTATCAGTTGGGCTCCAGCACAGCCCCTTGACCCTGTGGGAGCTCCCAGCCCCAGCCCAACCACGACTGCTCCTTCAGACACACCGTCACCTCTCCATCACTGGCTGTCGTTGGCAGCACAACACATCAAGTAAGGCAAAGAGGGAGTTTGCGGAAGCAGGCAGCTCCCTTTGCTTCCTCTGGCCAGTGCTTGCACTTAATGCAGAGCGTTTTTACTTTATAGAAGCCTTTGCACCAAATGACTTTGTCCTAATCACTGCACTACCTCAGTTATCGTCCCCACAAACATTCCCTTCAGATCCACATACCGGCTGGGCCAGAAATCACACAATTGATGTTTTGGTTTCCACTGCCTTATCTAAATCCAGTTACTGCTCAAAATGAGACTAAGTCAACAGACTTAATTGAATGAAAAGGCTGTGAGACAACCTAGAGATTTGTGGCTGTGTATGTCCGTGCACGAGTTAATCACTAAGCAAACACTTCGCAACAAACAGAGCTGGGCTGAGCAGGATCGTTTTTTTTGCGGCCTGGAAGCTCCCGACACGCTAGGATTGCACGAGGCATTGTTGGGACTGGCAGGAGGATTTAAACAGCATTGCAAACAATGTACCGCCACGGAGAAAAGCTGGGGATAGACAATGGAGCAGGCCATGAACAAACACTTCTGCTTGCTGCCTAGATTAGGAGATAGCAGAGACCCTGTAGTAGTGGCCAAAAATAATTACTCGCCTGTAATTGTTGCTGTCCGGATATGTGAAATAGCTCTGCTGGCACCCAACAGCTGGGAGCAGCGAGTTGCTTGATGTCCTTAGCTTATTTCTGGGGAGGCAGCTGCCAAACTCCGGATGTCCCCAGCTGCTAGCTCTTGCAGACATCACAGGTTTTTCCCGGCTGTACAGCCGTGGCATTCCTCCTGGCTCTGCAGTTCAAGAGAGAAAGGTATAAATGAAATAAATGGGAATGGGCACACTGGGCCAGACCACTGCTCCACCTCACCTCTCTTCTTGTCTTCAATGCAGACCATGAGCAGACCATTAATACCTGTGTAGGGTCATAGCCAGTATCGAGTCCCCACTGTGACAGTGCTGCACAAAACTTATCCAGAGCTGCAGAAGTGAAAGGACAAAGCCTTACTCTGCAGTTACGACTTGCCCTGGCAAAATCTGTGCCTCTTCTTTTTTTACCACCTGCTTGGTTCAGAGGCCGCATGTTGTTGGTACCTGGCGCAGCTGGTGTTTAGATAGGCTGCAGTGGAAATGCTCAGCTTCATGCCAATGGTTCATCTTAGCCATTGCAAGGAGGGAGGCTGAAGCTGCAAACCTCCTAAAATAGTCAGTAAATATCTTCTAACGTGAGGTGACTCACATACTTTCCTGGCTGGTAGGACTCCATCAGGTGATGGAGAACCTGAATCAGGTTCTTCAGTCAGCAGAGACAGCCTTACAGAAATCTAAAGGTGGCTTTGCCATAAGCAGTGTAAAGACAGAGCCTCACCCTTTTAGCTGGGGGTTTGAACACGATTTCGGCTGGAAAAACTCATCCCATGCTACAGAAAGACATCACACCCTGCACAGGCCACCCACTTGTCACCACACGCTAGCTTGGGGCCAGGATATCTGGCTGTGAAAATGCAGCTGTGATGGTGTCCCCTAAACAAAGGAGGATACTACACCCAGCTAGATCCTTCCTCCCTAAAGGAGGCCACAGACACCACTGTTATATTTGCAGTTCTTGCCCTTTGGCACACTGTAGAAGCAGACAGGACAACTTTTCTAGCAAAGCCAGGAAAGATAGGAAAAATGATTAGCTTTGTGATCAGGTGCTGTGCGGCCAGAGTGCTACGCAATGTCAAAACAAACTGCTGCTGAATGCCCAGGTTTCAGGATACAACAATAACACACAGCACTATATTTCATTCCTTTAACAAGTGTTGAATATGCAAAGGCTCCTTTCCCAGCTTCTGTCTCCGTCTTGGAAGCTGAGGAAGAGCTGTGTGTATAATTGTTTTCAGATGCCATCCACTTTATTGATTATCTGAGCGGGATGTGCGAATAATGGCAGCTAATGCCAGGAGCAGAGATCGAATGAAGCTCGCTCTCTTTTGGGAAAAGCTGAAATAAAATAAAATCACCATATGAATGGGTCATTGAAAACAGGCTGGAATATATTCCCTATAGTCATTCTGAAAGTTCAAGGGCAGAGGAAAAGAAGAAAGAAAAAAAAAAAAAAAAAAAGCCGTCTCTGTGTTCACTAAACTTCTAATATCTGAAAGCGTTTAAAAAAAACACACATGCACTTTTTTTCATACAATCATGGAAAAACACACTAAGCTTTTGACTCAATGGTTTTGTTTTTCCAGTAAGTCCCTTCCAGGTTCCACGCACCATCTCATAGTCACGTCTGCTGGGTGAGCTTCGAGCTAACAAACTTTAGAAGAGCTCTCTGTGATTTTGCCACATCGAGTTTCAAGTATCGGCTTGCTGGAAGTGCAGCGGAGAGGGAGGAGGGAGGGAAGTGGTGTGAGCTTTGCCAACACACCTGCACAAGCTTTGGGCTCTCCTGGACACTCTGTGTGCTAATGATGTATAACCTGTAGAGCCTGGCAACACGCTCGCTGAAGACTATAACAGACAGAGTGTGCATGCCTCTGATTTCTGATTTCTTAAAACAAGTAATAAACTGCACCCCCCCAACCCTGTGCTGTAGGTAAATGCTTAGGATGGAAACTGAGATGTGTTCAGCTGGGCAGAGCTTCTACCAAGGTAAGGAACAAATGACAATTTAATTGTGGTATTTTAGGTCTATGTAATTCCTCTTCTAAAGTAAAGGGGAGGAAAAACGCTAAAAGAAAGACAGAGTTCATTTCAGCTCCAATATTCTGCTAATTTTTCTTTTGACTATTAGAGATGCAGCTGGATCCTATTTCTAATCCACTTTCAAATTTGCTTGAATTAAAAACCCAGATCACTGCTGTGTTTTCAAGTGGAAGTATGCATAGCAGCCAAGGTTTATATTGCAATTTCTGGAGTTATGGAATGATGAGCTCCAATAGAGGAAAGTGTGTTGTATGCCTGAGTCCTGGGGGGAAAAAAAAAAAAAAAGGTTGGCATCAGTGTTATTTGGAATTAGATCTCACTTGTAGAATAAATAGCTTTGAAGTTAATACATGGCTACATTTTACATTCAGTTACACCCGCTGGAACTGGTTGGTATGGAAGAGCGAAGGCAGCCATGGTGGAGGTAGAAATGGGAAGTGCTATTTAATTATAAAGCCTGGGTATTTTTGAACTTTCGTCTGAAACTCAAAAGTTCCCCCATTAGTTTGGGGCTTATTTTAATAAGAATTTCACTTTCTGACTAAAATAGCACAGTAAGACTGTCCTTGCTTTGAAATACCTGCGCTTTCTCTATTGCTACCTGAATCCCAGTCTAAAAGCTGACATTTCTCCTCCAGCATCTTGTTTGTGTCTAAATCCCAACAGCATAGTCTTGTTAGACTTTGCCACCTGGAAGACACCATAACTCACATGAAGTTATGAATCCCCATATTCTCTGGGCTTTTGTATCTGTCATGACAATTCACAGCCACTGCCAGGTAAAGCCAGCCAGCCAGTATTTATGGAAAATGAACAGACTAATCATTTCCAATAGCGGGACACGATTATGATATAATTGCAGCAGTTTACATTGACATCCAAGTGGACGGATACAAGCCAAAAATTGGAATAACGGCTCCACCCATCTACCACCCAAATGTAAACAAGCCAGCATGGTTAAAAAGAGGACTAGAAGACAGGGCTCAGACATTCTCCTCCTTCAGCTGTGTTACAATATTGTTGCCAAGTTGCCACACAACCTTCCTGCCAGACAATTTATCCAGCTGTAAACTGACCCTTACCTCACACAAAAAGTTCAGCGGCTTCTTTCAGTATCAGCTTCTTTTTAAACAGGGCTAGAAGTGCATTATTGTCAGTAAGAGTGAGAGATTATATTTTGGAGATTGGGTGTTGTAGGGTCATGACTTAAACCTGTTAAATACCTAAACTCCAGCTCAGCCTGAGCCATGTTTGGCACTGTTGTAGCGCGTACGTGTTACTGCTAGTGTGGATCAGGGAATACCTGCAAAGAGGAAGGAAGTTGATAAGAATACAGCTGGAGAAGAGGTGAATGAGACTGATAGCTTTTTACAAAAGACTCGGGAATGGCTCCTTTACCAATGGATGACTGAAAATCCAGAGGTGGATTGTGAGGAGCTCGATGTGATGTCAAGGAAAACTGGGGTAGGTCTTCAGTTGAAATAAATCAGTATGACAGTCCTGATGCTGAGCAAAATCTGCTAGTTCACCCTAGCTTTGTGAACTATTAGTCCCTTTCAGAGCAGGGTTTCTCGCAGGAGAAAGACAAAAGTTTTTTCTTTCAGCAATACTAGAGTCAGTCCCACTCCACTGTGAGGATTTCGCTCATTAACAGAGAGAACAAAGCTATCTGTCTTTGGGTAGGGGTGGTCCTGAGTAAAGCCTTGACATTACCCTTATAACTTACTTCCTTGCCTCTCCCCAAGTTGGCCTAAATGCGACGAAATTAAACTATTCCCCAAATTACATTTCCAGTAAATTCAGAACCCTGAATGAAACAGCATCTGCTGTTTGTTGATGCATCTTTGTGTGCAGTGGTCAATCCATTCCTCCTGATACCATCACCAGGCGAAAATGGGTGCTGCTCATCTTCAAGTTCTCACTCCTAAACAGGAGACCAGCTTGACCAGATTATGGCCTATGTCTGCATCTCTGGATATCACAAACCTCCTCAAACGGGCTGGCTAAAAGGAGGAAGCCCTCATGGAGGCTGGGGCAGTTACACTAGTGGAGTATCTGGCCTGCAAACACTTGCACCTGTGGTGTGAGGACAAATAAAGGCCCATGCTCCAAAGCATAGTGAGCTCCCAGTCTCCTAAGCTGTATGAAATCCCATTTCCTTTCTACTTGTGCTAAAAGTAAAAACCGAAACAAAGACACACACCTAAATAAACAGAAAAGCACAGACAGCAGAAGGGGAGAGAGGCCCTAGTGCAGGTCGTACGCCAACTAGTACAGAGAGATGTTTTCTATTTGCGGTCCTTCGTGTTAGACCTTGCCATATCATGTGGACGAGAATGTGAGTGGGAGACTTGTTGGACAATGTTGGTTTTACAAATGCCTCACGATTGCAGAAACACCTGCTTTACATTATTTTTCTTGCTAGTCCACAACAAAATTCCTCCCTAGTCAACAGTTCTCAGCAGGCCTCGTTTCTTCCTTCTCTGCGGATGGCTCAAATCACTGGTTTCTGAATCTTGGGCCACCACAAGGTCACACCCGAACCTGCTTGAGTAGGAGGGGGAATACAGAAGGCAGAAGGGCACTTCTGTGCAGAATCATGCCAAAATGTTGGCTAGAGGACCAAAACTGCATGAGACTGCTTACCATCAGGTGGGGGAAGCAGGGCAGGAGGGTTACCCAGGCCAGATGGACGGATCTGTAAGACCCATCTGTTTTCACCATGAAAACCTCACAGCCCACACCTATGCAACACACACCACTCCAGTCACCACAAGTTATTACTCTTGGTCTCCACCGCTTCCTGTGAAGCTGTAATGGGTCTGAGGCAGCGTCCAATGAAACCAAAGGGAGCCTTTCCATTAACTCAATGGGCTCTGGATCAGACCCAACATCTGTTTGGCCCTCTCTGTACACAGCGCAGCCAATTTATTCTTTATCCATTCCTGGGCCTCTCTCTCCAATAGCATCCATATTTTTCCTACTTATGGTTGTCATTAGCCACACTAAGCACCACCCCCAGAAAGAGACGATCTCCACCCCTTCGGCAGCCAATCCCCTGGCGTGGCATAGCTGTGAGTGCTGCCCCGAACCCTCATCATCTCAGCAAGGTAACAGTCTCTCCTTTTAGCTTGTTCAGGTTTCCAGGCCATCTCTTCAAGCTGCCAAGCTCTTCCTACTCTTCTCTTCCCACCAAGGATAGGGATAGGGCTGGTTGTGTCTGCTGTTGTGCTGTAAACCTGGTCAGGAATCAATACAAAAACCAAACAGAAAGGTCCAAGAACCTGTAAGACACCTGAAGAGCATTGTCAGAGCAGGGACAGGCTCTCTGAACAGACATTTCCCACCTCGGTTGATGACAACCTAGGCAATGACTTCCCTAGCAATCCAGAGTACGAGGGAGAATAGCCAACAGGCAGCTCCACAGTCTTATATTGGGGTCCAGAGCTAGAGTAAGAGACCTAGCAATAATTCTCCAAACTGCCTGTATAAGATCATAGAATATCTCAAATTGGGAGGGACCCATAAGGATCATTGAGTCCAACTCCCTGCTCCTTGCAGGACTACCTAAAACTAAACCATATGACTAAGAGCATTGTCCAGATGCTTCTTGAACTCGGACAGGCTTGGTGCCGTGACCACTTCCCTGGGGTTCTTCCACCGCCATCCCCATATCTCCTCAAGTATGAATATATGCGTTGTGCCAGTTCATAGCACTCCAGTTTCCAACCACTCGCACCAAATTTGTGATTCACGTTGCAGAGACTACAATGGGACTAGACACAGGTCTTCTCTAGGTCCCACAGTGACAGCAATAGCAACGGTCCATGAGACACCATCTATTCACTAAGCAACACACAATATTAATTTCTTTATGACTTCGCTGAGCCCTTGGATTTCAGGTCTTTTTTTCACCTGTCACCCATGGATTCCCATGCCATGAAATGCACGTCATTGCTAAGCAGAGCAACAGACTTTGTTAAGAAGCCAAGCAGCTTCTTACAGCAGAAAAACAAGTCTCCAGTGTTAAAGCTATAGGTTCTTCCAGACATAGAACTGGAGATTAATTTTGGGCACTACCATTGTGTAAGAACCCCATGCAAAAATACCCCCTTGACATACCCCAAAATCACATGGGTTTGAAAATGCGACCGTGACGCCTGAGGCCAGATGTGCGGACTGGCAGGCTGCTGGCACTGTGCATAGGCACATCTGCATGTCAGGTAGTTACTCATCCCTGCATACTTCCCTGATAAAATCTGGATTGCCTAAAGCTGGTATTTTCACTCCAGTTTCCTTATCAAGGTATTTACCACCTCCTGTCTGTGCCTTGCAGACTGAGAGTGTTAAATGCTCCCTTACTCTCTCTGTGGTACAGTGAGCTCAAGCATGTAGGAGCTGCTGTACAGGATGGGATTTCTAAACCCACTGGAGCGCATAGTGGGTGGCTGCTGGCCTGGGCTCGATAGGATCTCACCCTGTTTGTACCTGGGATGTTGCTCTTTTGATCCTCACACTGGCTTTCTGCAGCTGGCGGGCTCCTTCCTGTGTTTCGGGGCGTTTGTTGTGGTGTTTTTTGGTAGTCCCTGATTGTATTTTAAAAGCTGTTGTCTCCTGTGGAGGGCTCTATCCTGGTGTAGCTGTTGCACAGCTGCATGAAGAAAAGGATAGGTTGGGATGAAGTTATCTCAGGAATGGCAGAAGTATATATGGTACCTCAATATATACACATAACATCTCTTTCTCTTTGTCTCGAAAATAAAAAGCGTCTCTCTGAGTAACAATATTGAGATAGGCCTATGATCACAAACACAAGCTGCCCTTGGAAATTTTGAGTAGTCCCTTTCCAAGAGCAGCCCCACCTCTTTCCCACCCACTGCTGATATCAATCATCTATTTTAGCCAATGGCTCTCAAATCCTCCTCTTCCCAGAGGGAGAACATCAGTCTGACCCCTGCACAGAGTGTCCTTGATAGCTCTGCTGTTCCCCTCCAAGCTTGATAAAAGGGGAAAAAGAGGGACAGGTTCTGAAACACAGTATCTTAAAAATTATTAATTTCCTTCAGGAAAAGTATAATTTGATTATCCATTAGGGAAACCTAAGCAACAGATCTATTTCAGGTTGATTTCACAAACATGGTAAATATTTCATCAGTTTAAGAATAACATGTATGGAGATCGATCAGCTGGGTCTACATTCTGTTGGGGAAGGACATAGTTTATTTTGGGATGCTGATTCTACAAACAACATTGTCCTGAACAACTTCCGTGACCTAGGAATATAGCTTGGTGTCAGATTTAAAAGGAAGCCTTTTGGCTAAACTCAAACAGAATGAAATGAGATGCAGTTTGATTTCAGAAACACCACCACCATGTTCTTTTCATTCAAAAAAATAACAATACAGAGTCTTTCAGACTTCATATAAAAAGATTTTGTTCTGACATTTCTGCTCCATTTTTTTATTGCTGTCTGGGGTGTAGAAAAAAAAAAGGCAGAACTATCTTACAGGGTAGATTTCTAAATTAGTTGAAATCTCTGTCTTGACATAGGCTGGCTGAAAAAAAAAGTGATCTCCACAGCTGCCTTTCCTAGAGCAACTGCCCAACTGTTACCAGTTGAGCAAATTTGTTTAAATCCCACCACTACACCCCCCCCCACATGCAGTGCTCTTGGGTTGCTAGACAACACTTAATGGAACCCAGGAAAAAGACCTCTATTTTAGTGTTTAACCCCTCTGTGGTCTTTCTGCTGAGAGATGTTAGACTTGGATCTAAGGTTGTTGTCATTCTTGACAGTGTCCATCCTGGTGAGAGCACTTTGAACCCCACCAGCTGGACAAAATGAGCTCTGACCACCGGCAGCGGTGAAGGAGAACCAAGCAGGGTTCATGGGGCTGGTTTTTCCCATTACTTCGGTTTTTGGACAAGCCAGCACTGAAATCAGAGAGATGACTGCATATCTGAGGTAGCATTAATTAAGTGCCAATTGCAATGAAGACATGATGACATGGGCTCCAACAGGAGCTGGCTGCCTGGGATCATATCCTGCACCCAAGCTATAACCTGCTTTGCATCCTCCCTCCTGCGGGTATTAAGACCTGCTAGGCTAAAACCAGCTTGAGACATGCCTGCTCTTGCTGTGGTTTCTCCTTGGACTCTCTTAGGAGCTGTGATTTTTTGGAGGTGGTGTGCACCTGCCGCAACCCCTGCCTCCATGCTGAGAGCCCAGAGCATGGGGAGGAGGAGTCCTGAGAGGCCTTGAGCAAGAAGTACAGGAAAGCAGATGCTTTACAAAATGCTGATCCACAGTTTTGTCCTGTCCTGCAACCTCCAAAGACAGTACACAAGAATAAAATGTAGGGAACCATGTAGTGTGAGAGAGCAACTAAAAAATTACTCCTGTAGTGAAGAAACCACATAATATATTCAAGATGTCAAAGGTTAGCCGTGGTGCATGTGAATCATGCTGCAAATACCTCACCTTTAACTTTACCATCGTAATTAGATTACAAAGTTTTTATTACAGTTTTAAATTCTGCCTTTATAGGTTGCTGCCCAGCTGTGCACTTAAATCTGGTTTTATCACACTTTCTGAGCTCATCACATTTAATTCTGCCCCTACAATGCTGGATTAACTTTAAGGGTCGCTGAAGTCAGAAGTCACTCACCCTTGCCCTACTAATGGATTCACACCATGCCCGCACGGCCCTGAAAAGCGATGTGTACAGTAAACTATATTTATTGGCATGGTGGAGGGGAAGGGGCATTGGGGTGGTTTGTTTATTTACTCCACCTCTGTGCTTAGCTATCAGGATATTTGCACAGATTACTGCATCAATGAGATGTTGTTTACCTCCATGTAGTATCCTGTTGCAATGAAATCTCAGCAGCGCTGATCTGAGAGCTAAAAAGAAGAATATTTAGGTCCGCCTGTGAGAAGTGGATGGCTGATTAATGAGGTATATAGACCTATATAATCTGAGGAACTGATCAATTGCCTCCATTCAGAAATCCAGAAATCGCACCCTGCTGTCACACTCACTCCTGCCAGAAAGCCCAGACCTGGTATTTTATGGATCCTGTCTCTGATATTTAAGGCAGTCCCAGAAGAATGAAAAAACATTAATTTTTTTCTAAAGGTGACTTCTTCGCTGTTTCCTATCATCAGGAAAGCAGGGCAAGCCACAAATTAAACTCTTCATCTAAACAACGTTCATCCCTAGGTTTTACCTCAATCTATTTTTCTTCTTCGACTAGCAAAGACTAGAAGGGTTGGTGTTAGACACCACCAAAACAAGATGATCCATTGTCCTGAAAAATTCAGCATGTAAATGGCCAAATAAAGGGGAAATCATATTATTTCTATTAAAAAAATGGAGAAATGAGGTACCGAATGTCTAAGTGATTTACATGAAGTCACAGGGGGAGTCTGAAAGGGATCTGGGAAATAAAACTAGCTCCAGTGGAAAGGTCATTTCTTTCTCTCTTGCAGGACAGAACAGACCTGAGCCAGAGATGGACAGCAGGGACTTTAATGAAAAATGGAGGGCAAAATTCATCGCTGAGTAACACCATGACGATTTTTGACCTTTGCCATTCAATGACTAGACACAACATTTTTGGAACTGAGGTTAATAATCTTCTGCAATATACAACCTTCTCCCAAGGAATGTGTGGTGATTAGGGCAAAGAATTTCACATGGTCACAAAAGATCCATCTCAGAGTCCTGGGCTTATAAAATACTCTATTTCCTCCATTAATTGTGTCCACGTGGAGTTGTAACTAAGTAGCTGAAACAAATAAAACCAAAGTAATATTGTTTCCTTTTAAAATATTTCACTTAATTTGTGGAAGAGGTTTGGGCTCATTAAAAATAGACCATCTCCCATGAGGGCTTTTTGGTTTTCTTCTCCAAGTCTCTCAACCAATCCTTAGTAATGTGTATAGCAGCACATTCGTCCTCAGCACAGCCCTGGCTGGAGCTGCTCTCGTTTGACTCAGCAGCTCCTGTCGTGCTCGGCAGCGAGGGCAGGCAGCACTCATTTGGCTAAGCAAAGCGAGGCCTCGGTGTCTTCTGATGCGTCATTGCTCTGAGATGAACAGTCGGTGTCGCTGACTAGAATTTCCTCCTTCCACCTCCAGCTCATTAGGAAACTCAACTCCTTCCTCCCACATAAAGATTTGGCTGTCACAATCCATGCTTTTTTTGTGGAAATGACAATATGTTCACTGTGACTGAAGGTGCAAGCAATGCCTAGACCTCAGCTAGAGCCTACGCAGCTGAAGCTATTGTGCAGGCACTTGGCTGGCTCTAGTGGATCTTAGTCTGTTCCCTAATCTTCCAAAGTAAGCTATGAATCAATTACAGGTAACATCAGAAACCACTGCGTTGTCAACAGACCATGACAATTCCTTTCCCCGGGCTAATGTCAATCACAAAGCAGGGGACAAAGCACACAAAACAGAGGTAAAGAGCAACCTGGAGCAAGGGCGTTAGGCTGCAAGAGCAACCTCCAGAAGAGATCAAATGATACCACAGATTCCTTTCCTGTTTAACATAATTTTTTTTTTTCCACCTTCATCAGGATATCTTTTCCTCTTAAGTCCACTCCTCCAAAAGAAAAGCCTCCACAGCCACAACTCTCTCTAAACAAAAATGGGACAAGATCTGGTGATGCCACATCATCCCTTGCAAACTCTCCCATTGCTGATGTGCTCTGACCTGGAAAGCGCTTGTGCTGCAGTGTGATTGGGGCAATGCCAAGACCCAAGGATGAATGATGGAATGATCTAACCAAAGGGGCCCCAATATGCAAGTATTTACAGAAGTTACAGGAAGCGTAGGGTAGGAGTTGAGACCATGATCTCCTCCGCACTAGCATGTTTCACAAGGTAGTGATGCCCTGTTGGCACCCAACGTTCTTCCCCTCTCCCCCACTACTGATGTGGCCCCAAATTCTCATCAGGTATCTGGGATAGATGTTATGGTATATACGCTTCAGCCATGTTTTATGAATACGTTTCCATAAAACTGGATCCTGTGATCCCTCTCTGAGTTCCTCCTCCTCTCTTGCAGGCTCAGTTGCACTGTAGAAGAACGTATGCCAATTTTACCAGTCAAACTATTCATGAAGGCACCCCAGACAAAAGATGCAGAGGAGTTCAGAGGCTCCCCCAGTGCTGGGTCACTCCAGTTCTTCTCACTGGTTTTGTCCTCCTTCTAGGGGGGGAGCCACATCTGGAAAATTACTGGTGTCCTGCTGTTCACTATGGACACCACTGGGAACTGGCATATGGTCTTGTAAACTGCGATTAGATCTACAAAGTAAAGTCTCATTATGACCTCTTTCAAGGTCTTTAAAAACACATTTTCCCAACTACTATGATTATATTCAAATTCTTTCATTTTGGTAATAACATCATCATCCACATTTTCCTCTCTCCCTCCTCCTTTTTCTGATCATAATCTGATGAGGCACAATAGAAAAATCATTCCATAATTCTCTTTTCTCCCCATGCTCTCCAACTCTGGGCATGAACACTCCCCTCCCACCAGAAAAACAATATAAACAGCTTCTCTGCTTTGGATGAAACCTGAACCTGAAGCGTGGGGCTTTTCTGGACCATATTAAAAGGTAACTATAATCAGTCTTTCATTGGCATCATCATCAGTATTATTAACATTAGCATTATTACTGCTTTCATTAGAGCCCCCCTTAGTGATAGTAGCCAAGATCAAGGCTTGATGACTGTTCGGATGCTGTGCAGACATAACGTGAAGGCAGCCCTTGCCCTCAACAGCCTCAAGCATAACTGACCAATGCAGACACGAAACAGAGTGCGGGACACTGGGTGAGACACTTTGTCAGTGTGAGAACCAGAACCCAGCTCAATTAATCCTGTGTCACTGCCATTCCTCTGCTGCTTCTCTGCATAGTTTGAATTCTTCCTTCTGCAGCCTCTGCTGACCATCAGCATGGCTGTACCAAGTGCCTGGGTGCAAAGCCCAGAATTGCCATCACTCAGCCCCAGGAAACACACTCCCAGCAACTGACTAGGATGGTAGTGAGGTTTTGCCCAAAATCTTGTCCCTACCGTAAGAGCCGTGGGAGAACAAGAGTGGGATGAAGATTTCTGCCCCAAGTATATTTATTCCAGAGTATAATGTTCTGCTCCAGGCAGGAACGCACTAGTCCCAGGTGACTTCAAAAGACCTAATTCAAGTTCACCTCTCAGCCTATAAAAGCCGAGCGGGAGAGCTGGACCTGCCAACTCTGCAGGGACCAGTTTAGATACTGCAGCACCTGGGGAAAAGGCATCTCGCTACAGCAGGATAACTCAGCACTAAGTCATTCTGGCATCCTCTGAGGGACAATGCGCAAAACCTACATACCCAACAGAGGGCTATGTATTGCTTGTATCAGATCTGTGAAGAATCACGTGATATTATTAAATATTTACCATGTTACAATTGTAACAGAATATCCCACTCGGATGTATCACGGGAACGAAAGAGGTAAAAATATCCAGCAGCAGTTCGCTCCGCAATAGGGACTGTGCCTGCAGGTCACATAGGTCTATACAGGCATCTTCTGGATTGTGTTTATCTATGCGTCATAAATGGAGACACAGACGTAAGAACACTCGGTTTTAAGGACTGAATCACTTGGCTTTGATAAGATTTTTATCTAGATAAAAACTGGATTGACATCTCGTATTTCTTGGGTTTAATGAGCTCATAACTGCACTTTAATTGGTTTAATTACCAGAACATAATATTACAGGTATGTAATGTAGACCTGTAATATAGAATTATACAATATATTATATATGCTATACATAATAAAATGCAACATGTAACATAACACAGGTTTTCATGAGAATTATTACTAGGATTATCAGTAGTGAATTTTCAGCGACATGAACAGAAATTTCCTTTAAGTAATGTCTTCAGGATTCGGCCCTCCTTGTATAAGCTTCTAAGAACAACATACATATGAGGAAAATGTGAAGGCTGTGAAATATGAAATTATTTGTAGGCTAGGGCGGGATTTGGCTTCAGTAAGCTCAGGGTCTAAGTTCCTCCAAGATGTTTAGGCACCTAACTCCCATTTAAAATTTCCATGTTCACTTCAGAAATACAATTTTTCCTCTAGCTTTTTCCAAGGCTGGCTCAACACTCGCAGCGTTTTCTCAATCTGTTTATTGTCTACATTTTGGAAATTACTATTAACAGTCACCCAGTGTTTTCCTAATGTAATTGTTTAGATCTTTCCGATGACACAATTAGCATCTGGGAGAAACACCGTAGCGTGCAATTGTGTCTTTAATTATCTTTCCATTGTGAGCAGAGATGCTATGTGCCAAGGCAGTTATTACACCTGACAGGGACAACATATTTACAATGGATGTTTATACAGGCTAATTCCGTATAAAAATACCTTGACAGAAAGTGCTCCACCTGCCTTCATGTTCCCTATCACAATTGCTAATTAATATTATCGTGCTGAAAATGATCCTATCAATTAAAGCCTCTTCTGTCATAACCACTGCTCCCTGCCTAGCTATGCTAATTAACCTGCTGCTGACTCACATGCCAGGAAGGATGTGCATCAGCCAGACTTCATCTTGCTGATCTGATTTCCATTGCTCCACTTGGTTTTGAACAGAGCCCTCCATTCAGCTAAGCATGTGCCTCCCCTGAAGCACACTACCCCGTCAGTTTGCCTCTCTGCTCAGCAATTGTTATGCTCAGCTGCTGCTGCCGATTCAGGGTTTAAAGCTATATTCAGGTTCAGTGGTAAAGTTCTCATTGATTTAATCGGTTAAGAGGGCTGACAATAAGCATATATTTGAAGCCAAGTGCCATCTGATTCACTTTGCCAGTCACGCTGGTTAAAATACGGTTGCGAGCGCACTCCGTACTTTTGGACAAAATTATTCTGGAGGACACTGCACACAACGGTTGTAGCTGTTCTGAATTTTCTGTGTATTTGTCAAGCTAAAATTATGTTTATATTGCTTGCATAAATAAGACTTGATCCTTCAAACTGAAACAGAGTGGAACTGCTTTGCAGATCCAGTCTCTGGGAATTGTATGAGGACTGGGAAGGACAGTGGTGAAAGCCTGCCATCAGTCCCAGAACAGTCAGGTTCAAAGAGTGACTGCTTTGTGCAAGACAATTTGGTCTTGATTTTGGGCTTGTGTCTAGGTATATAAGGATACAAACAGAAGTCTAATAGGATTGTCAAAAGGACATTACTCACCCCTCGGGAGGCTGCCTCTTCTGCCAAAGAGCTCCTGCATGGCTCGGCTCAAATTGCAAAACATCCGTGTTCTTCTGTTTCTCATCTGTTACAAGCAAGATAATTACAGAGGTGCTAAGAGGATAAACATAGTAAAGTCTGGGAGGTGCTCAAAAAAAAAAAAAAAAAAAAAAAAGGGATGTAAGATAGATGGGGCATGACGAGTTACTCTTGTCTCAAGGCATGCCTGAGCTCTGTAGCGACACAGATGGGGCTTCTGGCCAACGGAAAAATCAGCCATGATGTCTCAGTGGCCAAGGGGGCTGGGTGAGGGCTCTGCGGAAACGGGGTTGTCCTCTCCAGGTTTGCTTCTGATCAGCTGCTGAGAGATGTTGAACTCTGAAGCTTTCTTGGGCCTTTTCAATGTTTGAGAAACCATCAGGCTATCCCTTGAGGACCACTTTTAAATCAGATTTCTGGTGTCCCTCTGTGCAACTACAAACATCAGTGAATCACACAGAGGGGGGAAAAAAACACTCCAATGCCCTCTTTTCCAACTCTCCAAGAAAGACTAGCTTAAAATATGGAGGAGCATTCCTGCTGGAAGCTGCTGTTCACTCATCCCAGCTTACTGGGCTGTCCTCGACGATAAAGCTGTTTGCCACATGTTGCTCAGTGGCACTAGAGCAATTATGTCAAACTAGTGCAGCGCAGTGGGGGAACCCATCCTGCCAACCCAGCAAGCGGGGGCTACGCAGAAGGAAACAAGATCTTAAGAGAAAGGGTGTCACTTGATGAGCCACTGCCTTTTTTCCTTGGGACCAGCTCTTCAGTGTGCGTTACAGATTAAATTCTAGGCAAACTTAATGAAATCTTGTGGAGGGATGGCAAAGTAAGAAACCCATGTGCACGTGCCTTCTGGCAGATAAGGCATTCAGACTGCTCTTTCTGGAACTAACCAATAACAACAAAAATAAACAGAAAAAGGGAAACAAATAAAGCTTAAAAATGGAAAGCATCTTCCAGTGTACAAAATGAAGCAATGAATCAAATGGTCTAAAGGAAGAGGAAGAGATATGGAAAAACCAGGACTTCTTTACCCCTATGAAATCATGGGATTCTTGTAAAGCGAGGCAGAGGAAATATTCTCAGAGAAACACAACAGTGCCACTGTGAAACGAAGCAAGTTGTCAGCACACTGTGTCTGTGCATCTACAGCACTAACCAGAGTTAAGGCATTGCAGAAAATGTTCTACTTAAACCTGTTCCCAAAGCACCCCAGGATCCCCTGGCTGCGAGGAGCACCTTCCCCCCACAGGTCTCCGTCTGTGGCAATCTTGTTCTCCCTCCTGTGTTTGGAGAAGGGCTGGAAGGTGGCTAGGATTGACCATAGGGCCTGTACATCCCAGGCAAATACCCTTTACGGAAATACTTGTTCTTGTCAGGGACTCCCATGGGAGCTGAAGGTATGCAGCACACCCCACTGGATCAGTACTTGCTATTGCCACTAGTAATAATAATAAAGGGCAGGGGAAGAAATAATACTGCAACCTTGAGGTCTGTGTGTGTTGGAAGAGCAAGGATTCCACAGGACACTCGATTCTGCTTTCTTTGAAGCAGTGGTAAATAGAAACGGTTGGTAAAACTTCAGAAGAACCATATATGTATGTGGTTATACAGACTAAATATAAGGAGTACACATATCTTTCTTTGAAATATGCTGTTCTACCAAAAGGGAATCACTTAGCAAAAGCAGATCCCTTTTTGACTGCACTTTGCTTTGAAAGGAAAACATCCAGAGGAAAAACAAAAATGCCAAGAGCACTGCAATTGTGCCATTTAAAAATTTAGCGCATGAAGTATTTGGCTTTTTCACCTTCAAGTTTTCATGTAGATTGTTATGTAAGACTGTGAAAAGCAGGAATGGAGACAACAGACTTGCACTCACTTTTTGGGAGGGAAGGTGGAAGAGAAAGTTTACTTCTGGGGTGATTATTAAACTCTTAAGCCAAATTTTAAAACTCCTTCTTGTCAGGGCATTCCATTTTGAGTATTGCTTATATGTCTTTATATTACCACCATCACCACAGGAGCCACACATCACATCTCGTAGTGTACTCATCCTCACAGAGCCTACGGCCCACAGCTGTGGAAACTGAGGCAAGGAGCAAGTAGGTGATTTTTATAACTTAACAGAGGGCATCACTGACAGCACTAGGTGATGAGCT
Source organism: Pandion haliaetus (assembly GCA_013401275.1). Classification (NCBI taxonomy): domain Eukaryota; kingdom Metazoa; phylum Chordata; class Aves; order Accipitriformes; family Pandionidae; genus Pandion; species Pandion haliaetus. The sequence continues at coordinate 222,397 of VYZV01038558.1, read as the reverse complement.
CTTTATAGTGAGTCTGCGATCCACAGCTCTGTCAAAAAAATCCCCTTTTCTACTCTGTTTTGAGTCAGCCTCGGCAATGACAAGGAGTCTTTTGTTGTTGCCATTTGAGGACTTGGCTGTTGGTTCGAGCTCTCGCGCTCTCATTAAGGAGGCAGCGAGGGGGGAGCAGAGTGCCGATCCCAGTGGGAACATGTGTCCTAGGTTGGCCCATCTGCAAAATAATTCTTCCGCGTGTCATCTAGGCCAAAAGCTGAGTCTGGGATCTGCTACATGGCTAAGTTCCCTCCCTGCGGCGGCCAGAGCAAGCGTGGTGACAGTTACGGGGAAAGAAATTGAAATGTTTTGGAGAGTTATGGCTTGGAGAGTGACATCTGTGGCAATGGGCTCATTAAGTGAAGGATTTGGTGTAATACATATTGCAACAAGGTCATATTCGCAGAAAAGTAGGACTTGCCAGAAAAACGAATTAAATCAGCCAGGCTTATGATCTGGTTTGATTGCTTCCAAACTCATCTTTAATCTAAGTTCTTTTCAAGGTCATCACAACTGGGCTTGCATGAATCTTGGGGCCTAATCCTCATCTGGTGCAAGCTGGAGTGAATCCATTTAATTCAAGGGAGCTTCGCCAGTTTACATCAGATTGTGGTTATTTTCAAGGGTAGGTCGTTTAGAAATATGTAAGTACTTATTTCCAGCTATACTTTTTGAATAAAGCAAATAAATCTGAATCCTACCAGGATACAGGACATCCTTTTTTTTTTTTTTTTTTTTTTTTGAAGCCATGGGACAAGTATCCCGTATTGAATCACTTACACTGTAATGCAGGAAACGCAAGGATGTAAACAGCATCGAGGTCTCCATAGAGTATTCCCCAGTCCATCTTTTGCCAAGAAGGGATATCTGGAAGGGTGCTAGGCTGGTCACTGTGCTTAACGGTGGTGGCAGTCAAATGTGCCACCAGGAAAGAAACTGGAGGAGAGAAAAGGAGACATTGCTCATCTGCAGCCTCCAGAACCTCCCATATCCAAGCCCTGTTGCTCCTTCTTCAGCATCCCTGTGTTCTCACTGGCTTCTCCCAGGCTCAGCCCCACTGATTGAGGAGGTGCAGTTCCCTTGAAATAAATTGGGCCCGTTCAGATTATACCAAATAAAGATTCAGCCATGGGATTCAGACAAGCCCAGGTCTGACAGCCCCGTGAAAGAACTGGCCAACCTCAGCTTCCAGAGCCCAATAGCCCCTCTCCAGATTGAATTTTGCAGCTTCAAGGAGGAACACCAACCATGATTTGCCTCACCGCTGGGATGGGCTGGCTGTGAACAGTCCCGTCGTGAAAGCGGGAGTACAGACTTTGTGAATTACTTTTGATTCTTCATGTCTAGTGATAATTCCTCTTCCCGCGTCCTAATTTCTAGCCATGGTGAATTGCCTCACCCTCAGTTCCATGGACCTGTAGCCACGGGGACATTCCCCATCCATGGGAAAAGCCACAGGGTAATGAATTAATGCATTTCCCCAGGAAGGAGAAACTATTCACAAGTTTAAGAAGAAAAAGAGGTGATTACCTGGATTAAAAGTAGCTTGGTAGGTCAGAAGAAGCCTCAGCAGCTCACCGAAAGAGAAAGAAAAAACACCCGGTAGCAGTAGTTTCTAGAGAAATAAGGTTAAGACCCAGGGATGACCCAGGGACCAGCAACTTTTTCACTGCTTTTTGGACTGCAGCTTCTAAAGACCTCAGTGCAATGGTCTCCAAACAAGATTGAGACCTCTGGGTAATATCTGAGTACAGAAAGAATGAACAGCATAGCCTAATGAAGTACTGAGTAGGAGAAATACCTATTTTGCTCTATGCTTTGGTTTTGTTGTTTTTTGTTTTTTTTTTTTTCTTAAACATCCTTTGCACTTGAATAATTGTCTCCCTTAGCAAAAATGGTGCACATAATATATGGCAGAGGCGAAAGAGCTATATTAAAAGCTATAATTACTGCTGTTTAACAATTAGTAGCTCTATTTGAAGATGTTTTGAATAAGATTTATGGTATGTTTTCTAATTTTTAATTTATAATTATGGGGAAGAAGCTTAGCCTTGAGTATTTCTCCTCTAAAAATTTTAAAATAATATATAGTACACTTTTGGTCTGTAGAGAGGGATACTAAAACAGGAAAAAACATGTAGGAAGAAAAGGATAAGGGTTTTTTGTGTGTGTAAGCAAGGTTTAAATGGAATAATTAAATTTACCATAATCAATAAAATGTGTGAGTCAAGTTTATTGAAGTGGCTATTTCCCATTGCATAATTTCCCTGGGGAACTTTCATTTTTAATTCAAAAATAAAAAAAAAATAATAATAAAAAAAACAAACCCCTGAGCACTTACTGTAAATATGCCAGCATATGTGTGAGGTTAAGAAAAGCACGAGCCTACACCCAGGAATCAAAGAGGGGCTTACCACTGCTTTGACACTAATTGTAAAAGCTGAACATTTTCTAGAACCATAATCAAATCTTAACTGCCATGGGGGACTCATTCAGCAGCTCACAGTAATTCTAATAAGATGCAGAGCCTTTCACCTTTAGGTCACCAGTTCAAACCCACTTTGGGTTGGATAGTAAACAGAAGGTAAATCCCAAGTCCAGTGGAGCGCCAGAGCATCTAGAGAAGATGCCAAGCAGCTGTTGGGCGGAAGTAGGAAAGGGTTTTCCCTTCCCTTCCATGTCATCCATGCTTCCCCTGGGATTGACATGGCCACCTCCTCTGGGGACTCACCTCATCTCCCTTAGCCTCAGATCCTCCCTTCTGGAAAGGGGATGGGAAACCCTTCTTCTTGCTCCTGTTCCTCCATTTCAGCTGGAACCTCCCCGAATGCCCCATAGCACCTACCACCAGAGACCCTGATCTTGCCATGAGGTTTTTCAACACTTCTGTAACACCTCTCCCAAAAAATCATAACTACCGATACCATCTCTGTCCCACTTCCATGTATACAATTCCTCTTAATTAATTGGTTCATTTACTTCAGCACCGCATGGAAAACAGACTGATCACACATGTAATTGAAAATAACAGGCCCCCACCCCACTGCCCTAGGCCGCACAACAAACAGCTCTGCCAATAATGGCAGCATTTGAAAACTGAAGCTGAGCCCTCGCCTCAGCACTTCACCTGGCTTCAGGTAGAACTCCTTGCACCGCTCTGAGCTGCTTGTATACGAAATCACAACTCCAGCTGAGGCCCCTGGCACTGCCAATAGCCCCAAAGCATGTTAAGTTTTATGGCAAACACCCCACTCATTCCCTGCTACACCAACACCTGGATGGGTCCTCACTCTACTGCGTCTTCCTTGAGGAAGCCATGAATGTTTGTTTCAAGCTGTGTGACTATCAAAAGAGCGCTACACGATCCAACCAGCCTAAAGACAGATTGCCACCAGCATGGACAGTCTCCTTTCTCCTTCAAACACATGTCCCCCTTCCCACGTGTGTGTGGATGATTCAGAGGCTGCTTTAAGGTATATAGTTATAGTATGCAACCCCATTTTTCTGACTATAATGATATGTACAACTCTGTGTATGTGTGTGAGTGAATATAATAGTCTGAGGCCTTAATTATGTCTCATTAATGCAGCTGAGAAGTTGAGGAGCTCTAAGGAACAATTCATTCATTGTCCTTTACACATCTGGGTTAATGTTTCTTCCTTGGATTAATCTGTACCAGTGTGTTCCCTCTCTGCTCACCACAAGCTAGCAGTGCCAATTTCCCTCTGTGGCAGCTCCAGTGACAGCTGTTTACTTGGAAGCTCATGGATTTGATATATGGGTGCTAGCCACAAATTAATGGAATACTTTCCAGATGCAATGTCTTTAAATATTCAAACAATAAGCCAAAGCACTAAGCTGTTTTGGCCATTTTTTCTCTTAACGCTGAATGTCTCTCAGAGATGGTGTAAACACAATTTCTTGGGGCAGTGACCAGAACGCTTAAGATGTTTCAAAGGTGAGCAGCAGCATGAGGTGCTGGATGGTAGACGGTTGATGGTGCCATTTGTCATCTGAAGCCAAGACCTGAAATGGCCAAGCAAAAAAAGCAAAATAAAGAAGAAAAAAGTTTTGAGGCTAACTGTTAGCAGGTTGCCTTCCCAGCCTGCTCTGGTCAGGAGCTGCATCTGCTGGCCTGGACCTCTGAGCTCAGGTGAGCTGTGCTTGGCATGGCATCCAAAGAGCAGCTCCCAAAACCATCTCCAAAGGCTCATCTAGAACATTTCAAAGCAACAAGAGTCTGCTGAGAATGGTTACAGTGGACAAGGATCACTAAAACACCTCAAACCTCTCCTTGGCTAGATGTCATCTAGAAATCCTTCTTGAGCAGAGGAGTAGCTCAGAAATGGAGACCAAGATCTGCCCCAGGTGTGCCTTTCTCCCAAGCGAGACCTTTAGCAGTGGCATTGCTCCTGTGTCCACAGTTTGCGTTATATTCACCCTAATGCTGAGGACTGGGACAAAAATAGTATTTGAGGGTGAAGATCAGCACATAAAAGTGGGCAAAATTGCTTTGGGGCTGGTGTAATTTTGACTGTTATCGCCTTTGCTTAAAGTTGACAACAGGTCAAAGTGAAAACTTCGGTGAAGTGGAATGGCTACACTGCAGCTATGTGGTAATGATTTATACCACCGCAGAGCCTGGGCCAAGAAGTGCAACTTACTTCTTGGCCAACTTACATCACTTTTTCTTCCCTCATTGCATTTTCTTTGGCATTTTGTTCTTTGCATTTACTCATTTTCTTCCACAGAAATTTAACATGACCTGGCCAGTTGAGCTACTAGGATATGGATTTTCTATCCAGTAGTTAAAGGGAGTAACCTTCTTACAACACTTAAAAATACCAACAAACATGAGCTGTGTGGCCTTACATTGGATGAGGGCAAGAGAGAGCTCCAAGTAACCTTGTCTGAATTTGAAACCAGTTCAAGCCTGAAACACAGCCTGTTTGGAGGCTCCTCCTTTATTCCCTCCAATGTTGTTATTAATTAGAGAATTAGTAGTTATTAAAGTTATCATCATCTTCACTGAATGGAAAATTCAAGTCCGTTATCTAATGGGAGGAAAATAAACATCATTTTACAAGGGTTTTAAAGCAACACTACTAATAACAAACCGCCCCAAATTCTAGTCCACAGGCAGAATGGACATCTGCTAGAAAAATATGATGATTCCCCCACCCACCATCCTCAAATTTAGGGATTTGTGGAATATGGGCCTTGCCTAAAGTTGCTTGGCAGAAATCCCCAATGTTAAGTTCTTACTTAATGAAATCATGTGGTAGTAAATCAAACACAGAAACAGGGATAAGTAAATCCACCACATCCTTTGAAAAAAGTATGGTTTGACTCTGTCAATTCAAGTTGCCTGGGCAATGAATTATCTGTATTTGTTAACTAAAAAGCGATCATCCAACAGTCACCCACCTTTTGTATAATTTCCTGATCTTCAGTCTCAAAGCTGAGCTGAGAGCCAGCCCAAAATGGGCAGGTCGCTCATAAAGAGCTCCCAAAGCTAGCACTAAGCTGCCACATCTTTGCAAAGCCTGTGCAAATGACGCAACATGCAAAATTTGGGCCCTCTTACAAAGTGTTCACCTCTGAATGTTACATGAAAGGTGGCAAGCGAGTGTCATAAAGAACATAAGGGAAAACAGGCAGAAGAGGGGGAAGGACAACACCCACCTCATGATACAAAAAGCTAGAGGCTGTCTTGATCTAGTCCGTACTGAAGTCAACAGGAACCTTTACACAGATCTACTCTACAAGGTTTTCTCTATGCCCTTGGTGCACCCAGATGGTTCAGAGCCAGGGAGAGGTGCTGGGCAGACTTTGTCTTCTGATAAATCCATTGTGACTTGGTCACAACTATCAAAACAAAAGAGGTGTCTCTCAGAGAGAGCTCATGAACCTTTTTCTTCTGGAACTTCCTACAGAAACTTATGTCTGTTGAATCAACAGCATCTGCGGATGATGACTGATCTCTTAAATTACGTTTCAGTTTTCTGTCCTGTCTTCCCCTCTTTTTCCCTAGAAAAGATATATTTGACTTTTGGTCCCCAACAAGTGAGGAAAAAGTAAGTTCAGTGAAATTTTCAGTTTTTTGGAAGGAAACTTACATTTCCTCTGGAAAATCACAACAACAAAAAAAAAAAATTTCTTGTCAACATTTGCCTTAGGGGTAATAAAACATGTATTGCACTCACCGATATATCCAAGAAAGCAATCGGAAAAGAGAGTCCATTAGTGGCTTTACAAACAAGATTTACAAAGAGAGTGATCTTGTATTTAAAGAAGCAGTTGAAAAATGCATTGTATCAGATTCTGTTGATCATGATCCACCCACTGAGATTGCTGTCCTACCCATGGTTGCTGCTTGAAATTTATTTGGTCACTCAATTACACGTGGAGCCCCTTAGCTCTCCAGTTTTTAAAGCAACTTTAATTTAATGACAAAACATACAAAATTTGGTATCCTACCTCATCCCCTAACATTCTAAGCTTCTAATTTAAGGTTTTTATTTTTATAACCAAGTACTTAGAAGTACTAAGATCATGGTTTTATGCTTGTCCATCTGTCTTGGATCCATTATTGTTTCAGCATTGTGATTCATTGCTGTGAAATCAATGTGAAACAAACTTCTCAGAAATCTTGGGATTTCTGAGAATCCCCATGTGAATGCCATTTAAGAAGATTTGGCTTTGTAATTAACCATTTCTGAGGGAGTTAAAAAATATAAACAGCTCAAATGTGGCATTTTTACAACCTTATTAAAACCAAATGCAACATTTACTAGGTATGCATTTTAACGAAAAGAAAAAGGTTGCTATAGCAAAACAGCAATCACTGTAATTTTAAGCAAAACCAACAGTAATTGTAGAGAAGCAAGGTGCATGTTATTGGCATAAGAAAAATTCTCTCTTTGTACTTGAATAGGACAACTTGATAAAAACAAGAGATCACCACATGGAAACAGGCTGCAGTGCCTGGCAGGAACCAAAAGCAACTTTTCCACTAGATAGCAAAGTTTATGCAAAAAGCATCTCCATCGACCATGATCCAAGCTCAAATTGCTATGGCCTTTGGTAAAACTGATACACCAGGGATGTGTCCATGCATTTTCCTGAGCTAAAAACACTGCTGTAAGGCTCCTTCCCAGCTACCCTGAGCATCACTGCTGGAGGGAGGCAGCGACTGCTGCTGTGCCCTAGCCAGAGGGAGGAAAGCAGTGTGCTCCGAGTGATGCATTTGCTTTCTTTGTGGCCCATTCTCCAGAGGTAAAGGAGGATATGAACTACAGATGGGCAATGTTATTTGAACAATTCTTTTATTTGGGCTGAAATTTTTCCTCTGCTAATTTCATAGTCCAGTTTAAAAAAAAAAAAGCAATATGAATTCCAAAATTGGCAAATATTTTCATTCTTACACTAAGGAATGTATGTGTGTTTAAATTTCAAATTGCATTTGTTTCCAAATGCCTTTTCTTTCACTAAAAAAAGGCAAATTCCAGAGGGTCACATATGGGGCTGAAGAAGCAATACTTTTTACTTGTAATTTTCTTCCCTTTATTTCATTTACTGAAAAAAAATATGGGAAAAATTGTTTGCTCCAACACTGACCACCTACAGAAGGTTCCCTGCTGTTACGAGTGCCCTGTGCACAAGCTTCCATGAGTTACCATGCCTGGTCAGACAGAATATTCTGGCATTAGGATGCAGGCTCCATTTATCCCTTTTCAGAGCAAAGAAGAGATGGACTTGGAGTAAGCCTTCCAAGATGACTTAACTCCTCCTCTCACAGCAGGAATTGGTACAGCCATCAGATAGGCTGCAAGCGAACGCCATGTAACTTTACCCATGTCGAGCTTCAGAGTGCTGCACACAAAGAGCATTACGTTTTATGGCTCCTGCAGAATACTAGGGGATACTAATTTTACAGGTGCATTCTAGCAAACTGCAGTCCCTAATATCAGAATGCCATTAAAAATAATGCACTCCTTATGCCCAGGCAGTTAATTTAATATTAAATCAATAAAACATTTACTAGGGCTGGTCAGGGGCCTGGCTGCTGACAGCAGACTCAGCTCACAGCAACAAATGTCTCCTCACCCTTTGCAGACAGCTGCTGGTTTATTGTAGAAGACGTCTTTGGTCCTGACAAATAGCCTCCCTAAGCCCTAATGAGTCCAGAAATTCAAAACATTTGTGGGACATTTATTAGCAAGAAAATACACCAGCCTTTTGGGAGATCTGGATCGACAGCAACAATCATCCGTGGGCCAAGATCAGTCCAGCTTGTGCAGGGAACACAAAAGGACTTTCTTGGCCGCGGGGAAAGAGATTGTAGCTCTTTCCAGTTGGTTTCATCTCCAGGATATGGAGACTGGGGTGGGAGCTCTTCCCTATGCTGAGTTTTCACTGGTGGAGTCATTTGAGACTCCATCAAGTTCCCAACAAAATCCCGAGATGGCGGAGGTCACTGGGATGGGATCCATCACCATCCCATCTGCTGCTGAGCACAAGCAAATCACCTGGCACAGCCACCTCCCCTCTCCACAGTCATTTCCAAATTAACTCAGGCAGAAAATACAGGATCTTGTCAGCATGCCTGGACAGGCAATGTGCTATAGTGACATTAAGGGGTAAGATTAGGGAACTGTTTTGTTGGGTTTTGGGTTGGGGTTTTTTTCCCCAAAAAGGAATAGAACAGATGTCAACTTTTTATCAAGAATCTGAGAATCAAAGTAGAACTTTTACAGCAACTGCAAACGACCTCCTCACACACATCAAATAAACAAAAAAAAAGAAGAGAAAAATGGAAAGAGAACAAAAAGTACCCAAAAGAAAAAAAAATGACCAAGCTCACAGAGAGTAGCAATCTGGCACTTCTCTATGAAGAATTGGCATTTCTGAGTTAAACAGATACCTTCTATGCAAATGGTATTGTGCGGAAAGCCCAATTATCTGAAACCCCCCCCCACAAGTTGTTTCCCAGCATTGTTCTCAGAAGACCGGTCCTGCCCCAAGCCAACAAAGCTCCAGGGACCCACAACTGAGGACCTTTGCTCAAGAAAGGAGATTTGGGACACTAACTTCCATGAGAATAGCAACATATGCCATTCTAGCCATAGTCCTCCCAGAAATGCTCCCAGCAGACTTGCCTCCTCCAGAAGCAAGGACACAGGTACCAAGATGACTAGTGGAGGAGTCTGGTCCAAGCAGGAGGTGTCTGCTGGGAGAACAAGGTGCTTCCTGTACCTTCCCTAAACCCTGAGCACCTGGGACAAGTCAGGGCCTGGCCCAGCTCTGACTTGTCCTAACACCACTGACGTTATTTGTGTGATGAGCCTCTATGCTGCACTTATAGGAACGCTTTAGCTGTAACCCACAAAGCCAAGCCCAGTCAGAATTAATATTGAACTCAATCCCTAGTAGCTTCCCTTAGACATCAGCATTCCAGCACATGTAATATGATGAAAACAAATTTCATGCCATGAAAGCAGAAATATGGGTGAGGTCTGGGAGCATAGTTAGGATGTGGTTTTCATAAGTACTCAGCGCTGGCTTAACTCCGCTCCTATTACAGTCAAGGGTAAGAAAGACCCATTGACTTCAATGGGAGCAGAATTAGGCCAGCACCGAGTGGTTTTGAAAATCCCACCCTTAGTTTTTATATAACATAGAAAATAAGAATCACATGCAAACCTTCAGAGAGTAATTGGCCCATTAAAATGCATATCATTATTTATTTTAGCCACCATTTTTAATTTGAAGATTTGTGGCACTGATAGATGGGGCCTGACAATAGCTGGGGAACACCCTCCAGCTGGGGAGGGCTGAACCTCTTTGGTGAGAGGAACACGACACTGGGGAAGTCACAGGGCCAGCTGAAAGCAACATGTTGACATTGTTCTCATTTAAAAAAAAAAAAACCAAAAAAACCTTTATAAAAAACCAAACATGTTTGTAGAGATTTTTGGGGGGTGGGGGGAAGAACTTTCCATTGGAAGGACCAAAGTCTCCTACCCCAATCTCGCAGCCCACATTTATGTTCTTTTGTTCTTCCTGATTTATGATGAAAATATCTCTGCAGCTACAAAACAAGCAAATCTCTTCATTTCCCCCGTCTTTAGAATGAACTCTACAAAAGTTGTACAGGAAAATGTAGACTAAAGCTTTTTTCACCAGCAGCCTTTGAGAGGGAGGTGCCTGTGTCCTGGCTGGCCATTATGGTCCTGCTGGGATCAAAGGTACAAGATGACACACAGTGTGGTGCAGAGCCGAAGGGGCAGGATTTGCTGCATGAGTCTGCAACACGTTATTCACCTGCCCATGTTCCAGGAGAAGAGGAAGAGGAGGAAAAAAACCCCATTGTTTAAAGGCTATAAACCCCTGAGCTGTTCCCTGAAGGGGAGCTTTGGAGCACATCGCTGTTTTGGGAGGTCTCAATAGGAAGCAGAGAGCAAGGTGGCTTCCAAGGGGTCTGCACCCCTGTGGTCAAGCCTGGGGGTCATACAAAGGCAACTGCCTTTGCTTGTCCCCAGGTACATGGGGACCTGGTGTGCCCTCAGTGCAGCAGTGAGTCAGGAACAACTCATGAAGAGGACAGACTCATTCTCAGCCACCCAGGAAGCTCGAACAGAGGAAGAGGACAACCAGGACATGAAGGCATCTTAGTTTTAGAAGAGGAGAGGCTGCTGGGCTTATTCACTAGTACCAACAGAGCAAAAAGCAGGGGCAATGCAGTATTTCAGGGCTTTGCCATCATCAACAGGGATAGAGGGATACAGCCACTGACCTGTTGCTTTCTGACCCCAAGTGCTCCAGCTGAATGTGGGACCTCCCCGCATGTCTTGAATGGAAAGTGCTGTCAGCTTAGTCCTGATGCTGTCAGCAGAGCATTTATCAAGCCGACGTATCGGGTTGGGATAAAAACAACACGCGTCCTTTGGCGCAATGCGGTTAGTCCTCCCATCACTCCCAAATCACTGCTCGTCTCTCGCTGCCCTGCCCTGGTCCTAGACATGCCAATCGCAAGCATTTTGCTGATGCCCTGGCATCCTTTCGGCTCATTGCTGTACGCTCCTGTTGTCAGAGCATTAGGCCTGTGCTACATAAAGCCTTGGATGTACCCTTCATGCCAGGTCCTTTTCTGCAGTAGTGCTCCATGGGTCAGGCTCAGCTGCTCCTGATCAGGCTCAGCTGGCAACAGCTCTGCAGAGACCAGGTCTAGTCTCTGCTCCCCTTACTGTGCAGGCATTTAGCATGAAAAATTCACCATGCACAAGCCATTAACAGCGCTGGGCACAGGGACTGGAGTCCCAGGGGAGACGTTACCACCCTGACTAGGTTCAGGCTCCTCGTTCACCTCTGAAAGCACAGGGGAGGTTTCTCAGCCCCTTGCTGAAACTACCTGTGGCGAGGAGCCCGGCTGAGACCCCTGGTGCCCATAACCCAAGCAGGCTCTTCATCGGCCACGTGAGATGTGACCTCTGGAGACTTCAGGCTATTCGGGGAAAGGATGCTTTTATCAAAACATTTTTGCCATAACAGACACAAGGGGCTCTTTGCCAGGTTCCTTCACTCTTTCCCCTGCTTTATTTGCACAGATGTTTTTGCCAAGGCTTGTCATCAACTTGGGGAGGGGGCAGTTGAAAAAAAAAAAAAAAAAAAAAAAGACCGAACAAGTTGAAGAAATTGCAAACAGTAAATCTGGCGCTCGCTAGGCCGAGGCCAATAAGTTGCTGAGGTTGTACTTTTCAGATTCGGTTTTAGGCTCTTGTAAATTTTCAGTTATTTTTAACCCACCTTTCTGAGCAAACCTAGGAATGAGAAAGTAATCGTTTCATCAACTCAGGCTATATAAATCTCCTTGGGGTTTATTATTTGCTGTTTCATTTTACTGGCACAAGAGCTCCTACGAAAGTACAATAACCTACTCGTTGATTTACAACTTGGAAGCAGGCATATGCTGAAAAACTGAGCGTGTAGCACCTGAGGAAAAGTGCACCGAGTTAATTGAAAAGCTTCAGGAAACTGGAATTCCTCGCAGTGATACCGTCACATGCGTCAGTCACCAGATGTAACTCCAATTTTCTGCTTTCATAATAAGAATTCAATTGATATCCCCAGAAATAAAAATCTGCAGCCAGAATAACAGCACATTTATCATGAGCAGGTTTAAACCTTAGAAGAGAGCTGTGTGCAGCCCTCAGCAGAGGGGTTACTAAGTGCTGTGGGTGCTTTTTCTTTTTTTGTGTGAGTGTGCTTTTGTGCATAAACCTATACGTACAGACATATAGGTCTCCCAAGGAAGTCTCAGATTAGAAAAAGGATGTTGTCTCTGGAGGGTTACTCCCATAGCCCAAATTAAACATCACTGCCCTTGTTCCTTTTTTATCTGTTTTATTTTTCCACTGACCCTCACATCTCCATCTTCCTCTCTCTCACACACAGACTTTTCCTGCAGTCCTGACCCATGCCATTGCTTGCCAGGTAAAAGGGGATATTCCTCAAGTGGACCATTGCCTTTGATTAGAAACACAGACATGCTGCAAGCAGCACAGCACAATGCTGCATACTCCTTTCTACGCATACCTACATACATATGCCCCAGTGACAGCGAAGCCCATTTTTTGCCTTTTGGACATCTACATGTTGCAATCCTGCCGTGAAGGTGTGGCCAAAATACAGTGGTAGGGAAGCACCGGGCAATATCAACGCATCTCTCCATTTTCTACAAGCAGGTAGGAACAGACTTGCTATAGAGGGAAATATGACCAGATGCTGCCGACCAGAAAGTTTCGTTCCCACGGGCCGTGGGAAGGAGGGTGCTGGCTGCAGTTGCCCTTGGGGAACTCAGCCATGGCTCTCCACATGCTCCCTGGAGGAGANAAAAAAAAAAAAAAAAAAAAAAAATCTACAACATCTCTCCATGGAGGAAACATGAGGAATGGCATTTTTCTGGTCCAGATTTAGAAGTTTCCAGCTCAGGTAAGTTTCATGCTACCTTCAGCAAGGGGCTTGTATTTTGTCAGGATGGGGTTCTTTGTGTGGTGTTGAATAAACTGCAAAAACCCCACCTTCATGCCCTGGTTTCTAGATCTCCCTTGGACACCAATATGTAGTATCCCTGAAAACAAGGCCACTTTGCTTCCTATATGTAAGGAATAGGCTCTGCATTGTACTTGGATGAGAACTTATCTCAGTCTATAGGCTCAGTAGTACACAAGGCCCCTACAAGGGATTTAACTGTCCTCGTAAAGCTGGCAGACACTTGTCTAACGTAAACATTCCCATGAAGATTTTATGTACATTAGGGTGAAAAAACCCCTTTTGTTATTTTCCAGCCAGTTTTAGGCAATGTCTGACTTTACATACTCAGACTGGATAGAGCTGGTTTAAGAATTTTCTCTTTAAAAAGGACAGCTCTGCTTCTGGATGAAGCACAAGTGACCATTTCCCCCCTTGTATAGCTGAAATCTGTGATTCCTGTCCAGACAGAAACCACAAAATGCCACGAAATTAGTGTCCTCACTAGAATTTAAACTGTTTCATGTATTTCTGCATTCAATAATCTTAATATATTGCACCCATGCATGCGCACACAAGCATATATCTACATAAATGTAGAATTTCAAAACAAAATATGTATTATAACATAGTCACCTAAATGGGGGCAAAACTCGAAAATCACAGATCCCTTCTGCAAAGGCGGATGACCTGTAACACTCTTTGCCTGAAGCTGTTTCTGCAGCTCTTGCTTTCTGCACTCCCGTCAGTGGCCACAGCAGGAGTCACGTCCTGACGTCGCCCAGCAAACGACACAGCGCAGATTCTTGATTTCCACATATTATGTTGCAACCGACAGACCACTTACAGCCATCAGGGTTTCTCACGGACCACAGGGAATCCTTGCACCCAAACTCCTAATTGAAACTCCCACCACAAGCACCAGTCCCACGGGCTGCCACAGGCTTGTGCCATGGCTTCATGGCAGACCTGAGACCACTTGACCAGAGCTTGGGACCAGCAGCAGCACATTTGCAACCCCAACACTTTCCACATCAGACCAGGTTGTTCTGCTGCTAGTGCACACCTCCCTGCATTTGCTCTGAGTCTATGTCAAGCTGAGTTTAACAAAAAAATAAACCACCCCAAAACCCAACTGTAAAAATTATAGCAGTTTAATTATGTCAGCTAGAAGCACACATTGTGCTCAGGAGTAAACCAGCTCAAGTATAAGAGGCCAAATTACTTCTCAAATTTGTTACACTTTTGATACAGGCTGATTTTTCCCAGCAGAGCCTCTCCAAAGCCACTTACTGGTAACACCACTGGCATAAAAAGCCACCTTGAAAACTGGCCCCCACTCAGCCCTGCCAGAGGAACACCAAGACAGGCTGCAAACCTCCCTTCTGGTCATGAGGGCTTGGCAAGAAACATCACCCTCCTGCTGGTTATAGGGAGACTTCTCCCATCAGCTGGCACGCATGATCTGTGAACATCTCTTCCTCCAGCTGCTGAAGAACTAAATCTAAGTTTGCAATGTGTTTCAGATAAGACACTTTTCAGTACTTTATGCAAAGTGGCCCTCTCTCATCTGTGACCATCAATTTCTCTTTTTTAATCATTTGCCCAAATCTCACTGATGCCTGTTTTTCATGAGGCCAAACGGGTGAGATTTTGAAGGACGTATCTCAGAGGAATGATTGATCTCCAGGAGCAGACTAACGAAGTAATCCCATGGAGGAGCAGTGAGCACTCGTAATGTTCTGCACTCTGCAAGAGCAGCCAGTCCAATGAATCAGTACAAAGCACTCTCATATTAACCTACCTCTGAAGTTTAGGTAAACTTCCTGATCACTTAGGCTTTCAATTTATTTTTAGGGAACTATTTCCAGTAAGTGGTTCAAGATGGATTACAGTTTAACTGGAAGCTTGGGAATAAAGAGATGGTCACGGGAAAGCTGGGTTCAATTCTTGCCTCTGCCACAGACTTCCTGTATAAATCTGAATGTACTGCACCGGGGGGGGGTATTCACCCATCTAACTCAAAACATCTAATTTTAATGCCTATATTAAGAGATCAGGCTTCCATTATAGACACTGGAGTGAGCTAGGCTGGAGTGATTCAGAGCACTTCCAGGAGAGTGCACTTACTGACCGTATAGGGAGCATAGGCTCCTAATTTAAGAGCATAAAGCAGACTTCTAAATCACCTCTGCCCTTCTGACATCCTTGGGGGTCAGCTTCTCACCTGTGAAATATGTTCTGGATTAGCGACATGAAGAAAGCGGTACCCAAACTGAGCTTTAGCAGCAGTCCCCTGGCTCAGTGGCTCAGGAGAGATGCAGGAGACGCACCAGACAAGACCAAATGTCCAGTTCAAAATTTTTCATTGGTATCTGTGATTTATCTACTTTCTGATTTAAAGAAAAAATTAAAAATCATAAATGGAAAACATTTCATGTATATTTTCCTTTCCCCCCCCTCCTCATATTTCTCCCTGGGATCTTGAGAAAGCAGCATGACTGCAAAAGTACTTCTGGTAACATTTGTGAAAATACTGTCACAAAATTTCTGAGCTTCATGAACAGGTCCCCAAAACTAAACATCTTTCCTATCAGTGGATTTTGGAATGAAAAAAGTAGTGTGTATGCTACTGAAGCAAATGAAAAGTCTTTCATTTGAGTATTCTTCCCCAGACGTACTCTGTAAGGATTTTTTTTTGTTCACCTTTAATTCTGAATGACTGAGAATATTGCTCTCTACATCTCTAAAATGAGATTATTTAAGAACATTATTTGAATTGCCTAGGAAGACAGAGCAACAACATGGACAAGCACCAATATTGTGTAGGGAATTTTAAAACATGAGGNGATTGATGCTATATCAGTATCTGAGACTGTGCTACTGAGCAGCTACTCAGAATTCTGCAGTGATAAATTAAACCAGAGGAAACGGATCATTTCTACTATCAGGGTCACTGTTGTCAACTCCTAACAGGGCAATTGACTTGTCAAGTTGTCTCTGAAAGCCCGAGCTCAGATTTCATTGCCTTTCACATTTTTTTTTCAGAATTGTATACAAGGGTCTCTGAGCCTGTCTCTCACCCGGTGCTTTGGGAAATTCCAGGCACCAATCCTGCTCATAAATTGCAGAGGGATAGATGAGGCGAGTCTCAGCATGAGACTCTCCTACTGGAGCAACTCTGTGGAAAAATTAAATACAAGAAAAGATACGATAGGGATGTGCATGTGAACAGATGGGGATTTGCTTGTGTGTCATTATCAGGCACGATCAAGATCTTAAATGGTGAAAGGTCGTTTGGAAAAGCCACGGGACACTTCTAGCATCAAGAAGAGAAGAAAAAGAAAGCTCTGACTCTGAGGCTCACTGAATTATTTTGAAATCCACCTGCTAGAGAAGCAAGACAATAACTGTAATCAGACCAAACCCACTAATAACATTTCCTACTTACATTTTTATAGCTTATGTAAATATAGACTTATAAGTATATATATATATATAGTAGATAGAAACCAAAAGAAGATCAGTACTGCATTACAGTATTCACTCACCAGAAGAGAGATCCTCCATTTTAATCAACTTCCAGGCTAGAATAAATAGGTACAGCAGGAAAAGCAACTTGTTTGAATATCACATCCCATCACAGGGTCATGTCAGAGAGGAGAGGCAAAGTCATTTCAAGTGCATTGCCATAATGCTTGGGTCATGCTGCTACCCAAATTAGAGTTTCAGTTTTCCAAAAATGCTTTGGAGTAGTGCAGAAACTCCAGTGATCACTTAAGGGAAATGCCACTATTATAAAAAACGCTCTTGTTCCAAACCCAAAATTGGTTGGTGGTCAACTAAAAGATTTCTTTTGTTGTTAAGGATTTCTTTTGGTGGTGGTGGTGCTGCTGCTGCTGCAATTAAATTGAAAGGTTTCTATTATGATGTTAACATCCTTGTTTTTATTACTGATTAAGTAAATAGTTCATTTTCCCCCCCCCCAGAACTAGGCCACATCCATTTTTCCATGGAAGACCTCAGTTTCAATAAAAATCATTTCTGCAGGAAAAATGTTCTGTTGGAAAATAGTGACCAACTCTTATAATTATGGTTGAAAATCCAAACACACCCAGATGTACTGTAAGCCCTTGTTATCTTTGGGATGTCTGAGTTTTTGTGGCGTCCTCATATACAGCCACGGCACTTTGAACAGAGAAGGTGAAGCAAGAATATGCGTAGGGAGCTTCTCTGCTTTGCCCTGCAAGAATGCTTCTTCCCTCAACCCCCAAAAAGACCACTTTTCCTCCCAAGTCCATGCTCTTTACCACCTCACCCCCAGTTTACCCTCTTGTCATTTCCTCTTGCCCTCTTCCCGCTGTATCATGTTTCCAGTTCAGAATCTGTAGATCCACAATTGTTTAAAAAGCAGCTCAAACTTCCAACTTATAAACATCACTTCCTCTGTCTCCTGAATTTATTTTAATAGCTGATATTTGAGCCCAGGGGATTGTTTTAACTAACACTGTATAGTCAGAAGGAATCACTTTCCTCCAGGCTACCTCTAGGTCAATAGCATAAGGCAAGACCCCCTCACATTTCATTACCCAGGGATCAGATCCCCTTTCCCAATCCATCACTCTGAAGCTCGTTCCTCCTATTCCTCTCAGATTTGCCTGTATGATTCATGTGGTGCCAAATCAACAGTATATTTGCTTTTTTCTCAGTTCATTGTTTTTATTTGCTTACATGTTCCCTGTCGTAGTTCAACTCATAAATCAACACTGGTTTATTTTTTACAAACCCGTTGAAAGTTTGAGCCAGTTTCCACTGTTATGAAAGACTCCCAATACTACACGTCCTTTAACAGGTGGAAAATGTCTTAAGAGGCTGTTTGGATGGGAACGATTTTCTAACTTAAAGACAAAGTAGTATTTATTTATGACTTAATCTAATTCCAAAACAAAGTAACAGTTCCCTGCACTGAATTATCTCCTGATGATGTTATCCCACTAACATATGGTTTTATTATTTAAATAAAAAATGTAATATTGAAACCATTTCTAGCTATTAAACTTGTGTAGCTGATTATAGTGAAACAATGTTCCTGAGATACTTTAACAGACCATTTTCCCTTAAGGCCACCACTAAGTGTCTGTCCTAGCTAAATTTGGCATTATAAAAGCAAGCAAGCAAAACCCAAACACGCTCCCCTCCTCCAACCCTTTTGCTTAACCTTCACTTTTTTTAGTTCAGAGTGAAGAGGTGTTGATTTACCAGGTTATCACTGGAACAAAACCACCCCTTTTCTGGTGACCTAGACTTGGAGTAAAAGAAACTGCAAAGAAGAACCCCCAAAGCTGAGTTGTGTGTGCATTACCAAGGTCAACGCTTGGCTCAGTGGGCCAAGCCTAGACAGTTCCAGCTGGGGACAAGGCTCACCTACCCCACCTGGCCAGGTACAGAAGTCCAACAGAGAGGAACCTGCCTTTGCAGCTCTCTCCCACATGCTAAAAATATCTATTGGAGGGCAAACTGCTGTCATGAGTGACAGATCTCCCCCCATCCCCATGGCTGGACAGGATAGTTCTCTCCTCCCAGCTCCGTGCTGCAGCAGGATGCAGTCCCCGAGACCATCTGGTGCCTCTTCCTCTCCCTTGCTGACTTCAGCTTTCTGCTGTCAGCCAAGTGGACTGCTTCAAGCTTGTGTTTCTCTAAGGTTTCTTCCTTGCACAAATGACATTAGGCCCTGGGAAACAAAATCTGCTTCTGGGTTAGGACACTGAGGATGTCTACTGGCAGTTTAGATGACAACCATGTGCCACAAGTCAACAGCTTCAGTGTCTACAGAGCAGGAAAGGAACAAAGAGCAAAGCAGTTTGTGGCCCTGATGGCTTCTGCTTGAAACAGCAGCTCCTTTGCCTTCAGAGAACTGATCTACACCTCTTCCTACTGGGCATCAGGAACAGGCCCTTGAAGTGCTGTGCCTGCAAAGACAGCAGGCTTAAAACAGAATAGACCTACCCTGCTAGGATGGGACAAAGATTTTCCTACTGCCAGAGCATGCTGAAAGCAGAAAGTCCAGAAGTCAGAAGCTTCTGATGTTGCTGACCTCAACCTAACGTTCTGTTGAATTGAAACAAGTAATGTCGCAAGATGACTTTGAACATGCTGAGGATCAATTTTCACTGAACTTATAATGTTTAATGCATTGAAATTATTTCCCATCATGAGTTCTGATGAAAACCTTGGCAATTTTGTGTACTGTGAAAGTTTTAAAAAATAATTTAGAATAACTGAAATATTTCATTTCTGTAATGTTTCATGAGGTTTTGGACACATAACCATTTTCCAATATTTTTCTACAATGAGAATATGTTTCTATACAACATATTGTTTTAGATGGGAAAGCCATAATATTTATCTGAAAAATGCCAAAAATACTTGGTTTGACAGTTTTGAGCTTTGCTACCTTGCTTTTTCTTCAGATGAAATATTGACTGAAACTGACCCTTTCTTGTAAGATGTTTCAATTTGACACATCAGCATTTTCCAACCACAACACATTTACTTTGAAAAAACTCAACCAACTTGGACAGTCACTATGAACTTGTGCTCTCTGCTTGTTCCCTTCCAGCTCTGAGATCACTAGGGACGGATCCAATACTAGGTTTCTGCACGCCAGGAATCCCTTTGTCCCGCACACAAGCTGCCGTCTCGCAGAAAACCTACTTCCAAGCCTTCTACTTGGTGGAGTCAGCAACCTAGCTCTGTCCTTCGAGCCTTTACAAAAATCCCTGAATTAATCTGCTGTAAAGCCATTAGAAATAGTTTCTTCTTCCTAACCATTGATAAAATTTTTGATGAAGATCAGCTCTAAGTTCAGGTCAGGTATTTGCAAAGTCACATAAGTTCATGCCATTCAGTAAAAATGATGAGAAACACAATGGGAAATTGAGAAAGCAGGTAAAAAGCCATCCTCTATTTCCCTCACAAAAAATCAACACACATTCCATGATAAGTTTTCACAGGCTCAGTTCCTAGGTTGTTATATGTCATTATACTAATCCTCATTAACGGAATGAGTGAGAGGTAGCGAGCAGAGGCGAGATCAGACCCATTCAGATGAAGACAAGGGTATTTAGCAATGACAACCAGTAGCCAATGGCCCAGGATTCACTGCCAGAGGCTAGTAAATTCACATGTCCTGAAACAAGACCAAGGAGGTGTTTTCTGGACAGTGCACTGTAGTCACAGTGTTAGAAGCCTTGTGCTCCGATGCTTAATGAAATTCTGCAGGTCAGTAATACAGATTGTCCAGCTAGATATTTCCTAACGTTTTCAAAGGTATTATTTACTTCTACTTGCTGTTTGCCAGAGAAAGAAGGTAACTCTCCCCACAAACCTTAATTAGATGAGTTAGAATGGCTGGAAAAAATAATCACATTTTCAGGCACACAAGCCTTTTCTATGTGGGTCTGTGCACCCAAAAGCTGTTCCAGCTGTACGAGTTGACCTAACAAACAAGATTACCTGTACCTGCGAGCCTTGTCTGCCTTATGTCCATAGACAGTCCAGGCTACCGCAGCACCACTGCTTTGACTGTGTATTTAGAAATTCCTGGCACAGCGAGACTTTAAGCTTGTTTTTTACCTCNGGGGGGGGGAGTGCTTGCCTTCTGTTTGTCCCTTTCAAAAACCTTCCCCCACGGAAACTAAAATTACATAAATCCAATTAGGAGGGGAGCTAAAAGCGTTTAGATTCTTATACGCTTATCTAAAAGACTGGATTATTTGCTACAGCCCAAGACACACACACCGCGGGACGCCACTGGTGGACACATACCCGGGTCTGAGAATTCCTGCTTGCTGCCATGAAAACAAGAGGTTTGTTGCAACGCGCACAGACCCATTATTATTAACTTCCTCCAGCTTCTGAGCAATTTTTGAATTGTTCCTCAATTTTTTAAAGTGATTTATGGGTTATAGGGAGAGAAAGAAGCAGGGGTTTTGTAAATAGTCCCTCCCTTTCATTCCATTTCAGCGCATTAATTGCTCATTGTCTGTAATTGGAAACATAAAGTGCATTCCTACTTGGATCGCATGCAGACAGCTGCCCCAATGTGACTCAATGTACAATAAACCTCCAGTGTGGTACTGCAGACTTGCTTGTTGTAATGAAGTTAACGTACGAGGACTTTGAAATCCATGGAAATGTATCTAATGGGCACTTTTGGATGAAGAGATTATTTAAGTTTCTGCTTTGAAAACATTTTTCCTCTTTCGAAGTGTGCATATTAAGGCAATGACCTGAGTTCACAGAAGCATCCCCAAGATCTCACTCTTCTAGTTTAAAGTCAAAGTTTTGGGTAGTATTTTGCCTTTTCTACATCAAGGCAGGCCCCAGAATTCCCTTAGAAAGGAAAGGAAGAAAGAAAAATAAAGAAACATAAATGGCTGTTTCTAAAATACAGAGAGTTTTCAACTTCACCAGGCTTATCTCTGTTTCTAGGCCTGTGTAAATGCAAAAAGGCGTAGTACAACCACATGATTTTATTGGCTTGACAGCCAATTTCCCAGGCTATAACTTGCCTTTAGGAAATGTGGCTAAGAAAGCCAGGAATAGTCCATTAACTTCCCCATTGCTGTGAGCAAGCAGAAAAATGATGGTTCCCACAGACAGAAAGGAAGAGGAAAGATTCCTCACTCCGTACCTGGGTTCAGTTTTAAGGAGACTCCCATTTGACTAAAAATCTTGCTTTTGATTTCACAGTGGGAACTATTTATAAAGCCCAGAGCTTAACAAAACTTTTCCAGTAGTTTCCGAGGAAGTCAAATGAAAACAAGTTATTTCAAATCAACCTTTCTGGAGAGAGGTAGGTAAAGAGAAGGCTTCACAATGAGTATTGGCGATGAGAAACTGAATCCCTGGGAAGGATCCTGGGCATGGTTGGGAAGCCTCTTCACACAGGCAGAGGCATTCAAGGGCCTGCAAACTATCTTTGTTTGCCACACAAGTTAAGCGCAGGGATTTTGCCTGAAGCAGCATGGGAAAAGCACAACTCATTTCTTCTGCTAGCAGACTCGTGGCACTGCAAACCTCCAGTGGTGAGTGGGAATAAGCAGATAGAGTGGGAAGCTGTGTCCCAACCAGCACGGCTATTTGCAAAATGAATGTCTGCCTGCAGCACGGCTCTCTCATTCAGAGAGGCAGGGCTTTCCTCTCTGCTCCCCACTTAGTGATAGGGGCTTAAATTTCACTGTTGTCGACCAGCCTGGAAAGAAGACGATATGCTCAGATGGGTGCTGGCACCCAAGTGCAGCAGGCGATAAAGAAAATTGAAGACACAGAAATCCTGACTCTGGGCCACGCATGGTGGCTTGCCAGATGCACCACAGCAATAAGCCAAGGGAACATGAAATAGTTAAAATTCCCAGGGACAATTGTGTTTATTTTAAAGCTCCCAGGAGCCCTTTAAATGAAGAAGTAAAGTCTTTCATCTCCAACTGCATATAGACCTAAGCCTGAAAGTGTTTGGGGGGAACCCATTATTAAAATACACATAGTAACGGCTGAAGCAAGTGAGAAGGTATTTTTGTTTCCAATGCTAAATACATTAGATACATTTGTCACTTGCAGGGAACATCGCTCTTGCCAGATACTGCACCGAAAAACTGCAACAGGCAGACTGCCTCCTGAACCGCTCAATCATTGCAAGGAATATAGAAATACATGCATGAAACTTCCTCATAAGTGTCGTCGCCCCCCCCTTTTAGAAAACAAATTAATTTATGCCCTATATCCTGTTCTGGTTGTTATTTTAGACTTAGATTTTTTTTTTTTTTGGTTTGCTGAATAGTAAACAACAACTGGCATGCTGCAAGAAAAGCGATTGCCTCAATAGAGAAGTGCCCATTTATGTCATCCCACAATTATTTCAAGCACTATAGTTGAGGTTAGTCCCTCCAAGGCATGTACAAATTGCAAATACACACAAATAATAATGCTCATACTTTTGGAAAATGTGAAACCCTTTGTTTTGGAAAGGTTGTTCCTATTATTTGTGGCTTGCAACTGTCATCATTATTCAAGCCTTGTCTTCTTTCATGATTGTTCTGCAGCTACTGGGTGCTTGAGAACTTCCCCAAAATTAATATACTTCAAAGAACCAGACATTTTGTATATAGCTTAATTACAGCCTATATAATTAAGTTTTAAAATGATAAAAACTCCTCTGTGCCATAAGTGTACTCAGGCTTCGGCTCACAGGCAAGCTACTACATATCATCCGACAGAGAGAAGGGCCAAGAAATTCCATTTCATTAATTGTTTCCTCCAAATCTGAAATGTAATTACATATTTTCCAGGGACCTTTGACATTTTCACACTGTGGCTTGGAATCTGGTCATACCCTGAAGTAAACTGCCCGGCTGGTCACAGACTTAGAAAAAAAAAGATCACTAGCGATGTAGACTTGGCTTTCTTCAGACTCTGGAGAAGAAAGGAGTAAGCTGCACAGGTCTGGGTCAGGTTTTGTTAACAGAGCCTTGAAAGGAATGAGGAGGAGATGGTGAGCTGAACTCTTGTCTCAAGTAATTGCTCTTAGAGCGATCAGAAAAGGCACTGGAAGAGAGGAGTCTCTCTTTGCAGCAGCCATGGCTGGCTCACATAGGAACTAAAGAGATTTTTGAACATTCCTCATGTTTAACCTCCCCAGGGTTTTGTGCTCCTCAGGTTTCTGGACTCTTTTTTTGAGCACAAAACCCAGCCTGGGTGAACAGAGAGATGTGATCCATGCAGATGTAACGTACCAGCACTTGACTGCTCCGAGAAACATCCTGCAAGGTGGGTGCTGCTAGGAATTGGCACCAAGGGCCTGATGCTGCCATCGTCATTCAGGGTGGGCATGTCCTTGGTCTATCAGAAGCTGCAGTGATTTTGTTAATGAATAACTCTTTACTAATGAGTAAACCATGAGCGAACTCACCACTTGAGAATTCACTGACTCGCATCAGTGGGCCCAGCCCACCGTTAGTGCTGTTCAGATGAGTGTGGTGTGTGCACGTGTACGCACACGCATACACACACAAGGTACACGTGTGTTAACAAATAGCTAGTTGATTTACTTTCTTGCAGACAGAGCATGTTAGACTGCAGTACAATCAACCTGAAACTTCTGCAAATGCTAAAATCACATGAAAATACAATTTTTAACATAACACCATGTAGGTTTTTTTAATCTCAAAATGCTTTTCTTGTATTGCTTTGGATGCCTCAACTCCTAGACAAAACATATTTCTTCAAAACGTCACTCTGCTTCCCCTTAGTTTCATGAACGGGAGAACAGCACCTTATTAGAAACAAAATCGATGAGTCTCCATGAATCATTACTTGGAGTTTGGAAAGGAAAAAAGAAATTTGGCAAGCCTTTAGTCAGTAATATGTGCTTCTAAAACCTACTCTTTGAAAGGGCCAAGTTATTACATTGTGAAAAGTAGTTACTCAGCACGTGCTGTAACTTTTCATAGGGATTTTTAGGCCAAATTTAAAGAGTGCTAATGATTTTGAATGCCAGACCTGAGACCCTACAGCAGGATGAGGTTTTAACAAGACTTGAACAACTGCCTTCCCTCCCCCAGGTTGTGCCTCCTTTAAAGATCTGGATTTTTGGTGCCTTAAAATTAAAGTACCCCACATCTCCAACCATGGAAAGTCTTGGCCTTTGTACCCTTTTCAGTACATCGAGAGTAAACTCCCACTCAAGGCAGTGGGAAAGCTCCTGGCATTCACCAAAACACGTTGGCATACTGGGAACATCATTCATTATTAGAAACAAGGATAAACCACAACTGTGAGTGCCTTGTTCAGCAATGTGAGCATACGCAGCAACAGGGCACACCAGTTCCTTTCAGACAGCCTAGTTCTGGTACTGGGAGCAATCTTGCCACGGTAACTTGGAGCTAATTTATTCTGCTTCTCAATTACCTCACTTAACTCAGCTATCACTACAAGGAAGCCTGTTGAAAGGTTCTCCGACAGTGGCTTACACTGAATGCTTTAGAAGATGGCATAACCTGAGGGTGATGTGTGGTAAGGGCCAGCACCTACTCACTTATTCCTCTTATTCATTTATTATTTTAATAAATGATTGAAAATACTTGTGAAGGCAGACTAGAGATAAAATATAATTAATATTAGAACACAATTCTCAGAGCTTGCCAAATATCATAGACAGGTGTTATTGCAGGGAGAGCGAGGAAGTCAAACCTGATTCCTCCACTTCCAGTGCTCTGGCTCACAGCGAGCTTGCAAAGCTGGAGCCCTGCAGTGAAGTGGGCAGGCAAGAAATCCAGATTTTATGAACCCCCAGGAACCCCGGTGCGCATCCAGCCAGCTGGCGGCTCTGAGCCCCTGAATTACCTCCAGCTCCCTCATCGGCCATCTGGTTCCCCAGCGATACAGCTCCACTGCAATTCGAACCCTTCTTTAACATTTCCCAAAGAAAGGGGAGATGAAAACAAAAGGATCATTTACTTCCTCTAATTGAGAAACAAGATAGGAAGACAGATAAGCCAAAGAAAATTGGCACAACTCCACGGACTTCAACTGATCCTAGAGAGTGGGGCAATGAGCACGGCATAAAGAATATGAGCGTGCTACTATTACTGCCTTTTGATAGCAATACCAGGCTGTTATCTTACACATTTCACCTTGGGATATAAAAACACTTTACAAGGGAGGTCAGCATCACAGAAATGAAGTCGCGTCCATTTACCCAGAAGGAGCTACCCCAACACTTTTTTCCTTGTCATTCACAATGTGATTTTTTTTCCTTGCTAAGACAAAAATAATATAGTGCTAGTTGTTGCCAAATATCCACTTTTGAAACTTGGGCCCAGTCATTTTCAGCTAAGCAAACTTGGCACAAAATGAGTGTTGCCTATGGACAGAGTTTATAACGTGGGAACTTTGCCAGGATCCTATTGCAGCCTACTTTGAGGTCTGGTGCTTCACCTTCTCACCCTACAACAAAGATTAAATAGTCTTCTAACAAGGAAAAAAGAAAAAACACCTGATACTATTTTTCTCTTCCCTCCCTAGGATTCTAGGAATTACAGTCCACAGGAGATGAATTTCAATAATGCCATGAGCAAAAACGTGGCTTTGCCTGAAGCCAGCAGTACTTCTCCAGGCTATGATTATTTACGTGCAACACACATGTAAACACGCATGCACATGCAGCCGTCTTTTAAAGGAGGCTGGCAGAAGAGCTCTCCTCTCACTGGTTTAAGAGCACAAATTAAAATATGCTGTTTAAAAGAAAAAAAGGACAAATAAATGCCGTGAAATAATCCAAAGCCACAGGGACTATTCTTTTAAAAAGATACTCAGCAGCCCCAGGGTGAGCAGTGGCCTCTGCACAGTGACTCAAAGAAAGGACTGTAATACACAACAGAGCTTGTACGTCACCCGATCAGGGAAGAACAGACCCCAAAATTCCCCCGAGGAACAGAGCTGATGAACAACAGGTCAAAGGAGTTAGAGAGGTTGCAGCAGCTCCTCTGGGCGTTACACACTCTGCTTTAGATTCCCTTGCTGACGAAGGAGACAGAAGTGGAAGCCACAGCACTGCCTTCTCTGGTCCCTTCTTGCCTGCAGCGTCAGCAAGAGGTCTTTAACATATTCACTGCTTTGCTCTCTGCACAAGGGAAACTAAAAAGGACCAAAAAAAAGCTATGACATTCCGCCAGAGAGGAGAGTTACTGCTCTGCTAGAGCCTGTGCACAGCTCCCACCTCAGCAACCTTGGTAAAGCATTTAGCATTTTCTGGGTGTGACATGGGACACAGAAAAAGAGTGGGATGGGGTTGTTGCCCTGGACCAGCTCTCCTCCTTTGCCTCTCTGAAAGAATAGCTGAGACGAGAGGGGAGGGTGTGGGTGGGAGGGAACCATGGAAAGATTGATGTAAATTCATTTTTAAAAGCCAAACAGATGAAAATAATTTTCACAGCCCCACAGCTGTTCTATGTATTTTTTTTGGACCAAGCCTCAGCAAAATGCAGTGCAGATAATAGCCCGAACTTCAGGCAGATAAGCGCTGTGTAATCAAGTCAGCAGCATAGCCCCAACATCTCCCCTTCCTGGCAGCCAGCATGCTACGTGACAGCTGAGCATCTCTTCCCCCCTCAGGGCCCTTTTCCTCCAAGTGACACAGGTCATCTGCGGCAAGATGCCATCTTCAGCACACTGCTGTTCGCCCATCACTCTCCACTTCACACCTGAGCCCCAGGTGTGTTGAAGAGGACAGGCAGCACTGCTCTGGGCCTCCCTGGCTCTCTGCTGGCACCTTTCAGCATGAAACATGTAGGGGATGAAAAACCAAAAGAAGGAATGGACATAAGTCCCAAAGCCGTGCTCTCCGAGGCGACATTGCCAAGCCTCGGACCACAGAAATGACAGATGGACTTACAGTCGCATTTATCCTTGCTTATTTTCCTATAAACCAGCCCTGCCAACAGCCAGCCAGTGCTTCCTGCAGCTTCCACTGCACTTTGTGGAGCAAGATCTTACACTGGTTTTTAAAGGCTACAAAAATCTCTCTGTTTTGGAGCCAGACAACACACGTCCAGGAACTTACTGTCGTGCTCCATGTCCTAGTGCCTGGTAGGAGGCAGAACTGCCTTTTCTGCCACAGGGAAAGCAGGAGGTCCCTGGCACACCAGTTCACCACAGGCACCTTCTGGCCAAGGACAGGGCCCAGTACAAAATGATCGCGTCGCTCTGCATCGGTCCCAACAGATTTTCCCCCTTAAGTCAGCCTAAGCCCGTCCCTTGTCCTCATTGGGCTCTGGGACTGGCCTCAAAGAAGTGATGGGGAATATAAAATGCTACGATGCTTTCAAGAGTCCAAGCTGGCACCTTCGCCTGCCTAGAGGTTCCTAAACGGTGTTGAAAACCTTGCTTTGAATGTTTTCTCTGGGACTGTTTCATTAAATGGAAGTGTTCAAAACTGCTTTTATAAAAATTGCTGAGGCTCTGAAAGCAATACGTTGAGCAGACGCAAGCAGGGCGCATGGAAAAGGCAACACCAAATGGGACAGACTGTGTATGCTAAGCTTTCAAGCAGGTTTAGGGCACCTGGACTCAGCAACTTCCATTCCTCAGTATATTTAACCCAAAAGCACACCTGAACCCCTTGGGACAAGGAACAAGAGGCCTGGAAGGGCTCCCCCATCCTCAGCACACTCCCCTCAGCGCAGCCCCCCTCAGCACAGGGCTATTGCATTGCACATTGTTTATACACAACGGCACAATATAAAATGCATTTAGAAACTGGGCTCACTTGCTGCTATTAAAGAATCCATCAGTGAATTTCATTTTTTATTGGTTCAGTTACAAAACTCACAGCAGTGTGTTGTGTTTGTTTTTCCAGAGCACCAATAAAAATCTTTTTGATTAAAAAAAATTGAGAGAGGGAGAGAGAGAAAGAAAGAAAAAGAAAGAAATTAAAAGCTGACCTGGTATAACCCATGCGAGCACCGAACCTCAGCAGTGCTATATAAAAAGAGCTGAGAGGTAGCAAAGCCAATTGCTGAGCAAATGCTCGACTGTGGCTGTAACCACCAATGATCACAACCTGTTTATGACAGAATTTTTGCTTCGTAAAGTAAGCACAATCAAGCCCTGCTATATTAAACCAGGTTTTGTCATAGACTGATCACTGAAGACAAAGCATGGCAGATGTAGAGCCCCAGGAGTAAAACACAAAGCTCTTTTTCCCTTTCCACCGGCCCAATCTTGCCATATGCAATCAATACAGCCAGCTCCATGTATTTATGGTGCTACATTGCCATATTGCTCCAGAGATGTCAAACAATCTATGCTTGGTGTTCCTCTACAGACTTTTTTTTTTTTTTTTTCCTTTTCTCATTTATGGCCACACATCTCAAAGTCAGCTGCCTTTGGCACGTGTGACCTGAAATCCTATTTGGCCTTTGTCCAACCCTGCTAGTTACACCCACCTGCAACTGAGCTGAAAATTACATGCAAGGTGAAAATTACCATTAAATACCATAAAGGCAATGACCCCAGTTAAGATCATACAGGCATGGTGCAATCACAGCACTAGCCACATTGCATCAGGCACTGTATAGAAAAACTGTGGATGTGGCCTGAGTCAGAGCCACTAACTCCTGCACAGTGAAATGACAGCCTGGTTGCATTGTTGTTATGTCCTAGGTTTCCAAAATAATGCCTATGAATTCAGTCATAGAAGTTTAATTTACAATTATATGGACTGGTTGCAACTCTACATAACTGCAAACATATTGTAACTACATTATTATGAATGGACCTGTAATAAGAAATAAAATGTTTATCTTTAGAGTGAACAATAGAGTTAAACGCAATTTCCTAGACACATAGTATGATTTCTATATTTAACAGAGCTGGTTAATTTAAAAAAAAAACCAAACCCAAACAGGTGAATTCTGCCCTTTTTTCATCAATTATTTCTCAAAATAAAGTTTGTGTAAATGAACTTCTAAGAACAAGCAATTAAAGGAAACAATTTGCTTTAAAAAGGCGTGATCTTCCCCATCTCAGTTAAGAGAATTGATTTTCAAAATGTCAGCTAAAGTGTATCTATACAGTTCTAATATTTGAGAAAAATGCAAATAGACTAAAGACAAGAATTTTGGGCATTTCATTTCAGTTCCTAATATTTTTTTCATCAGCCTCAGAAAAGTGAGAAAATAAATCCTATTTTATTCATAAGTGTTTGTCGGATATTTTATCTATTACACCTCATGGGATGTTAATGAACTGCTCACTTTGGCTATTCATTATTAGTTACTGATCCTTAGCTGGCCACCATAGTACTAGGAGACAGTGTCACAATAGCACTCATGCTGGTGTGAAGGCACGGGTTTTGGTATGCATTCCACAGACATTCATAAGCCAGAAACATCATCTTGGGCAAGAAATAAGGCACCAAGTGCTTGCCTGGAAGAGCTGTCCAGAACCAGAATGAATATTTGCAAACACTCACTTTGTCATCTTTAGCTATCTTTAGAGATGCTCTTCAGAGGACCGTGAATCTTGCTGAAAAATCAAACATCTTACTTGTTGCTAAATCTCTCGGAGTCTTTCAAAAGCCTTCACTCTGGGGCTTGTCTAACTTGGAAAACAAATTAGGCCAGCTATCATGGGACAGGTACTTATCAATATCTGCATGGGTGGATACTGATAGCGCCTTTATCACATTCAACTTAATCCACTTGGGAAACAAGCCATTAAATAATCCACAGAAGAGGGCTGAGCAGGAGCATCCACTGGGCAGCATTGTGCTTTGCATTCACACACCAGCTCCCTCTCCCTCCACCCAAGCTCTTGGCCTTCAGATAAGGGGGTGTCAACTGAGTGGGAAGTTTGTCCCCATCAAAATCTCCAAACTCTTGGGAAAAGTCAAACCATGTAAGAGCAGGAGCCTGTGTTTTCTTTCTTCTTCTTGTGTGTGGGAAAAGAACAGCCTACACAAATAACACAGTGCAGGAAACCTTTGGGGATTAAAACATGATACGCTGTATTTCAGCAGGGATTTAGACAGGCCTCACGGAAGAAGGAATACCTCCCTTGTGGTCTCTAAATTACCTTGGTGCTTTTCTTGCTTTCTTTCACTGCGAGCTTTCATTTGGACAGAAGTTATTTGCCACTGGGATGTGTGTAAAGAAAGCAACAAAATTAAACTACTATTTTTGCAGAGCCCTTTTTCTTTGCACCCCGTCGGCAGAACAGATCTTACATGGACACAAGAAAACTATTATGCTAAATCTGTTCCCAGGACACGAAGAGTCCTCTCCCATCCTCATTAACATTGTACAAAGTATTTCAGGCTTGCAAGTGCTACAGGATAGGCTTGACAGACATGACTGTTAACCCGAAATATTAGCGAGGATTGGAAAACAACCGGCTGAAGCTTTCTGAACATGACCATCAGCGTGACTGCCAAAGAAAGCATCAGCACCCGTTACTTCATGAAGCAACATGTGATTTGCAGAAACACTTACAGGTTTTAAAAAGTCTAAACCCTGCTTTCAAAGGGGCCTAGTCACCACAAAGTGATTTAGGTATCTCAGTACATTTGAAGGGCTGACCATTGAAAGTGCAAATTTCAATGGAAATGAGTCGTTGATTATGAATTTCGAAGGCGAAAATTCCTGCTACAATAGCTATTGTGGAAGACCACAAGCTCCTGCAAAATACATTTCCTCCAGTGTAACCCCTACACCTCCACTCAGGCCACCCGGACAAAGTGAGCTGAAACAGTAACATCATAAGTCTGATAACAACTGCTAAGGTGGGAAATGTGGAGATCCCTATGCTAATGGGACAGATCTATACCTTTAGGACATAGGTAACTTACTGCATGTATATGAAATAATTAACACACAAACTTCTTTGCCCATAAAGAAACCACAAAAGTCATCAGCCCTAAGACTGAGTTTGCACACAAAGCTCTATAAACAAGTAGGATGTTCACGTAATACAGGAAAATTAGTGACTTAATTCAGCAAACAGTCCCAGAGAGAACGAGAGGCTTCAGTCCACACTGGTTAAATAAGATTACAGTTTTCTTGCATTTTGTTCAAGCCAATCAACACGGATGTACTGCACTAGACCTACCCTGGGAGACTGCTGCTCTAACATGGAATCCACACATTGTTTTAAGGCAACTATTTTCAGAAAGGCTGTTGCCACAGTTAAAACTCCAGCTGTGTGCAAGAGACCCATTCCTGAGCCCCTACCATCTTCTAATTTCTTGCCATTATAATTCAAAGAAATTAACTACTGAAATCCTTTGCTGTGAATGGGAAGAGCTGCTATGCCAACATCCTAGTAAAGATCAACATAGCTTACAACCTGGCAGAAATTATAAAAAACCCAATCACTGCAAAAAGTAACAGAAATGCAGGAGAAATACATGTCCTTTTCAGCAGAGGACTTAGCACATTAGTCTGGAGCGTGGGTAGAGAAGAAAAATTGAACTGAAAAAGCAAACCCAAAGGACTTGGATTCTGAAGTCCAAAGCAGCTCTGAAAGTGAAAGTGGCAAGTAAAGTTGCTAATAACCACAAATCAAGCTGCAGGCCAAACACTTTGTCATTTAAAGGCCTTAGATCAGTGGTTAGAGTGGCATTATTTGAATTTAATGGGCACACAGTAAAGTGCTGGTTAATTAAGCACTGAAAACTTAACATGAGCGTTTAAAATACCTTTCAATCTGCCATTTGCTTTAACATATATTAATAGCTAGAGCTTGCTGGAAATGCTCCACTGGGAGAAATTTTGGAGTGATGAAAGCTCAAAAATTTTCTCCATGAAAATTTCCACTTTCTTAACTCTAAAAATCACAGAAAAACGCCTTAAGGCAAAATATTTTATTTTGAATCAGTTCAGTATTAATGGAAAAAACCTCACACAGGTAAGTTTATCTATGATGACATATTGCCTGATGTAAATCTAAGTTTTGATCAGTAAAACCTTGGCTTTTTTTGGTGAGCTGGGCTTTTTGCTTGGGCTACCCAAGAGGCAGCACCAAAATCCTCCTATCTCAGGCCATGTGGAAGATGTCTGGAGGAATACGCTTCTTGCCTCATGGTGGCCTCTCATTATCACTCATACCTGAACAAATCCCTACTGAAACAAGCAGAAAAAAACTCAACCCTCTCTGAGAGTTTGTAAAGAAAATCTTTAAACAGTAATGGAAAGATAATGTGGACAACCAGAATAGCTGAAGGCTTCTTTTTTTAATTTGCAATAGAAACAGCGGGTCTGAAAGTCAGCTAAGACCGTACTGATGGTCTATCCAAGGACAGCTATGGCACAGTTTGAGAAACACTGCTCATGATTTGCTGGATATGACCATCATGGCTTCCAAAACCAAGGAAAAGTACTATTTCCAAAACGTCTAAGCATTGTCTTCATCTATAATGCCAGCTGAGCAGGTTAGTGAACTCATTCCTGCTTACCAATAAATTTTTATTTGGTTTTCCACTGCAAGATTAGATCATGCAGGAAAAGTTCACCAAATAATACTGTAAAAAAAGATGAACTCACACAAGATTTTTATCGGTCATTGAAAAAAAAAAAACCCAAAAAAGCCCTCTGTCAAACTACTGGAAATTAATTAACTTTGAATACTCAAGTACATAAACATTTCTGCAAAAACACTTTGGGATGAAAAAAATTATTTATTGTGCCCTCCAGGGAAGTGTACCTTGTCAATCCCTTGTCACTAAATCACTTGCTAACAGTTATGGTGTGAGGTAAATTGCTGTTTAACCCTGATGAGTTTAAAGACCTTGATGCCTAATGAATTCTCCTATTCATACTGGAGGTTACATCTGCACTTGAGCTCTCTTTTAACAACCTGGTGCTGAAAAGATCTGATGTAATTTTATTATTTACTAAACAGGTGTCAGTAATCGCACCCAATGATGTCAGGCTGCTCAATGGGAACTCACTTTAAGATGACTATCCAAGCCAGTACTCCATGATCATAAAAAGGCTATCCCCCAGGTAGCAACAGCCTCACAGCACATTCGTCAGTGATAGCGAGGGCTAGTTAACATTGCCATGAACAAGAGCGAGTACCGAGGATATTTCATAATCTGACAGGGTTAATTCTGCAAACCCCATTAATGCAGCTCATCCACTGAGCTCTTGGGGTTTGCTCCATGGGAGAGCCCTTTGCTCAGGCAGCCGAGAACCCTGGGTGCTTCTCTTCCCAGCAAAGCACACCTCGGACTACACCGAGGGAGATTGTGGTCAGCAGAGCTGCACCAATTGAATCCAGCAGATGGGCACAATGCTTTGGTCATCCCAGTCACTGAGGGTAAGAAGCCAAAGCGATATTTTACTTTAAGAAATAATGAAAGAGCTCCCAGTGCTGCAGTGCTCCCTGGCATAAACTAGCCCAAGGCTCCCTGGATAATTTCTGAGTCCCTTCCAAGTAACCCAGAGGCTGAACGTGGTCCTGTGAGCACCCCTCCTGGGCAGGCCGACGCAGGGTGCAGGGCTCAGGTGCTGCTCCTCTCCCCTGAGCCCTGGCGGCTGCAACAGCCCCTCTGGGTAGCGCCTGCTGCAGTTATATCGGATACAGAGCTGCTCTTATACGCCCTTCGGGACCTCACCATCTCCAACAGCCCAACAAATAGGTGGGCATGGCTCTGATGCTCTCTACATTACACCACTTACAGCACCTACACAAAACCATGCTGGCCCTGAGCTCCTGCTGCTGGAGGAGGCACTGCGAGTGACCCAAGCAACAACCAGCTCAACAAGAAAGAAATAATGTTTTGGGCAGTCAGATTTTACTCCAGGAATTTCTTAATTTCACTGACTTGACACCGTCTGGTGTTAACAACATGGTATTTTAATTGTTTTATGGTCAGTTACTTATGCAGCATTGGGCTGCCGGGGGTTTGCAAAAGATTTTGGCTATATAATACTGTTCCCTTGGCAGGAGGGAAATTTGAGGCAAAAAAAGGCAGGAATGCCGGCTTCTGGTGAACAGTGATGCTTGGCCCACATGCAACATGAGGGTCCTCAGCCCATCTAACTTATTACCTTCCTAAAATAAATAATCTTAAGTAGGCTATTGAATATTTCTGGGTTTAGACAGAAAATGTCTGGTTTAGCTAAATGAAACTTTTCACAGGAAAGTAAAAAAAAAATTTCTACAACACAAAAGATTTTGGCTGAAAACTTTCCTGTTTCAGCCCCGTGCTGAAAACATTCCAGGTTAGACTAAAAATGTTTAGTCTTTAATGACAATGTTAAATTTTCCATGGAAAAAAGAAATGTTTCCCAGATATGTTAATAAGCAACAAGCAGTATTGCTCACTGCTGGAAATGTTTTCATTTGACTATATAATTTTGGGCACTAATTTAGCATTCATATGCCTGGAGTTTTAACAGGAGATTGCTTGTTTCATCAGACCAGTAAAACAGCATCAAAAATCTATATGGACATTCATGCAGATATAAAATGATCCCAATTTGTTCAGTTTAACTCATAAATCAAAAGGCAACATGAAGTGACATTTGAATTCAAATTCAAAGCAAACTTGCTACTAGTTATTAGAAGTCCATGTGGACAGTCTTACTTGGCCCAAGAAAATGCTGGTAGTTTGGTTTAACACACTTTCCAAAACTCATTATATTAAATCACCCCCTTCTTCAGACCTGAAGAAGAGCTCATAAGCCTGAAAGTTTGTGTCTACTTTTTCCAGCTACATCAGTTGCATCTAAGAAAATACATTACCAAAGACCACGTCTTGCTGCAGAAAATGAGCATTGAATCAATCGATTTGATTGCGCTTTGTAAAACCAGGTTCCTGACAATTTTTTTGCATGCAGCAATGGATAGCAACAGCAAACTTAAGTACTTTGGTTCACTTAAATAGAACATTTTCTACTCCATAAGAACTAGTTTTCCAGGTCCAAGCCTACGTGTTTTTTAGATTTTTTTTTTTTTTCCCCTTTCAATTTTGTTACTGGGTATTTAGCTCTTCCTTCCTTAATGGGAATTTAATAAGACCCAGCTGACAAGTGCTCAGTGAAGTGACCAAGCAGCACCTGAAAGACATGGGATGTAACGTTCATATAAAATGCCTGAGTACAATCATTGTTATTAAAAGGATAACCAAATGAATTCATAATGATGGGACACTCATTTCAAAGTGTTTCCATAGCTGTTACACATCAGGAAAAATAGGGAAGTTACCTCATTTTCTCCAATCCTAAATAACCTTATAAACTCACCAAAGAAATTAATTAGCCAATATTTCTTGAAAATTCATAACAAAGTTTCCATTTTTCCGTCAGATAATTCCTTAGTGCATTCTGGTTTTTAACTTCCTTCAAGTCTGGATCATTTTGATGTGTGAACAGACATTTTGTGTTTCCATGGGCTATTTCCACAGGTTCAAATATCTTATGTAATTGACATTTTCCTGCTTACAAAAGCTGTCAAACTTAAAAGTAGCAGTTGATTGATAAAACATGGTTTTTGTCCGTAACTTAACTTCATTGTTGGGGCTTATGCTCAAGCTCTGAATAACTCCTTTCTTCAAAGTGACTTGCTTTCAGGTTTTTTGGTTTGTTTTTTTTTTTTTTGTTAAGCATCTATGCTTTAATTTACTTTTATAAATTAGAAAACAGGAGCAACTGCTTTTTCTTTTTCCTACAGGTAGATCTCTAACAATTTGCTTCCACTTCAGAATTGCTACTCTCTAAATAAAGATGTGTAACTTGACTTTAAAGTCGAGTCTTCCAAAGTCAGCTTAATAATCATTTGGCAACATTTATCCTTTCCAATCCCGACTATAAAAAAAAAGAAAAGAAAGCACTGTGGAGAGCACTGACATTTGCAGCATCTACAGAGGACAGCAGCTATACAGGCCATAAAGCAGGCAGTGCAGATGTTTTTTAATAGTAACGAACCCCACAATAGTTATGAAAAGACTATTTTTTATAGCTATGAGAAATGCACAAAAGTGTGATCCAGAGCCAAGTAGGGTCTTTTTGTTGGCTTTAGTGGTCTCTGGGTCCTGCTCATAATAAAGACATGAGCAAGTTGGTATCATGCTGAAATGACCAGTGTTGGCCTGGACAGGGATGCCTTTGCCCCTGTGCAAATCATCACCAACACAGTGCTTCACGGTGGGCAACTATCTACATTTTCCACCTGAACATCACTGATTTATGATGCAGACACTCAGCAGTGCCATAATGGCACCTCACTGCTACCCTCCAAGTTTTTCCTGCATTTCAGCAGTGCAGCGTTTCCTTCGCACGGGGCAGAACCTGGATGCAGGAGGCGAGCAACACAAGATTCAATAAAACCACAGAGTGTGACAGAGTTGCAAAGGCTGTGCTGTGCCCACGCATGGCTCTCCCATAGAGATCACCTCCGACAGCCTCTCCTCCTCCCTTGCGTAAGCCCCCTCTGCTCAGAGGTGGCTCAAAGCCACTCTGGCATAGCCCATCTGTGCTTTAATTTTGCACCACTGTAACCAGCGCAGTCTCAGAATTAAGTTCAATTGTCCTGAATAGAGATGGATTAAAGCAAGTGCCAAAACTTTTTTTTTTTTTTTTGAGTCACAGCCCAGATACAGTAGTTTCACATGCCTTTGGCAGAAAAATGTTATTGCTTTCTGAAGCAGTTGTTTTTTCAGTGACATGACTTCCTGCAGGGGCGTTTTAATTATTGTTGGTGTATCACCTAACTTAGTTATGTATTGCTTTGAAGTTGTTCTTTGTATCTGACAGTAAGAGGATGGAAAACAAACATGACTGTGTTTATTCTCTTCCCCTTGCCCTGCATTGGCTTGGTGCAGCCTTTGCTTTGGATTACAGAAACACAGGGTGGATTGAAAAGGAGGTCCAAAAGAAGAGGCCAGACAAAGCATGTACCTGACACCTTTGTGCTGGCAGGTGTTTTCTCTTAAGCTGCTCTTATTAACAGTCAAACAGAGATCACATGCATAAACCCCCAAACGGTAGGTCAGGCCCTGAAGACAGAAAATTGCTGAAAACTAAGGGGTTCACCCATGTGTTAAATGGCTATTCCCAGCTGAAAAAAAAAAATAAAAAAAATCCCAGTTTCTGAACTGAATACATCAGTGTTGTACTGGGTTACGGGAGTTGCTTCACTGTGGCAGAGAGGTAGTATTTGCAAGCATTTGCATATAACTGCATGAAGCGATATCCCAGCCACCCGCAAAACAGAGGCAAAGCAAGGCAAGCTTCCTCATTGTACTGCCAAGGTAGGGTGGAAGGGCTCGACGCTAGCCAGATGGCAGCAGAGTATGCACAACCTACGGCGGGCTGCTGAAATGTGTCCCAGCCCGAGTCTCCTGTTGCTTGGCTATTTCTAATGGATTTAGGTCTCGAGGGCTGGGGGATGACACCTCACTGCACTCAACTCAGTCTTCACTTCAAGCACTATCCACCTCCTCCCCATCCAGGTAACAGCTAGTAAATATCCTCAGATATTTTTTTATTTTTAAATTAATCACCAGAAAGATATGTTCTTTTTACAAGCCTCCCCCCCAAAACAAAAAAAAACAATTCAGAAAAAAAAAAAGGTTCCTGAAAGGGAGCATGCCAGCAGCCAGATAAAACCTTTCAAACCATCTGCTGCAAAGTGTGTGCCCAATGAAGCTGTGAACTGGGGTATTCATTTTGGGAGAACCCTCTCTCCTCATCTTGAATGAATTTGAACGGTTTTAAAGTCAGACAGGAGAGATCTTGTAGGTTCATCAAAATCTTCTCCCTACCTACCAACGGCACCAAGAGAAGGTACCATGAGAACAGCTTCCAGCAGTCAGTTATTAATAATGGTTTCTTCATTAACAGGGCAATTTCAGTCCCATTCTGCCTCTCCCATTGAGGATGGAAGTTCTCATCTTTCAAAAGCAATCTGAGCAAGCCATGTGAAGATTTCACCATTTGTGGCTTGGGAAAGTAGAGATGAAAGACTTCTAAGACCTTTTACTTGGGTTTGTTTTCTGCTCTGGGATGATTATGACATTACTCACCACATGTGCCATCTTCCAACCCCAGGAGACTGTGCTGGGGAGACCCAGCGGACTATATAACTAATTTCTTATTTTAGGGCTTTTGGTTTCCATGCGGTTTTCACCACCACAGCTGAGGTCCCAACCTGAGAGCTTTTAAGTTGGATGTTGGATACTTCAGGCGATATTTACATTGGGAACTTCAAGGAAGGGTCATAATCATGCTTCAGGGCTACATGCAGCTGTAAAGACTTTCTGTTTCTATAACAAACTGATTTTAAAGGCTTTTTTTTTGTTGTTGTTTGTTTTGCCTTGAATGTCATGCCAAGCTGAGGAAATACCTTTAGAATGGAGGATGCACCCGCTCCACCTCTTGCAAGAGCCTCGTGACTGCCCTCGCCGCTCATGGGAAACAGAAGTCCAAATACACAGAAAAAATCCTCCAGCCAGCTCTACACTCCCACTTCCCAACCCTGCACACCTGGTGTTTAACATACACAAAGGGAGCCTCTTTCCTCTTCCCACAACCTGAAATCTGGAGTTTAGCAGTAAAGCTGAGCAGGACATGAACCTGGCACATCCTCCGCTTGCTAGCCCTTCTGCCTCTCATTTGCTAAGGCTCATTTTCAGGTTCAAAGCCTTTCCACCGTCCCCCAGTGAATAAACCTCATTAAAGAGGAGGACAGGAGTCAACTCCTGGTGCCGAAACCTCTCGGCTCATATGCCACAGTCACCCCGCCTGCCCACGCTCATGGCCATGACACGAAAAACCGTACTGAAATCCTGTTGCTTCAGACACACAATAATCTTTGAACCCAGACAGATGTCCAGAGATGAAAGGGGAAATGAAGCTGCTGAGTTCCTTTCCTGCCATGACAGAAGCGTACACACAAGTCGACTACTTCCTATGACCAGCCCCACCCTCTGAAATTCTGAGAAAAAAGGGAAAAAAAAAGCTCAGCTAATGAGAATTGCAGCACTGTTCACGCCACAGTAGTTAAGGTTGTATTCATTATAAATCCCCTTTTCAAGGTTTCTGTCACTCAGCCATAAAAATCATTCTGGGTTGAAATTTAGCATCCAAGCTTTCTGCCCAAGGACAATATTTTTGACAGAATTTGGAAACAATTGGTTTGGCAAAGTGCATCTGAAGTTTTAAGGAGTGCAAAAAAGAATAGTGGTTAGTGGTGTCAGATGCTATTATTTTATGCTCTTATAACTTAAAAACAACTAATTTAGGTTCTGTGGTTGTTATTACTCCATAATTTCCTCCGAAATATTTGGCCCATTCCTAATAACAAACTCCTGCAAATTGCTAGCACCTCTCTAAATAGAAAAATAATAGCATTCCTGAGCCAAATCTTCAGCTGCTATAAATTAGCTTAGTGTCATTGCTGCCCATTTACATCAGCTGAGGTGTTGGCCCCAGGTGTTTAGCAAAACTCATTTTTGGTGTGTGCATGTGTCTGGTTGGCTCCATTAGTCCTTAGCTGGGCAGTTCCCAGGAATTTAGAAAGCAGATGGTTAGGTAATGTCTTCAGGATCTGACAGAAGTGATCCTGCTCTCATCAAAGCCCATTGCTAAACATCGCTTGACTTCATGCACTGAAATCAGCACCTCCACCTAGAATGCGTAAAGTTTTCTTGGGGAGCACTGTCACACCAGGAAGCTATGCCGGTCATGTCCAAACCCAAATTTAAGTCAGGCTCCCTCAGTGCAATGAATCACATGTATGTTTAGCTTCTCTTGTTTTGCCTTTGGAGAAGCTGGCATTTAATTTGTCCTGAGTATGTTTCATGCAGGATCATGTATTTTGGAGGCCACAACTTCCCAAGGCACAGCAACTGAAGGGTGTTAACAGTCAGAATTTGGTTCTCCGGTGCATTGGGGAAGTCAGGTATTTGCTTTTGGACTCATGCAGCATTTTTTTTTTTTTTTTTTNCTTTTTTTTTTTTTTTTTTTTTTTGAGTGGGACCTTGAATGCTACAAATGGGATTTGGATATTTTCAGAGAGGCTGATCACAAAAACCTGTCCCCTCCTCCTCCTTGTAACCACATAAATGGTATTTTCTTATTGAAAACTAGTTCTTGGATAAATGAGCACTTTGGAAATGCTTGGGTAAGTTCTGAATAACTGAGCAGTTCCTCTCCCATTTGTAGTAACCTGCAGAGTGAAGTCCACACGCATTGTACCATGTCATTGTAATGTTTTAACAAAGCACTTCTGCCTACTGCAAGTCTTCTGCAGCTCCCAGTAGAAATCAGTCACCTCCATATTTGCTCCTCTTTGCTGTGCACAGTATATGTGCACACAGACTAGTTAACTGGTTTTCCTTGAAGGCTTTTCATCAACACTAAAAAACAAACTGGAAGGAGCAGCTGCCCACCTCTGACACATGTCAGAGAAGATCCCTTGCAAAGTTTCCCAATTTTCAAACACTCTTACTTCTGCCTGCACCAAATGGCATCATTGTCCGAACTCAGACCTCTCCTTTTTCCACTTGCAATGGCTTCAAGATGGTCTTTGTTGTTTGCAGTACGTTGCTGCAGTTGCATTTAGCAATTTAGTAACTGCATCTGGCCAAAAGTGGGGTGAAGATTGTGCATATTAGCCAAAAGTGTAGGAAGTTCAAAAAAGTATTTTTGTGTTGGGAAAAGTCTCTCACTCATATGTCCTTCCAGTGTATTTGGATTGAAATCTGAAGGTCTTTTATGTATATATCAGAGAAAAATAATACTTATTTTTCTTCCTAGTTGGGGTAGTTTGTTAGTCAACCTGAGAAAACTTATCTAGCTCTGAACCCCTAAAATTCAGTGATTCCTTCTGTATATCCCTTCTCACTCCCTCAAGTTTAATGTCCACATTTAAAATAAGCATTGCTCAGAGGAATGGATTCAAAGAAGAGCAACAATAAAGATTAAGCAAGTACAGGTCGCTTGGGTCCTTATCTAAAATTCACACTATTTATGCACTTTAAACCTGGTCTAAAATTCCATGCCCTGCCAGATCCCATTTGACAATACATAGCTAATATTTAGGAGGCAGAGCTGCAGTGGTGGGATGCTGAAGTCAGCAGAGCTGCATGTTTTCAACGTGAAAAACAACAGACAGAGACAGGTTGGCTCTCTCCTCATGTCAATATGAGAATTATTAGGCAATCCCACACCTATTAATTGCTCTGTGGCCATAACAGCCTCCTGGGCTTAAAATCGTATGAGTTTACAAACCAGCTTTCCCCTTAAAAGGTTGCTTATCTAGATACAAAGAGAGAAACAAGGAGGCTCCAAACAATTATAATGATTAAATGGCATAATTTTTCTCCTGATCTTTGAAGCAGAAGGGCAAGGCCCTTGAGCAGGGCAGAGATGACTCCCCCACAGCCCAGGCAGTCCGTGCTTCTGTCCGCAGAGGGAGGAAAGCAGCAGGAGTTGGTGCTGTTCCGAGGCAGTAAGACACTCACCACCAGTGCAACAGGACTGGTGATGGTCACCAGGGACAAACCTATTCACCTGACAAGAGTAGTAAATTGCACAGTGTCAGATGTCAAGAGAACTTCCCAAACGCTGTTTGGAAAGTCCAGGGACTGTTTATGTTGGGGTGGGGGGAAAGGTATTCATTCGCCCTTGCAATGGGTTAAGCAGCTCTTACCCCTAAGATAAGCTACTTGTGCTAAAATGTCAACAACTGACGTAAATTATTTAAGATACAGAGCAAAAGTGGCCTCTACTATTCAAGTTTCAGTGNAAAAGAAGAAAAGGGATCCCTTCTCACAAAAAAGCGCTATACTATCGCATCAGTCTATGAGATTTTTTCTGCCTGAGCTACTCCATCTTCCTGAACTAGACCCCCCCCAAAATCCCCTGAATTTTGGAAGTGACAATCTGAAAGCAGCATAGAAAGAAATCCCTTCCTGAGAACAGGTTAAAATTTCAGTGATAAAAATAGCAGCTTTCTGCTTTGACAC
This sequence comes from Pandion haliaetus, assembly GCA_013401275.1. NCBI lineage: Eukaryota > Metazoa > Chordata > Aves > Accipitriformes > Pandionidae > Pandion > Pandion haliaetus. The sequence goes on along the minus strand of VYZV01038558.1, from coordinate 179,799 downwards.
AGCAGCTATAGCTTGTTCTTGTCAAGGTGGTTTTAAAATAGTATTTCGGGTTGCAGCTACAGAAAGCCCCTCTCAGCTACTATTTGAGAACTCTGCTTGGCTTTTTCCTAATCCCTGTAACAACAAAGGCAGGCTCCTAAAAATACCCAGGGAAAAAATATAAAAGCTCCATCAATCCATTACTTTCAGAATAATATTTGTAGATTCTTTATTTCCCTCTGCGATACCATCACATTTAATCATGAAAGTCAGGTTACGGTTTTACTTGGCATCTGTATCTCTTGTGGTGTAGGGAATAGAAATTTTGGGCTTCCAACAGCTGTGGAGAATGGCCTCGAATATTACATCATTTATCAGTAGTGTTTCCAGAAAAAAAGGAAACATTCCATGAAAAGATAATTTACTTGTCTTAATAATATAAGCAGAAATTAAAGTGGAGAAATCCCTTCTGGCAGGATTTTTGACAGTTACCTTCATTTTCATCATTGCTGACTGCACATATCTACTTTGAAAATGAATAGTTTCCACTTCAAAAGGAAAGAAGAAAAAAGAGCATAGGAAAGGAGTGCGACAGGGACCCTGTGATGTAAAACCTCATTGACTACAGTATTTTCCAGGAAGTTTACCTGCTCTGAAGTCCAGAGAGAAAGGGCACCTTGGAGAGTATGAGCGAAATGTTTATAGCACATTTAGTAGGAGCACACGTCAGGGTTTTGGCTCAACATACCCACACTGAACTTTTAAATAATCGTGCATTTAGGCAAAGAGAAGAAAAGCGATAGGTCTAAAACTGTACAGCATATATATACATTAATGACTTTTTCCTAGTCAAAATAATTGGAAATAGTTCAGGAGTGGTAACCTGTCACTGAGAAGGCAGCTCTCAATTTCCATGTTATCATTACTATTGCCATTCATAGCAGGACCCAGTTTTCTCTGCTACAGTCAGATCTCTTCTGTGCTAGGTGCTCTATGAAAGCAGAAAACCGGAGAGTCCTAATCTCAAACACTCTCCTGCACATACAACTAAAAGGCAGCTATGGATGGGAGGTTCCTTCTTCCAGCAGGAGAACGAAAAGCCAGGGAGGCCAACAGTGGAGGGCTGAGTGTTTGGATGTCTGTCCTTACACCCTTCCAGGGAACATGACCTCTGACAATTGAGAAAAAGTTGCACAGGAAGCCAATGGCAGAAGTGGGAATCGAGCGCAGACCTCCTTCTCCTCACCACTCTACAGCAACCACCTCGCCTCCAAAGGAGGAGTATGCGCATGATGCTGGTCACGAAAAATAGTATCATGATCTCCAATGATCATATGGTCTAATTCTTCTTAGAGTTGCACCAATCCAGTCCCATTACAGTCTGGGACAACTGTGCATCTTCAGCCCAAATAACCAAACCAGGAAATACCCTGAGGGGTTTCCACGACCAGTGAGGTGCTCTCAGGCTCTTCAAAGCTAAATAAATATGGGTGAAAATAATCTGACTGCTGGGGGGACACTCTTGCTACTGCCAGCCAGTGCTGTCAACTAGCAGTATGATACCGCGGGCGCATATAATTTCTAAGGAGACAGTTGTCCGAGTAAACAACTTCTGTGCAGAAATTAGTGCGTAGCCAAACCCAATTCTCTTGCCTGTTGAGGACTTAGTTAATTATTGCAGAGAAAATGCCCCAAAGGGATTGGGATAAAACAGACTCTGGGCCAACTATAACTACACTTCAGCACCAGTTACTTGGCAATTCTTGTAGAAGGGACAATGAAGCAGGTCCCACTTGCCACTAACCCTGGTTACCTTTACTTTATGCTCCTTCCACCTGAGTCTTTAAACTCTTTTGGTAGAGTGTGACCACAGGGTCTGATCTCTCAGCTGATTTCGCACTGTAAAACCGGCTGAGTTTTGACAATTTCCATGAAATCCATGGTAACTATACAGTTTTAGATGAATAAATAAGTAGTCATTTCCAACACTGTTTGGAATGAGAGGGTTCCACACACAATTTCCAGCCACGTAAACTAACTTTTTCATGAATGCAGTTCAAGAAGAGAAAAAAACATCCACAAGTCATACTCAAACTGAAATACCCCACTGTAATTGCAAAAAGGTGGTTGAAAACTTGTCATGCAACTCAGCCCAGTTAAATAAAACTATGTTGTTTCCAGAATGTTTTTTATTATTAATTAATTACTTTTTAAATCAAAGTAGTTTTTGCAGACCTGTGTGGTAACTCCGTCACTTGGGGTAAGCTTATCTACTGAAGGTATTACAAAGTATTAATTTTTGCCACAATGATGCATTCAAAAATCCTTGCTTAGCCACTGAAAGATGAAATTGGCTTACAGGTTGCAATTTTTAAAAAAGATTGATTTATGTTTTGTTTGTCTCTACAGTACATGTTTTCAAACCTTTCTGTGCAGCCATGAGGAACAGAAACACAAATATAGAAGCACCATCAGCCAGACCTATTTATCAGGTTACTTTACTGATTATTTCAGACACAGAGCTTGGCTTCCTACACAAAGCACTGTCAAGCTCCAAAACAACTTTCTGACAGCTCCTCTGAGGTGGTGGAGAGGGGAGGGTGTTTCTGACCCCAGCCCAGCATGACTATGCCATGCTACCTCAACGCCACATGGGTCCAAATCGGGAAGTGAGCTGACCAGGGGAGAGCAAAGACAGGGAGCAGAGAGACAAGGGCATGGGGGACTTCACCCTGCTTGCAGCTTCCAGGCACGCTGGGAAACTATATTGGGCTTTGTTTTTAATCCCTCCTTCAAGGGGGGGTTGCAAAACATTAGATACTTTAACAAAGATGACTGATGTAACACAAGGCTGTGTTTCCCAGGTTCACCCTGAACACCAGCTATTCAGCCCAGAATACATCAGACATGCCATGGCCTGAGGAACCACTGGCAGGAGGTGGCCACTTCTGTGGCCGCATGGCTGGGAGTCCAGGTTCCTGCCCCATGATAGAGGGATAGAGGCTTTTGCCCCAGCCTAGCTGGCTCTCCCCATTTGAACAGCCTCACTCAGTTCCCCAATGAGACCCCAAAGCCCTGGCTCAGTCAGGAGCACCAGCACCACTTCGCTCCCCTTGTAGGACAGCTGGAGTGGAAACCCCATAGCCTCCTCCCAGGGCCTTTGGCTCAGGAAGGGGAGACCAGCCCTAAGTAGTTTAACGGATGTACAATCCCCTGCACAGAAGCCCTTTATGTGAAATCAATGAACCACTGGCTGTTCTAAATCTCAAACAAAATACAGGAGAGTTTTGATTGTGGTTTGAAAAGAAAACTGAAAGGAACGTGTTGGAAGTGGAGCAGATCTCACCTAACAAAATCCCTGCGAGCGCTGGGGATTAACACACTGTTTGCGATTCCTCCTGAATACTAACAGCTTTGTTACGTGGCTCATGACAAGCCCGAGAAGCTTTGTAGTTTCACTGCATGATTTTAAACCTTAGGAACCCCTTGTACTCTTGAAAAAAATAAAAGGCCAGTGTGAACTGACCTATCTGACTTAGCTTCAGAGTGTTTAATGCTAGACCAGAGGGAGCACCATGAGGAAATGGCTAGTTTTACATTGGTCCTACCCTGCAGGGTGCTCAGCACCATCTCCAGACAGCAATGTGCCTTTATGCTACCTGGAGAACTTCTTCCAGCTCTTTTTACCCCACTCCCATTCCCCCCCCCATATTTATGATTTCTAGAAAATCACAGCTTTTGGTCTCCTTGCCTTTCCAAAGGGCTGGGATCCAGCTGGAAGCTGGTCCGCTCAGAAACAAAATGAGGAAAGGGGTAAGTTGGCAGCATGATCCCTTGGCAGCTCATGTTGGAGCCAACATTCCCCTCTAATTCACAGCATTTCAGAGTTCAGATTTCAAGGTGATTGCTGCACCAGCTCCTGCCAATGCACCTTGCAATGGCACATCAGTGCCCTACCAGGGGATGCTCCAGCAGCAAAGTCCTCCAGAGGACTTTGATAGACCTCAGTTGACAAAGGGATGGCTTGTTTTGCCCCACTGCTGTGTAAAGCCTCCACAGATAGCTATGCTATCTATAACATAAACCACCAAGATCTAAAAAGGACTAACTGCTCCTGGAAGAGCTGAGATTTTACTCCAGGTATTTACACTGCTCTTTGCCATAGATACGGAATTATGATAAGAATTCAAGTGACTGTGTTAAAAAAAACAACAAAAAAAAAACCCAAGGCAGTTTACCAACTGAAAAGCTTTCTCAGCAAGGAGCTGGAAAAAGGTAGTTTTGGTGTCTTAAAAGCAGGGACTGGGACTTTGAGTCTGGGTTGCCTGTCTTCCAGTTGCTTGTGGGACTCTGAGCAGCTCACTTAACTCTGGGTCATTGCAGCTCTCAGTTCTATGAGAAGAACTAAGGTGATTGGGAGTTGAAGAACAGTAATGTAAGAAATACTTTTATCATCATAAAATCTCATTCTATCGAAACAAGGACATTTTACAGAAGGAATTTCAAACTGATATCCTTCTTCTGATACCCAGGACATGTTCTGGGAAAATCCACTGTAGACGACCCTGCTGGACTGAGGGAAATTGCCGTGCTTTTTGGGTGCCTACAAGGGGAACTGTGAGGACACCAGGTTTCCTCAATCTTACATTTCCATGGCATCCTCACCACGCATGTGCTGCCCCAGAGGTGGCAGTCCTAGCCTTATCAACCTCCCTGCTGTAACTCTGCCAGGGATCCCAGGAAGACCTGAGATTTGGGACAACGTCAGGGCTTTGCAAAATTGAAGGTAGCAAAGTGGTCACTACCACGGAGGTATTTAGGACAGCTTGAGGCTCTGTTCCTTAAAAAAAGCCTCAAACCTAAGCAGTCCCTTTTCTCCAAACAGTTGGCATGGCTTGGTTTTTTGTAAAAGTTGCAGAAAAATTTTTTCCCAGTACACTTTAAGAATACTCCTTTATGTTGAATCAGAATGAAAACTTGAAAAACCCACCAAAACAGGGCAACATTTCAAGTGGAGCAGATACTCCAAACTCAACCAGCTGTAGCCAGGCCTGGAAGAAGCCCTGGAGCTGACCTCTCCCCATCCCTCCTGGCCAAGGTCCACAATTTTCGCAGGGAGCCATCTGCTCCACAGAAAGGTACAGAGCACATTCTGCTCTGCTCTTCTCCCTCCCTACAGCAAGGAAGTAATTTAGCTCTCTGATCTTTGGGAGGTGCTAATTTTAATATTACATTCCCCCTCTTTCCAGGCCTTTGCTCCTCTATTTTTGCAGTGCAGATAACATCAGCTCCACCGATCCCTTGTGGCACATACAGAGATAGCACACGCTTCCTGTCCTTTTTGAGTTTTGTGATGAGACATCAGGGTGCTGCCTGGCACACCGGGATCTTGCTTTTGGTTTGAGCATCTGTGAGTAGCTATTACAGGAATTGTGTGACATCTCTTCAGACGATTTTGACTTAGCAGAGCTGCCCAACAGCCTTGACAGACTGTTCCCACCCCAAAGTTGTGTCCTGATTTTAGAAAGCTTTTGACATCACACAGGGCTAAACTACCCAGTCTGATATGAAAAGGCTCACTTTGGACTGGGAGGGCTGCCATTTCCAGCCCAGCCTCTCTGATCCAAGTGCTTTGCAGTGAACAGTAGCAAAGCAAATATTCCTGTTTTTACTGCTCGTGCAAAGAAAACTCTGCTTTTCAGGCATTTGTGCATTGAGCAGAGTGGCTAGTATTTCTCTGACTCCACCACCCCCCCCTTTTTTTTTTTTCAATGACATTGGCATTTCTTTGGAAGATATTTAATTGCAGAAGGGTTCAACAGACCCTGCCCACTCAGAGCCCTGTTTGCAAGTGTCAACCCCAACTTGGAGTTCAACCCTCAGTCAGAGGAGCAGTAAAGCTGGCAGGCTTAAGTACTACAGGAATGCTAACATGGCAGATCTGAGAGAGTTAATTTGGTCAGAATGCACTCTAGTAATGTTTATGTTTTAGATAAAGTGCCTACAATGTTGCAGCTTGCCCTTCTGACCCCATTTCCTCATTCGTGTGCAGCTCAGAGAAAGTGATACTTAATTCCAAATCTTTGCTTTTATTAGCTCCCAGAGAGGGATAGGATTTCATCCCAGCCTTATCTCTGCTATAAACATCCTGTTACCATTCATATCAGGGGGCTATCTTTGGGAAAATGATTAAATATGTTCCACCAGACACAAACAGCGTTCCCGATTGGTTTTGCACAGTACATGGTGATTTTGCATGTGTGTGTGTTGTCAAACAGCATGAGCCTAATCCTTGCAAAAGGGGTGGAAATTTTACATGCAAGCGTGAAAACACATTGGGGCTCTTCCACGAAATAACACTATCTGTGCATTTAAAAGAACAGACCAAAGTGCTGTATCTAGTCCTAGCCTTGCTCAGACAGCTTAACCATGGAGGTCTAATTCTTCATTCTTCTACCTTTTTTCTAACTCTGCTGCAAACCACCTGATTATTTAAGCCACAAGCAAGCATGACAAACATTGGTGCTTCTCCAGCTCCACACTGATTTCAGGATCAAAAAAGCTTGGACACGTTCATTGCATTAACAATATTCACTTCATATCTCTAAAGTCATTTAAGCAAACAATTTTATGAAGCACTGCATGCTCAAGAAGGCAGACTCCTGAAGGACACTTCCCTCATGCCCCACAGGTTACCATCACATACCATTGCTCTACAGCAGCAGCTTTTCAGCCAAGGCACATATTCACAAACTTCAGCTACGGAGTCCACAAAAGGGACTGAGAAAGCAAGTCTATCTAGGCTGTCCAGCAACATATGGAGGAGGTACTTCTGAAAGGATCTCTACCTCTAGCCCATGCATCTCAACTCATAAATCAAGAAAATTCTTACCACCTGCCCCCGAAGCACTTTCTCTGGATGTACCCATATACCACCAGTATATAGTGTGAAAAAGATAAAGAAAGTACCTGACAATGTATTACACTTAGCATATGGCAAAGCTGGATATAAACAGGAGTGCAAGGATGGGGTTTCCTAGTGTTAAAGAAGTTTCATTTCCCACATTCAGCGGTAAGTGACAGTTCATGGAGACACACAGGGCAAGAGGAGCAGGTTTGCATTGGACAAGCGCGTGTCCAGAGGCTCTGTCTGCTGTGGCTATACCAAGTGCTGACACATCAACTTCTTGCGACACCTTGCTATCTCCTTGTCTAGCTCTACCTTTTGGCACTGACCCAGGACAGCCACCCTTTGGTTTCTTTATACAAGTGATCTGGGCCAAGACCATAAAAACCCCCTATGTCTAACGTTAAACTCTTTCATACAGTCGTTCAGGAAGATATTTTCAGTGTCACAAAGGGCAGGTAGGAAACCAGTTCTCCATGAGTTTCCACCAAAGCTGGGTGCCAAATTATGCATCCTTTTGATCTAGAAAAGAGATAACTTACTCAAGTAAACCCCTGGATTCTAAACGTGCTCAGCAGGCAGCAGTACTCCTCGATTTGGAGCCACAGTTCAGTTCCACATTCCCCAACACACATCTGCAAATACTTCCATATGGCAGATATTGCTTGGAGCTGAAGCTCAACCCAGCTCCCCATCAAAATACATCCAAATTCCAAAAAACTTAAACTTAGGTCTATATGATTTTTACAGGTTGGACTTGTCAGACTGAGTCCTGTATTAACATATACAGGAAATTCAGGGAAAAAAAGCAAAAAATGCTTCCAGTCCAATAGCTGGAATATCACTGGTTGGAAAGTTACAACTATTTTGTGTGGAAGTTAAAAGGAGATATCTGTCTCCTTTTATTTATATATATTAACAAGAATTATACCTCTTCAGGGGATCCTTTTTTAATGAGTTAGTGACAATACAAAGGAAAAACCCCGACAACAAAACATTTTCTTCCATGTTCTGTAATCAGCTTCTAATTCCTTTTAGTTTTGGAGGTTTGACTAAAACCAATAATTTGGGAATTTAATGAAAACAAAACCCAAACGTGAAAATTTTAAACAGAAACTGATTTTTACATGAAAAGTCAGTCCCAGTTTCTTTCCTTCTTTCCTGTCCAACCAAGATTGAAAGATATGAACTAAAACTGAACATTTTTCAGAATTTCTTTTCCCCCTTTTGCTGGAGGCCATTATACATCAGGCAGCTTTCCAATTTAATCTTTTGATTTTAACACCCTTTTTATCTAATTAAATAATACACCCTCCAGGGGATGAGGAGAAGGAACGGCCCCTCTGTTCTCCATCCCTTTCAGCCTTTTTTTCTCGCTGAAGCAGGAACAGGATGCCTTGTGCAGCAGGGGATGATCATGACTGGGGATAGGTCCACCTTTGTGCAGACCTTGAAACATCACCCTGGTGTCTTGCTCAGGCCTGGCTCAGGCGTGCCAGAGCACTATGGGGCCACCATGCCACCAGCTGAGAGCGGGGCCCAGTCCACAGCTCCCAGCACTGCATAGCCCATGGTTTTCCGTACTGCCTGGGAAAGGTCATGCTCAAGCAACCAAACAAGATGTTGGTGGCTTGTGCTCGAGCAACCCTGTCTATGAGGAACCTCTACATGGCCTCAAATAACAGTGAAAACAGTGCCCTTTGGGATCATCATCAACAGATCCAGCCTCCTAAGGGGGAGGAGAGGCAGCAACATGGATGCAGAAAGGTAGAAACACACTCAGAGGGGTAGAGAGTACATGCTTATCTCCCCAACAGCCTCTCCTCCCGTCCCCAAATGGGGTTAAGCTCCTCCAGCAAACACTGCTCATTTCCCTAGTTGGCATGCAGCCAGAAAATTTTGCCTTCCAGTCATGTGAACTTTTCAATTTGTGATTCTTACAAGCTGAGCTTACATGAAACTGTTTCCTGAAATGAACTGTTTCAATTCCCCCTCCATCCCTCTCTCCACCCACCGTTTCTGCTAGAGCAAAACCAAGCCCATTTATTGATCAGCCAACAATAAACAAAGGCTCAGAAAGTCCCAGGCATCCTTTAAAAGCTATGGTGACATGGTCTCCTATCAGATTTGCTCAGTTTAACTACGCTTCCCTCAAACATTACATCCCTTAATGTGTATTTAAACAGGGCTTGGCCTCTTGGGTACATTTTCTAATGACCTTTGTTTTAACCCAGTGCATTCACCGGTGCAAACGAAATGCTGCGAGCCATGTGCGAGTCGTGAGTTTTGCTGAAGTGGGAACTTGATCACCAATTCCAGTAAAAACCATATCAGGTCCTATATCTTTATTTCAAAAAAATCAGCCTGTCCACTGTTTTTACCATGGCTAGATATAAGTGACACATTATCCCCTGTGATGATGTTTGAAACATGCATCGTTAACATGGGCAGAAGAAAACTACACGTGCAATTATTTAGTTCACTCGGGACCAGGACACACCATTAAGTAGAAAGACCTTCTAAAGGAAGGTGAATGGGCAGTGGAAGAGATCTGTTGCTGGTTGTTGCTAGATACAGCACATCAGGGAACTAACTTGACTTATGTAGTGAAGAATCAAAATCAAATTGGGACATGGAGTGAGGCATCCCTGCCTGCAGCACGAGAAGCATCTGTGCTCTGTGGCGGCAGGGGCAAAAAGAGCCAAGAGAATGTGAGGTCAGATAGTAAAGTAATACAAATCTGGTTATGTCACAGGCAGATGGTGGAACTTCATCTGGAATAACATGTGAATATCTGCTCATTTTTTCCTTAAGATGAAGTGGATTGGAAGGAATTAAAGACACTGAGGGGTATAAAGAAAGTGAAAACTAGAAGAATGTGCTCAAGAGTAGATAATGTAAAAAAAAAAAAAAAAAATTGTCCTTTTAAAAATTCACCTCTGCTAAAACCAGTATTTTCCTAGGAAAGACTTGCTTCTTATTTTTATTTTACTTTTTGAGAAAAGAAAACTTCTGTCTTTTTCTAAGACTGAGAAACTCTTGCTGAACTTTTCAATCAGACCTGAAGCCTGACATTCTCAATCCATGCCAGGTCTCGAAAGCAAGCAAGCAGTGCATTTTCTAGGCATATATTTAATTTTCATCGATTTAACTGGAATTTAAGCATGCATTTAAGATGGGGTTTTCAGGACTTGGGCAAGTAAATCTCTTCAGTCCCACCAAAAAAGCTGAGCAAAGCATCCTGTGTTGGCCATGTGCCTCAAGAAGCACACAGCCAACTGATAGGAAGCACCAAGCCCTGGGATTTGGAGAGATGGAAAGTACCGTCAGGCTGGGTTTAGACAATCCTGGGAGCCAGTGGAACACAGGCTCTGCATGTCTCTCAATAAATCCTATGCTAAACTGAAAACTCAAGTGTACTCCAGGGCACAAACACAGTACGTCATGGGATAGGAGCATGCCATGATGCCTAGCATCCGAGTATAGCAGATAGGATTTGGGTACCTTCTGCTGTCTGCTCAGCCCTAGAGCCTGGTTTGGCCAGCTGGGGTAAGGTTGACTAATTCAAATGATAAAAGGATTACTGGAGGTCATCCCCACCTTAGCAAAAAGCCTAAGCCCAGCTTTCTTCACAGCAAACTGCCTTCCTTTAATGGCATGCTGATTACAATCAAGAATGCACAAGGGTTTCTACAGATAGATCTTACACTCACTTTTTAAAAAAAAAAAAAACAAACCCAAAAACCCCAAAAACCTTTTTCCAATTTAATATTTGGTCTCTGATCTACCTCTTCCCTATATTTTCTCAATAAGTATGTTTGGTGTTCAACCCAAGGAACTGTCAGCCTGGGTTGGAAATGCTGAGGCCTGACATTTCTAGATTAAATGTCAACCAGATGTTTGTGCACTTCCCTTACAAGCCTTTCAAGAAGCTTCCCAATTTAGTATTGTGTTTCTCTATTAGGGGAAACCCAAGTTCGTACTTTACTAGTTTGAGCTGAAGATATTGAAAGCCTCAGGGGGAAAAGAAATGACAGGTACCTGAGTGACAGGAAATATGATTCCAAACTGCAATCCACAATAGCTGGTGTCCATCTTTTTTTTTTTTTAATTCAATGTATTTCAAGTCTGACTGAAAAAAAAAATTAGCTTCAACTCCAGAAACTATTTTTAAATAATACTAACATTTTCCCTCAACCACTGAAGCTAGGGAAATGCGGAATGGGACATGCCCTGCCCTTAATCCTCTCAGCTGTATTGCCAGAGGTGGCACTGCTTCTGACAATGGAGAACAGGATACAGGGGAAAAACTGAAAAGAGATTTATTCATGAAAAGAGAGGAGAAGAAGAAGAATATTACTGCAGCTGTAACTGTCTCTAAAGCCCCTACCTGGGATGCTGGAGGACATCTTGGGTTTCCTCTGCTCTCTCATCTCTGCATGCAACCTTGCAAAAGGCTAGCCTCAGTTCCTGCTCTGTAAAATGGGATTTATGGTAGGATTTTTTTGTGTGTGTTTGTTGTGTCTTGTATGGTCTTCACAACAAGGGACTCGCTCTTATTATGCTTCTCACATGTACTGCAACAGGGCCTCAGGCAGAGATGGGGAGCTCTAGGTGCCAATGTAGTCAATAAATAAGGACATAAATAATACAGTTACAACATGTGGCTGAGAACTGGCTCTCATCCCAGAAATTCAGAGTGAACTTTCCTGTTTTTGTTGGTTTAGTTTGATTCTACTTTCTTGGTCAAAGTAACAATTTTTTAAAATGAATTTTCAATATTATGAAAGAAATCAACAGGGAGACCTGGACAACGACCCTCCAAATAGGCCATTGTGAACGTCTCCAAGAGGCAAGGAAAGAGTCAGCTAATAGCAGACAGGATCAACACGCCCTCCCAAGCCAGATCCTTCACTTACAGCTGCATCCAAATTCCAGAATCCAAGTTTTTTGGATCAAGCCTATCTACAGAGAAAAAAAAAAAGGGGGGGGGCTAGTAACATATGCATATACCCTTCAAGAGTTAAGGTTCGTTGTAAAGGCCAAGTTCTTACTCTCTGCATGTAGCAAGCTCCAAAAGAAGTTCAAAATCAGATCCCCCAAAAATCCCCACTGGGGTCAGTGTTCTGCAAGAAGTAAACACCTCCATGGCCTCCAAATCCACCCTCCGTGTGTGCAGTGGGAGCCGCACTGATCGGCCAAGAGCTGGTTCCTACCCATGAAAACGCAGGCAAGGTTTCCCGCTGAATTTCATTACTGAGAATGAGGAGCAATTCCACTAGACTCAGTAAATGGCTTCCAGACTGTGGCGCGGTGTGACCGCGATGAGAGTCTGACCTTGCGCACTCATGCGGCAGGAGGCTGGGAAATATATTGGGTGAAATCCTGGCTCTGTTGAAGTCAGTGGCAAAATTCCCATTGACTTCAGGCAGGTCTGGGATTTCACCCTTTACATTTTTGGATGTCAGGGCAGCAGCCCAGTACCAGATCCTGTTCCAGCCTCCTAGGTCTGTTTGGAGCCACTTGTCATGGATCAGTGACCTCTCCAGAGTGGTGATACATTCCCCAGCAGGCTTGCAACACACTGGTGAGCCCAGCAGAGGTGAGCAGGTTGGAGGACTCTCCATAAACGTGTCACCCAAGATGGAGCAGAAAGAGAGAAATCTGATAATTTAGAGCAACTTCTGTCTTACTAGGGACTGGATTACTCTGCTTGGTGGGGGGCAGGGGGGACACTTCTGAAGGCTTTTGAAAACAAAAATACTTAATCACTGCAAGGGCTTGGTGACTCATTGTCCTGTAAAAAGTCTCTTTTGACAACACAATGGCATCTGAAAAGAATAGACAGAAGAGATGCTTAGAACAAAGAGATATTGAAGGGAATAACAAAAGGAAATGAAACCAAGGCAATTAATCTATCCACACTATTACAGATCAATTGAATGGTACTGTCTTTACATGAATCCAAAGATGGGGAAAGTGCTAAAGTCAGTTGATAATCCTCTGACAAAAAACATGGGCTCTATCCACCTCCTGCTGAAGCAAACGAGAGCAATTTTGGTGCGGTAATCTGAGCATATAGTTTTAATGTATTGTTTTGCCATTCATTTAAAACTAAAATAAAATCTTACTTCATAGAAAGTATAAGTCATAGCCATATTCACTGCTGAGAACATGTTGGGAAACATCACTCAGGATCAGTTTTAGGCGACAGTTGTTCTCTGGGAAAAGTTGCTAACAGCTCTGCTGGGGAGTAGCGCAGATGTAAAATACACAGAGTTTGATTTTGTTCACAAGATGCAGGAGAAAAGCAAACTTAGCATGTAATTTCTCTGGGGTTTGCAGAGTGTAATTTTCTCCCAGCCAAGCCAGTTCAGAAGCTGACCACGTCATATACAGACTAAATACTTATGTCACTATGATCACGTCCGAGTATTTGAAGTGAAAAGGTTAACGTTTAGTGCAGCTCTAACAGGAATAGTATTGCCAGAGAATAGACATAATCCAGCATCTAAATTGCAAACCACAAATCTCATTGTTCACATCACAGGAATGGAGAATGTTAAACATATCCCCAGTATGTCTTCCTCATTCGCAAATACAATAAATTAACACCTACCAACTCCTTAGACAAGACAGCAGCAAACCCTGAATGAGCCATGACGTGGTCTCTCATTGAAGAATCCAGACTTTGTTTGCTTCAAGAAAATAAATTCTTCCTAGTTACCAAAAATCATAGCTATTTAAATATCACCAACTGAACAACCACAGATGAATCTTTGCTACTTGATGCATACTTGAACAGAGATACACCGCCTGTTTTTGTTTACAAATAATTAAAAGCCCCACCTGTAAAATCTGCCTTGGTGAATTTACATTGCTCAAATTATTTTCTCCAAACCTGACTTCTTTTGTAGTGTTGAGGCCTGAAGTCAAAAAAGTTCTGCGTGTTTATAATCAACAACTCCCAAGACCAGCTTAATGTATAATCACCTTAGTCCACACACACACGCACAGGCAAGAACATGCAGAATCAGAGTTCATCTTGCAAGGCAGGAGATGCTGGAATGTTAATAAATACGACCAGAAAACACGTTCCAATGTGCTAAAATAATTTCACTTTTCAGGAACAATCTTGTGCTCCTCAGAACCAAAATTAGCTAGTATTTGAGAAAAGGAAGGTTGTTGAATTGTATTGGTAATGCTTTAGCACTCTTAGTCCCAGGAAAAGTGAAGGCAAGAAACACATCACACTTTCTTCCACCCTAGTCTGAGCAAGCCAGAGGTGGATTCTTCTCAGTGCTGTGCATTAGTGGAGTTTGTGTGTGTTCATCAATCTTTTTTCCTTAGCTTCTTTCATGAAAACAACAACAAAAATCTCACAAAAACCCAACACAAGTCTCAAACTACATGCATCAATCCTGTCCTAATGCAATGATAAAGGCACCCAGCTGAGAGGTAACAACACAGGAAACACAGGTGGTATGGCTGAATGCAGTTTCCCCTGTAGCTTTTGGCCCAGACATATCACGACACAGGCTTTGTGCAACTGCAAGTCATCCTGGGTGCAGAGATAGTGCTCATAGCCATGAAACAACACATGTGCACAAACCAAAATGTGCATGCTCTGGAGTACAGTTAAAAAAACCCCAACAAAACAAAACCTTTCCACGATACTGCTGCTTTTCTCCTGTGAAATATATTCCTCTTCAGTCTTATGTTTTCCACTCTCATTTAGCCTGGGGTGAATTTATCAGGAGGAGGGAGAGAGGGAGGGAATAGAGTAAGACAGAGAGTGAGGAAGTGCTTGAGAAAGCAATGGTTGAGCTGTTTTCAAAACTGTTTGGAGGTTTGGTTTTTTTTGTTGTTGTTTTTTTTAAGAGAGCAAAACAAACCCCCACATGAATATTCCTACAAATTACACTTTTTGAGCCTTTTAAACTGAAGTTAAAAGAACAGCAGTAATTCCCAGCAGGTAGCGGATAGGCTTGCTGTTATTTGTGTCTAGTGCAAAGACACCCAAATCCCCCAGCCTTGTCTGAGCAAGTGAGCACTCAGCACGATGCTGCAGAGCAAACACTAGGTAACCAGTAACCTTAAGACCTCACCACCTAAAGCAGACAAGCAAGGAGGGAAGCATCACTGTTGCCATCTTATCAATGGAGAAATAAAACACAGAGCAGAGAACAACTTGTCTGAGGTCAAAGAAGGAATTGCTGGTGGAAACAAGAGCAAACCCCAGCCCTCTCAAGTCCCATTACGTTGTCTTCACCACAGAAAACAGGCTTTTGCTGGGTAGGGAAACAACTCAGAGCTGTGTCCACATAAAATTCATCTCTCTGCATTATTTGCGCATGCACAGTGGAGCGTACTCCTCAGACAGGTAACATGGGTCAGTAGTCCTATATTTAAGGCACAGAACTGGGCAAGTCTTTTAATTGCACACCCATAGTGTCCAATTCTGTCACATGCCAGGATCTCTATCAGGAATCCTTCATTTATCTACATAGGCATCTCAGCTACACAACGCTACTTAAAAGCCTGCAGATAGTCACCTTGGGCTATGCTGCAATGCAGACTGCATGAGCAACAAACCTTGCAGCTGCTGAACTAAAGCTCTTGGTGGAGACATCAACAACAGTCAGACAAAAATCCCTTCACTCTATTAATTTGTCACCAAAGGACCACCTATTCTAAGACAGAGATGTTACAGGGTTGTGCATGCTGAGGTTGCGTCTCCCCCACTTCATCCTCCATAGAACCTTAGACAGGGCATCAATATTGTACCTCACACAAGAGCTCACGGTACCCCCACTGCAGCACAATACCTTGAGCATCAGTGTCTACTCCACACTTTGGTCCTGGTGGCAGGACAGGTCTTTAGTCCCCTTGCAGAAACAAACAAAAAAACCCCTAGCTGCTACTACACATAATCTTACCAGTGGCACAAACTCCCAGGGTTCACCCTGGTCATGGGCTAATAAATTGCCTTAAACTGTGCCACCTGTAGAAGTTAAATAAGTGCATGCCTTTGCTGGTGATTTCTCAACTACTCTGAGATCAACTGCTGAATAAACACCAAATCTCCTAGGTAGCTGCATTTGTTCTGCTGGGTTAAACCCCAGACATTTGTCCTAAAGGCA
Source organism: Pandion haliaetus (assembly GCA_013401275.1). Classification (NCBI taxonomy): domain Eukaryota; kingdom Metazoa; phylum Chordata; class Aves; order Accipitriformes; family Pandionidae; genus Pandion; species Pandion haliaetus. Next base: position 163,770 of record VYZV01038558.1, on the reverse strand, counting down.
CAGCGATATAGCTGGTTGCTATGGCTTTTACTTAAGCACTGTTTAGTGTGGAGGTGAGTGCCCTGCACCTGTGGTGTGTGGGTGGATGCATGGGTGGCTCTTTGCATAGTGAGTGCAGATGTTTCTAATGAGAGCAGCAAATGAGCCAGGGCACCACAGGAGACTTGCCTCCCTTGCTGTGTGCTTTCCTAGGCATGCATCTGGATTTGGGCTTTGGATCACACCTTGGATATCTCTGAGAAACTCCCTTTGAAATGCTGTTTTCACACAAATAAAAAAATGAAAGCCTTTTAAAATGACCTCCCATTAAAGTACTAAAACATTAAAATAGCAGAATTGGCTGCAAGTGCTTATTTTCAAAGACAAAAATGCCATTGTATTCCATATTTGACCAGAGCTTCTATTTTAACCACTTAACAAGTGTCAACTTTAGAACAATCTGCTTTAAAAACATTGATGATTCTTTCCTTCATATTTTTAGAAACAAAACTCCTTTTCCTCCCAAATTAGTTGCAGATGACATGGCAAAATATGTATATGTTAAAACATACACGATCTAGCTCCACAACAAAATTCAGCAGCTCCTACTTAGCTCCAGAAATCTTGTAACATGCTATTGTCCACTGACTGACCTGTCAAAACATAAAATCGCCTCAGAACCTCTAACACTGTCTACCTGTACAGTAGATCACTGTATACTAGTATTTCCAGATATACTTTGTCTGTCCACTCTCTACTTGTTTTGGGCAGAAATTAAGCAAAATTAGATGGTTTAGGCAGATGCTAACATGCTCTGAACTAGGTTTAAAGTCTTTGGACAGTAAAATACTCTTTATTTATAGTGTAGTGCTTCTTTCACAGTTCAGGCATAGTTCAGTCCCAGTCATATAAATAATACTCTGATTATTATAATAGGAAAAAAAAATGCATAGACCTACTTATTACGCCAACCAGATAAGCCCTTTAAGGCCAGGGTAATTTATTGACTACACTGGAACATTTATGGGCTTATTAGCCAGAGCTACAATGATAATGAATTTTATGGACATTGAAGAAATCATGCAAATGAGCAGCCTGGCAAAACACATAATGTCACCCAGTTTTGAAGCCTACTCGTCCAGCACTAGTAAAATATAGCTCTCAGAGCTGGGGCTTTGCTGGCAGTCAAAACAGCACAGTAAACAACTCGGGCCCTGCAGGGAGGTGGGTGCAGGGAATCTCCTGCAGCCCAACCTCAGCCACTGCTCTTGCCTGGCAAATATAAGACATGGAAACATTAAGTTTGTTTGAATGACAAATAGTTGCCACTGAAGTGCAAAGGCACCAGCCCAATGAAGCAAACTCAAGGCTGCTTGGCCCAAAGACAGATGGGTTCCCAACTTTCACATATTTCAGGAGTAAATTAGATCCTTCCTGAGATTAAAAAACACTACATCAACCCTGATTTTTTGGGAAGTTAGTCAAAAGAGGTAATTGCCTTGTTCTCTCAGCAGTGATGGTTTGGTGGTAACCCTTGAAGGTAAGGTAACCCTTGAAGGCAAGATCTGCTGCTGGAGGGTACACAAGTGACTGCTGTTGGGAGCCGGAGGAGTGGGATAGCAGGTCTGGCCCTGGAAAGAAAAGGGGTCCAAGAAAGCTGGTTGCTTTTCAGGGACAGCCTTCTCCAAACTCAAGAACAGTCCGTCCCAACAATCAGAAAAGCAACCAAAGGCAGCAGGAGCCTGCATGGATGAACACGGAACTTCTGAACAAAACTGAGACATAAAGTGTACAAGAGGTGCAGGTAGGGGCAGGTGACCTGGGAGGAATACAGAGTGTGACAGAACACTGGAGCAGGTTGCCTAGAGAGGTTGTGCAGTCTCCATCCATGCAGGTATTCAATCCCTGACTGGACACGGCCCTGGGATACTGGCTTTAAGTGTCCCTGCTCAGAGCACAGGGGGGTAGACACGATGATCTCCAGAGGTCCTTCCAGCCTCAGCAAGTCTGTGGTGTTAGTCAACAGAAAGTGCTGAGCAGGGAGATGTGTGTGAACTGCCACCCCACTGGTGTGCCAAAGGCGCCTGAGTCAGAGCAGCTGGGGAGGTGCCTCCATCCACTTCAGACCCAGAGCCCTCTCGGGAGGGTCAGTGTTTATGGCTTGTTTTTTTCCCAAGTGCAGACAGACACGGGTGGGAATGCCCTGCCTTTTGCACAACCGTCCCGTGGTCAGAGCTCTCAGGTGTGTGTGGGGAGCTCTCCCAGGACTGTTTATGTATTTTACAATAAACAATCTTGGGATAAAACAAAACAAAACCAAACCAAACCCAAGCAAACTAATCTTGGGAGTTGGGATGAGAAGCCAGGAATCCTACCTGCCGGCTGGGTGCCCCGGGTGCTGCATTACAAAACCCTTTTCCTTCATCCCCTGGCACTGTGAAGCTGTGCTTGGTGCTGCGCTGCCGCTCTGTCTCCATCAGGAGGGTAGAGGGTGCAAGAGGAGAAAGAAACCCCCATCTTCCCTTCTTCTCCTCTTTCCCAGGGTATTCTGCTTCTCAGTCCATAGAGAGGTCTCTGAATCCCCCATCTGAGCTAAACAGAGGCCCTTGACTTTCTCAGCCAAGCCTTTAACCTCGAGGCCATACAACAGCATAAGCAGAAACACCTGGACATCTAAAAGACTCATCCAAAAGACTCTGCAATATACATGTCAACTTCCCTGGTTTGGTTTTTTTTGGTTTTCCTTTTTCTATTTCTCTGCTTTGCTTTACAGCACATCTCAGAGTACAAGCAAACAGCTCGGAGAACTCTAATCCTCTCACTGCTGTTCCTACATTGTTATCTCGGGGCAGAAGGTCTGGCTTTGCAGCCATACATTGCATGTCACACCTCAGCATATTGATTTAGCAATAGCCTCCTCTGATTTATGGGTGCAACTGACATTTGAAGTGGTTCCTATACAAAAAAATACATGATAAAAAGTAGCACAGTCAGTAGAAATTAATTTTTTAAAGCCACTAAAGTCCACCAGGAATAGTCTTGTGCTTCCAAGTTAAGCACATGCTCCGGGGTTTACAGGTATTTAAGTGCAGCTCAGCAATGTGCTGCCGAGACTTTCAGGTGGTGTTTTTAAAGGTGTTTGGCCAACTACAGTTGTAAATTGAAGGTAAATATGATTTTCAAAAGCTTCTCAAACAACACTTTAGTTGCTCTCAGTAGGAGTTAGTACCCCAATCATCACAGAGCTTTGAGTGTTCCCTCCAGCTGAATCAGGAGATTTAAATCCTGAAATGAACTGACATAAAAAGCTCAAAGACTCAGTCCCATGAAGAATCCTAGGTGCCTTCTGAAAATCTCCCTCTGCACAGCCAGGAAAGGTGGCCTTCAGGCTTAGCATCACTGAGTGGGGAATATCCAAACACGCAGCTCAGGAACTTTGGATGGGTTTTTCCCTCTGTAGTGGTACTGAAGGGCATGCATCTAAAAGAGCAAAGAGAAAACAATTACCTTGACCTAAAATCTGTACTCTTTGGGACAGAAACTTTAGCTCTGTTAATTCATTTAAGTGCCTGCTGATACAGCTAATTATAGATAGGAAAATCAGGTGTGAGCCACCTCACCCCATGCAGACCTCTGTACCTGGGTTGACCTTCCAGCCTGTCTTCACGGCCAACAGGAGAAGGCTATTTTAGGGGCTGATTCGTTTGACCGACTTTAGGGTGAGCTGAATTGGTGACCATTTCTCTGCACCAGGAGCACCAGTGTGACTAGTTCCCATGTGGCTCAGAGGATTAGCCTCTGTAGGTGGATATATTTAAGTGAGACAAATTCTCTCCCTCCTGCAGGGATGCCATAGCCTATTGAAATCAAGCAGGGTTAGCCACCCCAGGGCTTTGGATATCCCACCAGTCTCTACCATCGATTTTTACACAAGTAAATACCCATTAATATATGACCTTTTGTCTTTGTATGTGTCTGCTTGGTGTTTGGTTTATTGGGGCACCAACTAACATCACAGTATGGGTAGAGCTGGCTGAAGTTTCTCATGGAAATACCTGTACATCAGATGCAACGACTTGTAAATACACACATATATGTGTGTGTGTGCATTAGAACAGAATTTAGCCAAAAATAGAAATCCAATGAAACATGTCAACTGTCAAAAAACATTCTTTGAGATTTTGCATTTTCTTTCAGTTTTTGAAACACTGAACACAGATGCTTTTGACATTATTACTAGGACCTTTCATGCTCTCCTGCCTCTTTTATTTTTTCCCCCCACTGGAAAATGCAGAGACATTGGAAGTATTTTGATGTGTTTTGATTGCCTTTCACGTCATACTGTTTTCCATTCAAAAAAAGCTGGAAAACAGGAAAATCTTAAATGAAATATAGGAAGGTGGAAATGCAGCTAAACCACGGCAATGCCACAACTGTATAAGGAAGCTAAAAAGTTTTGGTTTACAGAAACCAAAATATATAAATCTTTCATTTTAACATTTCATTTTGTTAAAAAAAAAAAAGTTTTCCTGTATTTCCTTCTCATTCTGACTGGAGATGAAAACTCCTGTGGTATTAATCTCTTCCTAGATTAGGTATGCCATCTGCAAAGGTATGGAAACATGTGCTATAAATGGCCTAGCATTAATTGCAGTAATTTCCCCATGGCAAAAAATGGGTGTTGCAGGGCCTTTTATTCCCTTAAATTCTCTTCATCCTTTTCTTTAAATAGCTGAAGTGTGAATGTCGCTTGACATTTCTTTTTCTTTGGGGAGCAGTTATACCACCCATGACCCTTGGCTGTGTCTCCCAGAAGCTGCAGTCATTTTCAGTTAAGGGTAATTGGCAGCAGAATACACTTTGTTCTGTATAGTGTTAAAAATGGGCTACTTTGTTTTGCCAACCTTCCTGAACTTCCTTTCAGTTCAATGAAGTAGTGCAACATTTGTATAAGAAAGAAATATTGTCTTCAATGGGAAATGTATTCCATGTGTGTTATAATTTATATTATGACAGATCTTTCTTAACTTACAATATTGTTATTCACTGGGTGGAAAGAAACTTTATCAACTTCTTTCTTTCTTTTTTTTTTAAAATGTGTTCTTTGAGGCAACCATAATTTTTATTTGCGGAAATATGTGATAAATTTGAATAATAAATTTATATTAAAACTCCCATTTGTATTCTATTTCCTTCATAAATCTGGGTAAGATGTCAGCTGAGCAGTTCATATATAAAATATTAGAACAAACATTGCCTGTCTAATTGAAAAATCTGTCTTCATCAAGGACCTGGAGCTGAGCTTAAGAATGAAAGATGGAGGCTTTATTTAATGCAGTTTTGCCCTGACTGTCATGAATGCTGTCTTTTTCTTCCCCTTCACCACCTCAACATAAATAGCAAAGCTCTATTCCCCAACTGGTCTTAAAGGCAAAAATACAAAGATATGCAGAGAAAGGAATGGTTGCTGGTGTCTGTAGAGTGGTTTAACGTACTTATGTTCCTGAGCGTTAATCCTCCTGCACTTAAAGGATGGGAGTTGCAATCCCTACTGTATTGGCTGGCCCAGGTTCAAAATTTACAGCTAATGTAATAATCTTCCAGGGTCACTCCATGGGGTCATTCCTGCTATCATCAGAGGATGTAACTACAACAGTGGGAAGAGATAAGAGTGAAAGCAGAAAGGGAAGTGAAAAAAGGAGGCTGGGAGGATTTTGCAGACTGAGGAAAGAAAAAAAAAAAGGAAAGTAAGGGGGGAAAAAAAAGCGTATGTGTGTTTTCAGAACCTCTGGGATTTCCCTTGCTGATTTAAAATTCAGAGAGTGAGTGTGAAAACCTGCCAAACCCACCAGTGTCCCCTGATCCAGCTAGGCTTTCACAAGAGCGGCTACAAAGTCGGTCACAGTTTGAAACGGAGATGGGGGAATAAGTGGTCCCTGGAGCACGCGAGTGCGAGAGCCGGCGGGACTCCCTGTGCTGCCTTCGTCGGGCACCGGAGGGGAGCTGAACAGAGCAGCACCCCAGCCCGGGAGCCTGGCTGGAGGGTCCCTGCTCCGCTCATGGGGGTGCAGAACTTGACCCCGCTGAGCTTCACGGACATGCAGCAGGGGTAAAGCAGGACCCTCTTAGTCTGCTATACCAGAAAAAAGATGCCCAAGTGTCTAGCCTGATAATTAATAAATCAAGGAGGTCTCTGAAGCTATTTCGAAGTTCACATATAAGTATGTGTGTAAGGCTTTTCTTTGCTGCATTCAGGAAGCATAGAGGTGAATGAATGAGAATCAACGCTGTTTTTTATAGAGCAGTCAACAAAGGAGATAAAACCCTACTTTTCTAAAGCTGGATCCTCCCCAGGGCCTAACAAACATCTCAGGGAGGGTGGAGGCTGCAGTGTTATGGACAGGGAGGATCTGTATCCGGATGTGGACTTCACTGGGAGCAGACAGATTTGTGCAACACTTCAAGCTGGATCAGGTCAGACATATGGCCCTGGCATCTCCTGCAGGTGTGAGCAGCTGTTGGGGTGCTAATCCACAGCTCTGGAAAACCGAGTTCAGCTTTTATCCCATCAGACACTTTCCCTGCCACCTTGTTCAAAGCACTCCGCTCCGCCGAACCTTGGGTTTCAGTTTTCTGTGCAATATATTTAATTTGCTTTCAGCTATGACCCTGGTGCTACCACCAGAGAGTCAAGGATCTTTGCACTGACCTCAGTGCTGCTTTGTGTCCAGCCCTAAGCAAAATGGCAATTTGAGTAATACAGAGGAATCCAGACAGGAGGAAGAACAAACAACTGTTAAGGAGAACTAAGAAGATGTAGCTTGCACGAGAAGCAAAATCTCAATGTAAGCAGTGGTCACGGGGCTATTCTGATGGACATTAAGGTGGGCATAACATCAATATTAATAATTGTCACGTGTTGCTTGGTCCTGTGGCCACTGAAAACTTTCTCTTTCAGCTTTTCGAAGGAAATTCTGGACCCTCAAGCACCAAAGAAATGGTGACATTTCGAAAGAGTTCAATCTGTATTTGGGACTCTTCAAGCACCTCACCAGCATCTTTGCGAAGGGAGGAGCAGGTCAAACTCTCCTTTGACTCAAGTATCCCCCCTCACTGTAAAACTCCTAGTAAAGTGAAGTGTTAGTACATTAGAAATACAGGAACAGGGAACTGATGACTTCAACACTAATGTTACAACTGGTGTAAAGAAAACCACAAACTAATGAATCTGTCAAAAAACTATCAGTCCATCAAAAGAGAATACACTACATTTTTACTACATTCAGAAATGAAACCAGTACCAGCCTGAGCTCTCAAAGTACTGGAGATCATGTCTGTCTTCATGGTAGCTGGAAATTCATCCAAGGCGTAAAACAACCTCATTTGTCTCCTGTCGTAGGTTTGTGGCCCTAACCATTTTCCATGTATGCAGTAAAGCTACAGTGGAATTACAACCCGGCAATGCCTTTCACCTTTCAGGGAGAAACTAGGGAGGGAAAAGATGACTTGTGATAGAAATATCTTTTCTTCAGCCAAAAAGATAAGGAAAAAAACGCCCATTAACTGCAACACAAATACTCAGCAAGAACCTAAGAAAATTGGAATGAATATTTTTCGACTCCCGAACAAATTTGTAAATTAAAATGTCTCATTTTCTGGTTTTGATGAAAAACAGAAACACTCCAAGGAAAGTAGAAACTTTCTGTGATTTGCTTGCTTTGGCAGAAATTAAATAGTTTCTGATAATAATTTTTATGAACACTGTTTTTACCAGCCTTTGCTCTCACCATCACTTCATTAAAACTAGGGAAGCCTCTTACTAAAAGAAATAAGCTAAAAGCAAATCACCTTCTTTGTTTGCATGAGACTTTAAGGGGTAGTGGAGGTATGAAGGAGATGGCTTCCAATCAAAGTCGGAGGAAGACTCTGTCATGTCACCAGGGACAAAATTCAGCTGGCAGTAGGGATTCCAGCAGCAGCTCATCTGGAGTCTTATTGCTGAACCAGCAGTGGCTACTAGCTGGCTGTTGGGGGCAAGGTAGCTTGGCTGGGGATGGGGACAACACCACCGCTTTCACTTGTGTGCTCGACCCCTCGAGCCTTTGTCCATTGACTAGCTCATGACTGAGAATTTCTTGCAATGGTAAATGCCAGGAGTATGAGCCTTTAATTAAGTTTCAAGAATGCCATAATGGGCTGGGAGCTGATGCTAGAAATGGCTACTAACCATCCTGCCTCACCAACAAGACATGATGCTCATATGCCATCCAAAACATGAACAGTTTGGAGTGCAACGTAGCATTACTGCATTTCTTACAGAGCACATAAGTGGGTCATTTCATTCTCAGGCCTTACAATTATCGACATACACTTTACATATATACACACACATACATATATAACAAGAGCAATGCAAGAGGTTAATGCTAGCTCTGGAGGTTACTAACTCTGGAAGATACAGTGGCTGATGAGAACAGTGTTAGCTGTTCACCATTTCAATTCAATACTGCAATTTATGTAGTGACCTGTCTATTAACCCTGCCCCACTCTCGCTGCACCAGCAGCAATTCAGGTTGAGCTGAATAACCTCTGTCATTGTCCTGGCCTGCCATGAGGTTTCTCAGCTCAATGCCACACTTGAATGACACTCTGTCATTATGCTATATTTAGGTAATGAAAGGTGTAATTAGCTTTGTTCTGCTGCAAGCTGATCCGACCCTGTATGCATTATAAAAGGTAATAAAATAGGTGCACAGATATAAAAACCTGAATAAGCATATTATTTGGTGTAATTTCATGAGCCAAAAACCGATGAAAGAACTGGGGTAAGGGAGCCTCAGCCACTCCAGTGCCCAACCAGACTTGTCATGAGAAGCCACGCAAAAAGCACGGCGAAGGTATGTCAAGGCATCGACAGAGTCGTATTTAATCAGTCCCCCACTGTTACAGCTTTTCTATAATTGATGGCATTTTGCGATGATTGCTTTCCTATTACAGTACTGTATCTTATCTCCCCATTGTGAGGGGAGCGGCTTTATGTTATTGTCAGCAGCCCTCCAGAGCCAGCATTATCCCGGGCCCATGCTCTTTGTGGGGCTGTCGGCTTGTCATTAATTGTTCTGCCTGGCCTTTGTCTGGGACTTTGGCCATCTGCTTTATCGCACCCCATCAGGCTTCGGTAGGAATGAATAGAACTGATAATATAAAAGTCCTGGCAGGAGAGATACTGGGCTAGAAGCTCTGGATGCCAAATTGGTCAGTCCTTGGGACATCACACATTTTCTTAGCATGAGTAATTCTAGTTGGGGAAAGGAGCTTTGTGGTATTTGCAAAAAAATGCTGCTGTGTTTGATACGGATGCTAGCCTCACCAGCAAATCCTTGGTGATTTACACCAGGTGAGTGGCACACCCAGCTTCGGACAGTGCCTTAGCATTTTAGGAATATCCTCAAAGCTTTCCTTGTCTCCAAGACAGTGGAGAATCATGCAATGGCTCATGCACTCTCCTGCATCCAGGCCATGATCCTGGAGATGACCTACTCCTCCATCCCCCCTTGATTCCAGCTGCAGCAGGACCAAGGCTCCACAGTGAAATATGCCAGTGAAAAAAATCCCCCGCCTGCTATACCAGAGGCTGATCTGGTGTCTGTCGGTGGTTGGGAGCAGGTGAGAGGCTTGAGCAAGGACATGAAGCACAGAAAACCTGGGCACCTGAGCCACCAGCTCCTGGCAGGGCAGCTGGTACTGCCAACTCACTCACATGTGCATGGACCTGTGGGCTCCTGGGCTATACCCTGCCTCAGATGCAGTGCCTCTGAGGAGAAAGGGAGAGGAGGCAACCCACCCACAGCACCAGCACAGCCCTACGCCCCATGTCTTGTGGCCAATCCAAAGAGCTCTGGGACTTTTGACTGCCTCACACACGTTTGGAAGGGGCTACTCCACGACTGCAGCATTTGTAGAGTATGTAGGTTCAACCTCTTGTGCCAACCTCACACACTGTTCACTGGATGTGGCTGGTCTTGGGTGTCTCATGGAGCATTCACCACACACAATGAGGGGCTGAGAGCATCTGGCCCAGCGTACACAAAAAACACACCTCGGAGGAGCAGACTTCAGGGTGTCGTAGAACATTTTCATATAGTGGCCATGATCAAAAGGCTGTTGGAGTCACGGGAAAGACGCATCCCTCCCATGGACTCCAGTGGGCTTTAAAGCAGGGCCTGTGATCAACAGCATATGAAATCTCACAAAAGTCTCCCACAATAAAGATGTTTCACCTGATGCAGATGCTTGTAAAACATTTCTCAAGCAATTATAAACAGGTAATGCTTAAATTGCGTGGGAATATATGTACACAAAGTGAAACGGTTCTGTTTTCTCTAATGAACAGCACTATGGGTGTTTGCTCCCTGGTGGGAAGAAGGAGTTTCTCAGACACATTTCCTAGGTGAGGCAGGAGCTGATGGTGAATATAACCAATGTACCAAAGGCAAATATTCTAGCTATTGCCGTCTGGTATGGCTGTGACCACCAAATGACTTGTGCAAACCTATCCTTCCATCCCACTTTACCACCACTTGCTCTTCTTTCCCTCTAGTGGGTCTCTAACCCCTATTTTGTTTGCCGTGTATGAAGGAATAAATATTTTCAGTAGCTTGAATGTAGTTCTGTCCTAAAAAAAAAGTACTGACTCTCAGGGAAGCCTTTAGACCAGCACTAAATGCTCCTGAACATGTTGCCCTATGGTAACAAAGGTAAGAAAGACATGCAAAAGAGTCCTTTAAAATTCACAGTATTTTTTTTCTTTTTTAATTTTTTTTCCTAGTGTGTCATATTTAATCAACCCTTCCAATTATCTTATTTCCCCACAGCACATTGCCTTTATCAGAATAAATAAATTTTTCCTACCCTCATGCCTAGTTCCCACATTCCAGGATATAGGAAAGTCCACAAAGCATCGGAGCATGAAGGCAGGAGGGGGGACACTAACCCAAAGCCACCCCTGCCACCAGAGACTTCACCCAGGAATTACAGGGCAGAGAGCCCTGTGTTTCTTGGGAGGTCAGAACAGATTTCCTAATGATCCTCTCAGGTCTTAAATCTTCTGAATTAGTTCATCTGGAGCTTAAGCATCTATCCAACAAAATCAACACACCAGCTACAAGCAGCCATGGAGCTGATTTTTTTTTTTTCTTTTTTTTCCCCCCAAAGAGCCAGACAAAGCCGCAGCAAGATACTCCACATCTACAAGCCCAAACCTGCCGTGGGCCCAGCTGGACACAGCCTCTGCGCAACCCACACCAAACACCTCCCCAGAGCCACGGCGTGACATTGCAGCCGCCCACGCTTTCACTCAGGAATGCCTCTGGTCTTGGGAGATGATGGATATTTTCTCCTGATGCTACCCATGGAAAAACAAACAAACACACACACCCCTTCTGACAGCCCCATAACCTGGCTACTACTGGGGGGTGGGAAGCCGCACCCTGCGAGTAGAAAATTACCCCTGGGTTCGGGCAGGCGTGGAGCACACCAGGTACCCGGTCTCATGAGCTGCTCTGCCACAAACTTCCTCCTCAACCTTGGGAAAGTCACTTTACTGCCACAATTCAGATATTAATGGGAGCGAGATGCATGAGCGTTTTTCAGTTTGCGTCTTCATAAAGTAGGGGTAATGGCTAGGCCCTACCTCGCAGGGGGGTTGTGAGAAAAAAACAATAAAGGTGGTAAGACAGTCACAGCCTGCTGGATTGGGGGCCACACACATTCCTGAAATAGATTTCCTTGGGGTCAAGTTTCTCTCATGGTGGTATTTCAAAAGCTAAACATAAAGGGGTAATGAATTACCATTTGGGATAAACCAGGTCCTTAGCTATTCATAGTTTAGATATGTCTCATAATGTTTTTATCAGGGCCGGCTCCTGTGTTTATTAAAAATGCTAGTAATGTCCTGTTCGACTGGGTTTCTTTGGCCTTAAGTGATAGTGCTTACTGAATACAATGAAAATGTGACATTTCAAAATAAATGTGTTCTTTCCAAGGAAATCTGGCTCGGACGCCTGATAAATTCCACCATTCACTCAGTTTCTGGAATTTGAAGAATCCCTCCCCATCCTTCAGCTGGTATTTTCTTAAAAGTAACTATCAGGAATTATCAAATGTGGGGAATTCCCAAAGGCCCTAACATCCCAGCTGGATCAAAGCGGGGTGGTGATAAGATCGGTGACTGCATACATCCCTATTCTGTGGAAGGTAGGTGGGCGGAAGAATAAATACAGTAGAGGCTGTGCCAGAAGCTAATGCAATACAAACATTCAGCTACCCCAGATGCATTTTCATCAGGCTTTGTCTGTGACAGACCGTCTTCCCACCTGCGGAGAGAGGAGCGGTTCAGTCGGAGTTAATCTGGCACCGGGTCACATTTAGCACCTCTGCTCCTCTTGCCCAGCCCTTTGGGCCCAGAGAGGGGCTTTGCACCCAGCTGTTGCCCCAGCTCCCTCTCCCAGGCAGAGCAGGGGACATCCTGAGCCAGGCAAGAAGGACGAAGAGAGCCGTCAGAGATACTACGCGTGCCGATAGGCACAAGCCTGACACTGGAGAAGACAGCGTGTGTCTGAAGAAGATGCACTGAATGTGGTTTTCCACAGTTCCTGCACAGTTTGCATTCCTTTAAAGTTCCCGCAAAGCTGAAGCACCTTTAAAGTCCTTTAAAAGATAGCAGGTCTCTGATGGTTTCTTGCCAAAAGGTAGCCGAGATTTCACGTTTCATCTTAAATCAAGATAGTTTTAGTGATTCCACATTTCTGCAGCAGATGTTGCTCTCTGCTGCAGAAAAGTGCCTGTGGAATATGAGACTCCTACTTTCCAATCAAGAGTGTTTGGGCAAACTTTACAAACATAAATATATGCATATTCATATCCATGCATTTGTTACAATTACAGATAATGATACCTGTGGATAGAGGGGCTGGCGCTTACTGCCTATGTAGTTTTCTGTTTTACTTCGAGTTTTCCATATGTAGACAAGAGAAAATAAAAATAATAATTCTGCATCCTCCCTAGGCAGACTAATTCCTCTCTCTCAGACCCACGTCCCACCCCCAAGGTGCAGTGCTACTGTCTGCACACGGGAAGGAACTACAGTGCCTCATCTTCTCTGTTAAGGTATCCAGCAGATGCACAAAAGACACGTTTTTATCAGCCTGAGCTATTAGGAATCCAAAGTAAAGGGGAAATCCTAATAGTATAAGAGAAGGACTTAGCTGAAACATCACAAAGTAAGAGCAGGTGCTGCTTTGACAACTGATACTGATATCACAATGTGTGTGGAGAGAAGATGCTGCACGTTCTCAACCATTCAGTGGTGTTTATCTTTCTACCTTTTTTAATTATTTTTTTGGCCATTGCCTGGCAGTTGCCAGATAGGAATTAAATCAAGCTGGGTAATTTCTTTTTAATTTTACTTGCCTGACTTACTGTAACAGTTGTGAAGTTGGTTGGTGTAGAATGGAAATGTCAGGGGAAGCATTTTTTTATTAGTGGCTTCTGGAGGAAATGTGCTAATAACCATGCTACTACTATTTGTTTGACTGGTTTGAATTCACGTAAAGTGAGAGAGCTGACATCAGGATCAGGGCAATTCTGCGCTGGAGGATAACGCAGCGCACGCAGAAATTGCTAACGCCACCATCTGCTGGAAATGGATATGTATGTTAGGGCTTTGCCTATTACAGCTTTTATGATTATTTTACTGCTTGTTTAAATGCCAGAGTTTCCATTTTTCACATACTGATTGCTTTCAGGTGCATCAATTCATACAATACTAGCAGAGGATGCCTTTTAAAAATGTTTAAACATTTAGCTGTCTGGATGCTAATGGGATGAATTAATATTATTTAAAATGGGCTCAGTGCTTCACAGGCAGCACACATATCATCTTATAAATGTGACGTGAAAAAAAAATAATGGCACATAATAATACTATCACACTGAAAGTTTGGGTGAAAATGCATTAAAAATTCTCACTGATGGCAAAAGTGTTCTGTTATTTTTTGACATTCCAGTTTGTACTGAAAACAAGAAGGCACTAGTGCTCAAAGACAAATGTGATTTTTCCAAGATCTTATATCAGGCCACAGTCTTTGGCAAAAGGCTTTTCAACGAAGAATGTGTGTGGAAGTGGCATTGATAGACAGGTAACTATTAAAGATGACAGAAACAGGATATGGTGCCAGGAAGTATTTCAAAGACCCAACCAGCAAAATAGAGTCTGGCTGCTTTAAGCAAAATTTGCAAGTGCATACTAAAGTTAAGCATACGCTTAAATAGTTGGCTGAATAAGGACGGACTTATGCACATATTCAAGTTCTTTGATGAACAGTTTCTTATTAGTGGGTTTAATTTTATACAGCTGAAAGTGCCGGAGCGAGTTGCTGGGATGTTAATAGAGACTGTCTTCGCTGACCAAGCTCAGCCAGTGGGTGGAAAAAGTTGTGGAATGGCACTAAAGAGCATTCCAGAGCAAAATTAGCTCTGCTTCATATTATATATATTTCAAAACATGGACAAACTGTTAATAACAAGATGAGACATCAAGGCATGCATCAAGGATAACAAGTTAATCATTAAATTATTCCTGTCTGTTTACATTGTCAGACAAAGTAGCAGTCAAAACATTCAGAATGTTGCCTCAGTGCTAGAAAATCCACAGGGAAAATACCTTTTCGGCACTTAAAATAACAATTTTCATGCTACTGAGTCATCAAAATTAGTTCTGCATTGTTAAACTTTAAAGGAATTCTGCAGATAAAGGAGTCAATGAAATGTGTCTGAGACGTACAGAATATTCAGTGCCAATTGTGCAATGAAAACAATTTGTGCTGGAAAACAAAAACCTCTTTACTATTACTTTTGGTACTTTCTCATCTTCTCTAACACCAAGTAGTATTGTTTCTGTGCTCGCCTAAAGGACATTTGACAGACTAACACAGTGAGAGGGATCTACTTAATAAACACACTGATTTACACAGAAGATTACACCTGCCTCCCTGTCGCTGCTACAGTACTGCTCCGGAGAGAACTTTTTTCCTTCCTTCACTAGGATCAATGGTATCTCATTCAATGCCACAGGCTTGCCAGATATGGTCAGAAATTATGGGGAAGGGGTTATTGCTGGCCTTCTTAAGATTCACCTTCTTGTTTCAAGTAACACGGCTGACAAGTCACCAACTAACCTGCCCTGGTAAGCCTACAGGCTGCATGAGGATGAGGATGAAGGAGAATAAAGGGGAACTGTAGATGTCTGCCCCCTAGTGACTGCGCAAAACCGCTGGGAAAAAAGTCCCTGCAGAAAGCTGCTCCTCAAAATGGTCATATTTGTCTTGCTCAGGTCAACTGACTGGTGAAAACAGCAGCATCTGGACATCTGTGTCCCTCCCGTGCAGGGAGTGGCATCAGCAGGGCCCGAAGGACCCACCAACAGCACCTTCTCCTAGTTTCTTAATGAAATGTGCAAAACTAGAATATTTATGCCATTCAGCTCCGTGTAGTTTAGCAGCTCTGCTTCAGGATTCCCAAAGATGTTTAAGGACACTGCAGAAGTGTCCTGGACAGTTGTGTTTCCTCCTAAAGTGACTGCTACAGAGTTATGGAGAATGAAAAGGAAGATATAAATCTAGAGTAAAGTTCTGTGTTTATTTACAGAATGTCTGTAAATAACTCCTGCTGAGTTACTCCCACCTTAGGTAAGCATACTGTCCCCAGCGTGAAGATCTAAACCATTTGGATAAAACTCTACAAATTACTTTGATTGGTCAAATGTCCTCAGTCATTTCTTCAGTGAGGCACTCTCCTAATGAGTTCCTTAAGATATTCTCACTTATTTGCTTCTCCACTCTAACGATATGTAGTGGACACTACTGTTTCACTCTTTATCTGGTACCTGGTACAGCGGCACCACTGGCTGCAAGGCACAAACAGATCTACAGCTCTCTGCGTTGTCCTGCCGTTTTGGAGAGCCAGGTGGCACATTGCAACATCACAGGCTGCAAACGCATATCCAAACACATTCACCATTCTTGGGAAACCACTACGGTGTGTCAGAGATCCCCAGCCATTCAAATTCCTATAGACGTGGTCATTTGTAACCATAGCTTTTCAGCCCATCTGCAAAACATACCTCTGGACCTAAAAAGTAGAGACTGTCACAGCTGAGCCCCCTACCCCTAATAGGCAGTGCAGCCCTCAGAGCCCCTTGGCAGCCCCATGGGTGGTCAACAGCAGAGTGGGCAACACAAGCATGTCCCAGCCTTCCCGCGCTCCCACAGCTCTTGTACAAAGGCTTTTCTTCATCTGGCGGATACCTCGTTATCTCCCTGCAGGGCCATGTTTCTGCACGCAGGGTGGTGGATCCCCTTCACCCTCACGCAAGGCTGCAGAATGTGGATGAGATAACTGGTCCCGGGCAGCCCCAGGCAGCCACGCAGGTATTAAGTGCTCAGCCTGCAGTTTTTCAAGCACCGAGAGCAGCTTTGTGATTATCAGTAATTACCTAACTGGGTTGGGTATTTCCACTCCTGCCCCTCTCTTGTTTGGTCACAAGATGTTTAATTAGAGAGATGAAGAGAGTTTCATTGTATTGTCATTGATGCCTTTCAAGGGTGAAGAATTGAAGAAATGCAACAAACCCAATTTCCTTGTAGTTGAGATTAATTTGAAAGCTGTCCAGTGAAAGTATATTTTTTCTTAAACTATAACATACTTGCAGCTACTGGGATAGTGGAGGCTGTAAAATACCTAACAGACATAACAAATGAAGTTTATGTCTCCCAAGTGAGAACTCATTCAATAACGTTTTCTAAAAAATTAGCAGCAGGATACAGTCTTTGTTGGTACTACCTACATCAGCAGATTCCTTGATGGTTATTCTTATTTCCTTGTCAAAAACATTTAATACATGAATTGGTATGCTCATTTACTGGGTATTTCTGAGTAATAGCTGTGACAAAGTGCTAGTGGTGTTTGTTGTTTTATTTGACAAAATTAGGATTTTTGTACTGAGATGAAGAGTAATCTTGAGTTCTCTGAAAGCCATGTGGGTCAATATATTCCCAGTGGAAAACAATTTGACCATTGCTATGGACAACAAACATATTTTGTGAAAGGATGAATGGAAAACAACTAGAATCGTAGAAGAATATTTAGCAAAACTTGGAAGTATTTTATAAGCACATTTTTGCTTCATAGAAAGAGAAAGCAAACACTGAAAGCTACCAGTTTTTAAAACTATTTTCTATTAAAGGTTATTTTGAGCACCTCTAAAACTGTCACAGAACAGGACTTGAAACAAGATTGAGAAGATAATTCCTGACCTTTGAATATCACGAACATTTACTTGAGTAAAGAATGATTCACGACGACTGCATGAATCCATGAAGGGAACTCAGTCTGCAGTAAGTTCCATGACAAGTACTTCAGTAAGCCCCACTGGTGAGCGACTTCCTATGACACTGTACCACATGTCACGACATTTCACAGAGCACTGGGCACGGCACGGCCTGGTGGCAGACCTCTGGGATAGGGACTATGTTTTGTTTTGAAGTAATATTAATCACTGGGGTCCTGATCCATGAGCTGGCTGCCATGGCAGCACATCACTGTGGTCCAGATAAACTCATGAAGATAAAAAATAGAATTACATCCCACTAAAATACTGCTGCAGCCCTTTACTTCAACATTAACATAACATTATGAGCAACTGAATGATGGAAGAGCTTTAGAGTCCAAAGGCAATGAGGTGCACTAGAAATATCAGTTTGATTTGATATTCATGTGGGCAAACACCTACGTGTCCACAAGCGGCACGGAGGAAATGGAGGCAGAAGCCAGATGTGGTACCGAGCATATAAAGTGGCTATTCCCCATCCACTTTCTTTTTTGGACCAATATATTATTGTTTTTCTTTCTTCAGTGCTGCAGCACTACCACTCTTCCTGTGAAGCTGCAGTTGACAGGGCACTATTTTAGCAGAAATAATGTGAGCAGCAACAGTACTGTACTGCCACTGGGCACATTTCCTGCAGAATATCTTCAGATTCACCTGTGCTGAGCCTAATTGCTGCTCATACAGCAATTAATACTCATATGTTTAAGACAAAATATACCTCCATGTAATCTTGTGCATAACCCTAATTTCACATTTGTTTTGATGGTGTTTTGAGAGCTTAAGCCTCATTTTCTTTCTTATCTGTTAGCACAGAAAAATGATACTGGGTTTTCTATTGGCATACGTTTGCTATCTTTTTTTGCAGTTTTACGGGAGTCAAGGCAGGCAAAACCCATGTTCAATGGCCCTGGGCGCTGACTAGGTCTCATGGAGGAGATGACAGTGCTCTGTCTAGATATCCATGTCTGAGACAGAAGTGACTTACTCTATTCAGGGCCTTGAGGAACCATACCTTGTTTTATCTCCATCTTTTGCACTGTTATGGGTAACTGATCGCAACTTAAATATTTTGCACACATCCTCTCAAGAGATACTGTAAGATAGAGGCAGATTCCTAGGCTGGTACAAACAAGCAGACGTTCCTTTTGAACATGCACAGGGAAACCAATTGCTCTCATAATCCTGCAGGACCTCCAAGAGAGATTGAAGTGTTCATTTTTTTTCCCCCTGAAGCAGCGAGCACTTCTCAATGCTGACTTCTCTGGTTATGCAAGAAGTAGTCATGGGTGATTGAATCCCGGCCTTGTGCAGCGCAAGGACATGTTGCCTTTTTCACTCAATTGAGCTGATTTCATGTTCCAAGGGGCGCAGGCACGAATGGCACCTTGAGTGGGAACAAAATCCTTGGGTTTGCCATTCCTTGCTGTTGATGAGATACGACCTGACAAGGCTGATCCCTGATTTCCGGCTCTGCTGAGAGCCTCCCCAGCCCACCCCGGGGATGGGGACGGTGTCATGCTCGCCTTCCTCCGCACCCCGCTCTGCACGGCCTGCGTTAAGTGGCATGTGAATTACACGTTACGAGTGGAAACACCACGCAAGCTGGCTTCCTGCAGAGGATATTTACTTGCTTGAAATGTCAGCTGGGCTATTTTTCTCCCCCTCCCTCCCTCCCACTCTCTCCCTCCCTCTCTCCTTCCCCTCCTCCTCCCCAATCCTCACCTAGCAAAGCAGATGAAATGCCAAGAAGAAATGTCACTCCGGCAAGTAAGTTCGCTTTGGGGCATAAGTTGCACTTTGATAATGGTATTTGTTCTGTGGGTGGTCAAATTCCCCTCCACCTCCCCTGTTTGTCCTAACCATTATCTCATGCAAAGATAAGGTTCATTAGTAGCTCCTCTAAGCTGTGGACACTGCAGAGCTCATGAAGAAGCATGTTTATTGGTGATAATGCTTATTAATGATTGCTGCTTTCATGCATCTTTTAGATTTATTCTGCTGCTTTCTCTACATGGGAAGTCTTTAAAAAACTTTCAAAACAGGGCACACTTCTGAGGCACGTGTATGTGTGCAACCCATGCATATGCATAAGCATACATATGTTGTTTGTTATTACAATTAAAACTAATGAAGCACTACCTGTGAGCCCAAGTGCAAACAAAAGTTTTACTAAAAAAAATTAATTCCTAAAACATAAAATTAACTCAAATTCATTAACACCATTTCTATTTTCACAAGCCTGAGATTCATGTATACCTCTTTTGCAGCTTAAATGATAGCATTGTCCTGCAGTTCTGGTAGCAGAAATAGATATTTCTATTTCTGTTGGTTAAAAGGAGGCTTCCTAATTCTATAGCTTATGAAGGTAACATCAAAAAAACCTAAAGAGATTTGGTATAATTTCTTTTAAAACTGATTCACGCTTTAAAGCTTAACTCCTAAAAATAGAGATCCTGGAATACATCCTGCATCTACTCTAAGAGAGCTGCATAGCTTTTCATATACCAGCAATGTCAAATGCCTGCAACTTCCTAGGTAGAGACAATATGAATGAGAAGATGAATAAGAGGAGATAATATAAGCTCATAAACTAAGGAGCAGGATGGGGAAAGTGGGCTGGAACAACTATTTATCCTTTTTTTGTATAGCACGAACAATGAGCTTTAAACTTGAAGGGAGTACTTTTCCACAGAACACCAATCTGGATAGTGCCACTCTTCACCACAAGATTACACTGCCATCATGAATGCAGTGAAAATAAAAAAAACCCAAAAACTGTATCTATAGGAAAATAATAAACACAAAGGATACAAAGCGTAATATTATAGAAATACAATAGCTACAGATGGTAAGTATTTAAAAAGTAAACAAAAGCTTTTGAATGCATAAAACCTTTGAATCCTCAGGGCATAAAATGTACATTTTACTGCTTTGGGGATGGGTTAATTTTTATGTGCCTATTGCACACTGTCATCCTCAAAAATGGTTTCTCTGGGCTGCTGTGAGGGGTGGCTCCTGGCCAACCACATCCCTGTCTGAGCCACACAGCCTGATTCTCTGTAGGCACTGCAAAGAAATTAAGGTAATCTCAAATTGTGCAAGTCAGGTTTCCTCCCTCAAGTTGCACTAATAAGTTCATTAATGTTAATGAGGAAAAGAATAATAATTGAAAAGTACCAAAAATTTGAAAAATACCCAAGTTTTCACCTTTATTGTCATGGACTTCGCCACTAAGTTAGGTTAAAGGACTCATTTACCTAATTTCATTTACCCTGCTAGAGGTAGTGGGTTGCAAGGACAGACATGACAACCGAATTTGTTTTCTGAGATGCTTAAAATAGTAGCCAGACATTGGAAATTTCTGTTATGTCAACATTGATTTTTAGCCTGATTAGGGAGAAAAGTTATATTTGGTGGTTTTCCTGATTCCCAAACTACGAGGCCATACAGTGCTGGCATGCAAGCACCGTCTCCTCTTATCCTCCTAACCGTTTACACAACGAGTGATGTCTTTGGGGTGGAGAGCAGATTCCAGCTTGTACCTGAGTTCATTCTTTCAAAACCAAGCAATCTGGTGGTAAACCTTCCATATTTTAGCAAGGCCTTGGGGATCAATATACAAATTATGTGTATATGCATTCACGTATGCAAACAAGGGGATGTTTATTACAGGCTTATCTAGCCAGGCTTTACACAATGATGTTGGAAATAAGAGCATCAAGCAAAAAATGACAGCTGGCAAAACTTTTACCTTGCTCTTTGCCTTTCTGTATGTAAACCGCTTTTTTGCTTTACAGTCATGGAAATGCGTATGAGTAGAGTGTGCATAAGAAAGTCTGCTTGAATCATTGCCATCACTAGAAGAAACTCACCTTGTTCCCCAAAAGAGCAACAGTCCCCTCCCCTGCCTTCTTGTTTTAACAACCGGCAGTAATATTGCCCTATTTTACGGCTGTAATCCATCCTTTAAAAAGTGAATCTGAGATAATCAGCAATAAAGCTGACTTATCTCTGAACTCTGACAAATATCAGCTTCTCTACATGCTCACGTGGAACATAAACTTTCTGAAGCATGCTCACAAGAAAGACATGGTGCAAGTCCTTCCAAAACAACTAGGCTCCTCCTTCCCTGAAGTCAAAGTGATATGGGTGTCTAAATACCCCGGGATGCTCTATGCCACTGAATCACTGCAGAGAAAAACACCCTGGCCTTAGTCCTCAGGTGTGAAGGAAACAGAGACCTGGCTAAGAAAGAGCCACGGCTGATGCATGCCATGCATTATATATATATATAAACCTTTTCCATACAGGATCACAAAAGGAGATAGGACAGCACAATCCATCCAGAGCTGTCACTGCAATCCAGACTGCAGATACTGACACATACTTCTGTCTTGTTCAAGTGCTCTAACGCAAATGCTACAAATTTGGCAGTAGAAAGGCTCTGTGAGGCAAGCTCTCATAGAAAAAAAGATAAAATGAGAGAAGATAATGATGCTAAACATGACTGCATGCAACTATAAGTCCATAGTGTCTATGTCTTTCATATGCAAGCAGATATGGTTACCTCCTTTATTCCCGACAGTTAAAGGCAGCATTTGTGTCATAGCAACTCTTGAAAAAAATGAATGAGTTACATGAGATTTCTTTCAAGCTACCTAGGGGATTTGTTTGCCACAGTGATCATTCAATTGACCAGGACATGAGCAACCTGGCTTGGCTGTCTCTGGTACAGCTGTACTCCCAAACCCCAGCAGCACCCTGCTCTGGGCAGGGAGGGCAGCGCCCAGGCACGGCTGTGCTGCCGTGTCCCCTACACGGCTGATAGCTACGGTTGTGGCACGTTAGCCAGTCTGCAGCCTGTTGTGCTTGAGGGTGGGTGGCAGGGTGGTTTCGCTGCGTGCGGCTACAAAGTACAGCTTTCCTTGCATAGCTGCGTTCAGGCGAGGAGCGTTTTACCCTTATAGCACACATTGTAAAGCGTTTCTATTCTAGACATGACCTCCTTGGTCATCACTTATTTTTACTAGGTACATTTGCAGTGGTGTGGCAAAAGGGGGAGGGAGAAGAGCATGGGAATCCCAATTGAGCAAAACACTGGAGTTCCTCTAGTCCCTCCCCACACAGTTCCCCACTAGCTATTCAGATCCCCTTCAGAAAATAATGTACGTGCTATTTTACTACCCAGAAGCTGAAGTGAGCTCTCACAGATTTAGATGCTGTAAGTGCTGCCCAGAGAAACTTTCAGTCTAAGCTGGAAGGCAACAGATACCCTTTTATTCTTTGCAACTATTGCATTTGTTGAGATTTTTAAAAGAGAAGGCTGTGTCACATCATCAGATGCAAGGACAGAAAAAACTTTCTCCAAGTTCCACTGTCACAGACTTTCACTATTGCCTATTCCACCACATTTTAAGCAACGTGACTGTGTTGTGGTCCACCTGGTGTGCATGGACTGAAAGCTCCTCAGGAGCATCCCTTCTTCTGCATCTGCTTGGAGAACTCCTTATAAGACAGCCCAGTCCTCTGGACATAAATAACCAAATACAAATAGATCTACGCAAGTCCCTAAAGTGTTGTGCACGTGTCCCAGCCAACGGCCTTTTAGCTTGGCCAGAAATGTCACATCAGGGATTTGACTTGCCACCTTTTTTAAACAATCAATTAAAAGTGTAGCAGTGTCCTGGGATGAAAAGAAGAGGCAAAAGGGAAAAGAAATTTTAGTCACCTAACGGTGAAATGTGTTTGCACTGTTAGGAAGGGGTTCACGGACTGTGTTTTTGCACAGCATTTTTACAGGCTTTGGGGGCAGTTACAAGCTCACCAGTTCATGAACTCCCTCTTGGCCAGGGACCAGAGCTGACACCAGCTGGGCACTTTTCAGCCTTTATAAAGTAAATTACACTCCAGGAGGCTGTCACTCTTTGCACAAATGAGGAAAACGTGAGATGAAGCCGTACTATGAAATAACGTGCCAGCACAGAGATAGTCACTGAGGCAACCCTGCAGAGCTCAACTCCTGGCTTTGAATGGCAGATGCCCAGCTGCTGCTCCTGCGGCCACTGGCAATGCACATGCTGATGAAACACACTCTGAAAGTGCTGGGGTTGCTGGTGTTACTGGTGTTGCTCTATCCATTAGCAAGCGGTGCTTACTTTTCAGGCCTCAGTTTGAGGACAACCTCTGGTCTACACTGTAAAGCAATTTGAGATGAAAGCTGCTAGCCATGTAACAGGTATGGTTATGAGTCAGCAGCTTAAACAGTTTTATTTTTTTTTTTACTTTAATATCAAAGAACAGCATGAAATCCAGGTCTTACCCTCCATCGTTCCCAACAAGAGCAATAATTCATATTTCCAGAGCGCCACTAGGTAACAATTTTATCTGGACATGGGAGATCAGCTTTCACCAGCTCCTGTCTTGAAGGGAAGAGTGCTCTTGGGGTAAGAGCAGAGGTCAATACCTAGGAGATCGGGTCTCAGCCCCATGACAAGAAGGTATGTGACCTTAAGCATGAGTCTCAGCATCCCAGGACTCAGTTCCTCCCTCTTGATTGAAAAGTAAAACATGCCTTTGCCATTTCACTTTAATACCCTGTGAAAATGCTGTTGCACCCTATTACTCTATGGAGTAACTAAGAGGGAGGTGAAAATTTTGGTCTTGATTGCTATTTTATGAAAAGGGATATTCATTTTCTCCTGAATGACCAATGCAAAAGTGAAAGTGAGTTCAGTGCAATAAATGTGGTGAAAACTGAATTTGCGAAGCACTCTCTCAGTGCTTTGTGGGCTGCCTGACCTTCAGCCGAAACCACTACATTTTTCATAGTCCAACCAATACTTTCGGAAAAAAAGCAAGCAACATAAGGTACCACAGTTAGATTTGCCAGGTATGAGACAATATGAAAACAATGTAACTTTGAGGACACAGGAGGGTTTGCTGCCATCTCCACTGGTAGTAATAATAATGCATTGCATTTAGCAAGCATTATAGTATCTGTCAAGCATTAAGCAAACACTGTAACTTACCCTCAGTGCTGCAATCCTACTATACAGCTCCATATAGGTCACTTTTTTTCCTTTAGGGCTCTTTCATGTAGACATAATGAAGAGTCTTTCTTTTAGTACAAAAGAAAGATGATGTGTCTCTGATGGTTAACCCTCAGGACAACCCCGTGAGACAGGGGAGAAGTGGGAACAGGCTGAGAAACTTTGGCAGGGCTTTGCAAAGTCCTGCAGAGTGACTGGGCTGCAGAGTTGAGCTGGACACGTCCTGCCTCCCAAGACTTCACTTCTGTTCCCTTAGATTACACTAACAAAACAGATTTCCTCTGCTATCTGAGCAGAGAAAAGGTCCCATTACACAGCTCATTACACATCAGAAGAGCCCTGGGCTTAGCCTCAGCCCTAGAGAGCACAGTCATATAAATGACTTTTGCTAAGAAACGGACTTCTAGGCAAAGCTAGTGTGCTTTCATACAGACATACCTTCTTGAGAAAATGGGTCAACACTAAGATAGCAAAATTTGCTGATGGGAACAAGTGATTTAGTATCATTAACACCAGTGAAGACTACAGGGAAACTCTGAACAGCCTGGGACAAGCAGGTGAATGGGAAGACAAAATTCACTGATGACAAGTGGAGCTAGTGCCTACTACAAAGTACAATGGAAAATTACTCATACTTGCTTTTGGCATGTATATTACCTGTCATTGCGTGTGGCCAGGGAGAACTAAGCTTACACAGCTGAAAGAAAAATCTCCATACCTGGTACAGTGAGCCAAATAAGTAAATAAAGTATTAAGAAGTAGAAGGATGTGACAGAAAACCAGACTGAACATATTCCAGTAATGGGGTTTCTTTAATGTGAAAGGAGTTAATGGCTGCCTTCAACTGGGTCATTGGTCTATAGCAAATAACAGCTTTGCAAAAAGCCAGTGGGTGTCAGATGTCTCTTTTTTTGTGTGTGAAAGGAGTAAGTCATTTCTGTAGGGAGGTAGCTTGAAATAATAGGAGCCACCATCCCTGCCAAGGTCTGATTTGGAGACAAATCTCTGGGCAGAGGTGGTTACCCTGACTGCTACTGAATGGGTGCGAGCACTGTTTGGCAAGATCTAGGAGGGGGTATGTGGCAGAGAGGAGCAAACCCAATAGATGACGGGCTGCAGAGCAGCAGAGCTCCCCGTGGCTCAGAAATGGTTGGCAGAACAGACTCAAATGTTGTGAGCAACAGGACTTTCCACTGTTTGCTCCTGCTGTGTTTGGGGTTCAGGCAGTCATGAGCATTCTTTGCAAATAAACAGGTTGTGTCAAGGTGCATACCTGGCTTGTGTCATCCACTTCTCCTCCTAAAGGAAAAAATCCTACATGCCTTAAATGTTGATTTACCTCTCAGACCAAACTGTTCACTGTATTTGCTAACATACCCTTATCTCTGAAGAACAGCAAGTAATATATTCAGAAAAGGGTGTGGGGTTCAGGAAGAAGAACTGAAATGACAACCAGCAGAGAAGTTTCTGTAGAGAGCCTGAAAAGTACAGGGGTGTTTCATTTGTAAGTATGGTGAATAAGTGGGGATGCAACAAGAACATTCCTCTAAAGAGTGGAAGGAGGTGAGGAGCACGTCATACACATTTTGCATCCCTTAACACAAGGGCAAAAAAACATTCAGTGAAACTAAAAAGAAAGAGGAAAAGAAAACTAAAAAAAAAAGGCAGTGCCTTCATGTATAACTAACCTGGAAGATGCGTTGCTACAGAAAATCACTGTGACCAAATACTGAGACACCATCAAAACAGGATTCAATAGCTATAAGAATAAGAGCATGTAGATGACCAGCTTGTTTATAAGTGAACAGAAGTCCCTATATTTCCAGACATAAGCAAAACGTAGCCTGGCAGAAATCATCCATAATTATCTGTAAGTTTTTTCATACTATCCTGAAAACACCTGGAACTGATCAAGAGGTTAAAGAAGATACTGGGAGGAAGTACTGGACAGTATGGATGATGATGAAGAAAGTATTGTCAAGAATAAACTTTTGAACATGCAAACTAGCCTGTGGTTTGCATTAGAATAGCAGAATAGACATCTCTAAACACAGGGAACTTAAGGTACAGGGATAGCATTTCAGAGGTATCTGAGCAGATACAGCTAGTCCTCTTGCACCTATGTACTCTGTCTTTTTCTAATACGGTTACAATTTGGGACTGATCCTGAAGGCTTCCTGACTTTCTGTGGTGCTTTCATGAGTTCCCAATACAAATAGGATGTCTCTTCAAGAATGATACTTCTTAGCATGAGTGAAAGTGGCAGAACCAGATTCAAAGCACAAAGAGGATAAAAGTACACTTGATGTACTTTTAACTGCCCAGTACACCTCTTACAGATCTGGATGTCTTTGATTTATTCTCCCACACCCACACACCAGGCCTCTGGAAATGGGAGAGTTGCTAACTGCACCTGAAAAATAGCAATTGCTGTAAAGGAAGAAACTAAACAAATCTTGCTTTTGTGTGCAAGGGAAGCATTAATAGGAAATCTTCCGAGTCATAAAAAACTTGCTATTGCAAAGATAAAAAGAAACATACCTACATCTGTATGCACATCCATATAGGAATGGAGCCCCACAGATTATGGAGGTCTGTGTTGCACCAGCTGTTCCAGCCAGGAAGCTCTTTGGGTACCCTCTCCCTGCCCAGACAGCATGAGAAAGCAGAGAGATCTTGACACCAGCACATGCAGTGAGCTGTGTAAGAGCTTGACAGCGACAGACCTGCTACAGCAGGAGGGCATCCTTCCTTGTCCTTCTAAACCAAGCAACAGAGCCCACCACAAGGAGCTCTGATGAGAAGGGAGAGCTGCCTTTGGGTGATGCTTCACCTGGGGCAAAACGATCTCACCCTCACTGCAACCCTCTTGTCCAACAACCTCAGAGAGTGCCAGTTGCTCTCTACAACCCCCAAAACACACATGAGAACGAAGCCCTTGCCCTGGGCTTTGAAAGTGATGTCCCTCTCAGCGCAATGGGCTGGGAGCGGGTTTCTTCCTGGCTGGAGTGGCTCCCCAGTGGGACCTGCTCTGAAGGTAGGGCTGACCCGTGGAGCAAACTGCCAGCAAAGCCTCGTCCAGCAGAGAACTAATTTAGTCTCTTGTACAGTTGATGAATGAAGAATTTCCTCTTGGGACTAAATTACAGGCCTTGTCAGGGTTGCTCTTTCGTGATCTGTTATTTAGATGTAATTTTCCAACAGGGCTGGAACACATAGCCATGAGCTAGAATAGTATTTGCTGTGAACAGCTGCCACACACCGTCCTTCACATCCCACACCCTTTCCACCCTCCCTGGTATCCCCCCTCCCTCCCTCCTGACACACATGCGAGTCCCACTATGCACAACTTGCATTGCATTTGTTAGATCCTCATTGAGGTCCTTAATTAAACCACAAGAATGGCATTTGCCCACCTTCCCTGCGCCCCTGTTGTACAAAGAGTCACGTCTTGTTTGAACATGCTTAAAAACAGATGAGAAGGCTTTTTTCAGACACTGATGATTACAACCCTGTGTCAATCTTTTTCCCCTTTGGCTTGAAGATAGACTTGTGATCCTCCTTTGGCTTTTTGAACTGTTGGAAGCTGTGTAAACACACAGCGTGTTACTAAAGCTCTGTTGACCTAATGGCTGCTGAGTGCAAAGTGATTACGTTAAAACTCCCATATCTCACAAAGCTGCAGTCTCACCTGTTTTGAGGTCATTAACGATGAGGTCTGAAAACGAAGGCAGGAACTTTCTAGCTAGTCATTACCTAAAGAAGAAATGGCTGGGAAGGACTATTTAAAGGAGTTTTATAACAGTCCAATAACTGTTTTGGGCTTTAATCCCAGGATGCTATCTCCAATTAAGAGGCTGACTATTTTAATGCGGAGCAGTAAATCTGAATGCTAAGGGAACACGTTACAATGCAGTCCATAGACCCATCTGGGAGTCACTCTGCTAGACGTGCATCATAAATCCACAGGGCATGGAAGCAATCCAAGAAGCAGGGCTCTATTTTATCCACTTGCGCACACTCATGCCTTTCCTCTACGCAAACTGGGCTATGTGCTCAGAAGCAGCAAGCTGTACAGCCTGCATAATTGAAAGTCCTGTAGGTGAAGAGCTGGGATCCACGTTGTATAAGTGACGATGACCAAATAGCTTGAAATAATTTTCAAACATAATCCTGGTGTGGAGCCTAAACAAATCAAGGAGCTGCTGACAGCAAATTATATAGTTTTAGAACAGTATAAAGGAGCTCAGAGGAGAAAATGCTGAGGGGTGAATTTGAGCTCATTTGCACACGGGGGTAGACCAAGTATCTTATTTTATAGCCTCACTGATGGTATCTGGCACTTTGACACTATCCAAACATAAGCCCCATGTGATTATTTTGATATCTGCAGGATGGGTGTGCATGGGCCCACAAGTCTGGCTCAGTTCACGTCCTTGGGCTAGCACAGTGAGGAAAGAGTCCTAAGCACAAGTGCAAGGAGATGCTAGGCAGAGACCCTCTTGGGGACCTCAAAGCTTCCTGGTATTTAGTGGTCCTTCCTTTGGGTGAAATCACAGCAGCTCAGCATGGTGTGACTGGATGGGCACAAAGCAAGGTTGGCACCTTTTGCTTGCCTGCAGGGAGCCTTCGTTCCTCTGCTTAAGCTCCAGAGGTCCTGCTTTGCTCCAGATGGAAACAATAATGCTCTCATCTGACTGCACTGGAGGCAAGATCAGATGCCAGGAGGAGAGAGAGGATGACAGACCCCAGGAGCACGGGTGCTCTCCCAGAAAAGGCACCTCATCCACACAGCCCACAGGCTGCCAGCTACAGGAATGAACTAAAACAAGAGCACTGCTCTTCGGGAAGGGGGATTTCCATTTGCACTTGGTTCCTCTGCCTTCCTGACTCCAACAGCCCTGGCCACAGGTCCCTGAAATGCTGTTCCCTGGGGGGCCTCATTTCCCCCCTCATCCTCAGCCTTACAGGGAGCTCTAGAAAAGAGACATGGCCGTATTTAAGGACAGGCAATAGAAATAGTGCCATCTACTGACAAGTACGAATATGTAGCCTTCTATAGCATCAATGAGGTTATTGTGACTGTGATATGTGAAATGCCATCACAACCCACGTCTTCATATTCTGGGATCAGAGGGCGGGAGCACAAATGTTATAGTGCATTTACACCCACTCCTGAGCCTGAACAACATGCGTTAGTGTGGCAAGATTGCTGCAAGAGAGCACCAGAATCCCATTTGCAAACCTACTCCTTTCTCTATGCATAAATCTTTCACCAGCAGATTGCCATTTTCTTAGATTTGACTGTGATTTGAAAATACCTCCACAGACTTTGTGCGTTGGCTTGTTGGAACATTTACCAGCCCGAGGCACAAATTAGGGTCCCACCTTCCTAAGTAACTGGACAAACAGCAAAACAAAATGACAGATCTGTCTCCCAAAGACCATCAGTCTGTGCAGACTGCAGTTGGCTTATGTGCAGCTCGTGAGCGGTACTCTACGTGAGCAATTTTTATGGACATGTGGGTGATTTTGCTCCCTCTTCCTAGAGGCATTAAATAATGAATGAATTCATCTTACCTACAGTTTAGACTACCATGTCATTTCTGTTTGTTCCGAAGATAGTGATTTTGTTTGCAGAACACTTTATTTTTTTGGTACAACATTATGACAGAGCAGTTAGTTGTGGGCCAGCTAGCACAGCTTTATACATACATGCCCATTAGCAGCAAGGCAACTCAGCACTCCCCCTACCAGGGCTCTGGATGCTCAGTTAAGTGACACACAAGCCTTTTGCAGCGGAAAGTCTGCAGAAAAAAGATTTTTCTTTTCAACAATGTGCAGGCATTTATATTTCAATGGCACAAAATGAATTTGAAAAGTTTTTCCCAGTTTCCACAACTCCCCATGAGACAGCCCTGCCTTCCCTATAACCCCCAAAATATTCTCTACCTGTGAAGAACCAGGCAAGAGGGCTGCGTTCCTACCTCTCAAGGTCCTGTGTCTTGTGTTGTGTGACATACTCTGCTCCGTTTAAAAGGAAACGAACAGCAGCTCCCAGGAAAGGCTCAGAATACAGCCTGGCAGCTTTGTGCTGAGCCCAGGCACTCACAAAGCCCCGGTCACACAGCTAGACCTCCAGTGCCTTGCTTGGGAACAAGACTTGCCTTTGCACAGCCTCCTCTCTGTGAAATGTATATTTCCAGAATTTCCTTGTTCCCAGGTCCCTGGGAGCATACCTGCTTGCTGTGAGGAATGTCTAGTTGCCCTCCTTGAAATGAAACGCTCCAAGCACTGGATGGAGACCTTTAATGTTGGGCACTGGTTTCTAAATGTTGGCTACTGTTGTGTTCTTTGTACACAGGTGCCAAAACAGACGGTGAATGGCTGCTCACACTCGGGCAGGGGAAGGAGCAGCTACAGACACTGACAGTCACATCCCTGACTGCTGATGAAAAGAGGAGCCATCCCCATTGTTCATGTCATTTCTTTACCAGCACCTGTCTCTCATCTTACTTTCCCACAGCTCCTTTCTACCATGAAGTGATGGTAGGGAGGTGAGGAATAAGCATTTTGGAAGAGCCTCGGCCAGAGCTGGTGGCCCCTCATTGCTTCTCTGCTTCATGCATGTCATGCAAAGTTCCCGATAGCAGCTTCTGGTGGCCACAGCCAAAAGAGTCCCTACGCCCCAAGATCAACTGAAAGCACAACACTAATCACAATGTCAGAAGCAATGTTAGGACTGAACCGCCCAGCAGAATAATCCCTAAGTCAATTGACATATCATTAGAGAACACTTTGTCAATAATATGGGAAAAACCCTTGGACTGTTTAAAATCATCCTGGCAGAAAACAGCCTGACCTCTTTGCAAAAAAAGAGTGGTTTTGGCCAAGGTGAGAATGTTCTCTGGATCTCTTTCCTGCCTGCATCCTGCCTGTGTGGCACCTCTGGATGCCTCGGAGAGGAGGAGCTATGTGTCCCTCTCGGCACAGAGGCACTGTGGGATGCCTGCACTCAGAGCAACAGCAAGGAATTGCTTGAGCTTTTGCCTGTTTGTGTTGAGAGAAGGGTAGGCCACATTTCTTCTCAGCAATGTCCCCAACTCTTAGGCTTGTACTATGAATTTCAGAGACTGGTTGATGTTTTCCTTCAAGACCCATAGGATGAGGTCCACCAGAATATTGCTGCTTTTTCTCGCACTCACTTTTTTTTCTCTAGTCTTAGCATGATTTGAAGGTATTTTAACAACTCAGAAACCAAAGGTCAGGGAAAAACTTCCCCAAATATAGGGTTATTTTTGTTTAATCCCACCATTTTTAGGGCAGTCTCAGAGCTGACACATGCCTGTTAACAGCATTGGCAATCCTGCTTGAAGCATTTGAGAGCAGCTTTGATTCTTTCCATTAATGGCCTCTTAAGAGCTACACCCTGCAGCTGCCACATTTCTTGCAGGCATAAACCCTGACATTTAGCATTTAGCACTGCTTTATTTAAGGGGGGTTTGTTCTTGCTCATCCCATCGGCCTCAGTTAATAATTCTCTGGTGATTTTATCTCCATTTTTATCTGCTGCAAACCTCTGGATGCTTGCTGTATTTCCCCAGCTAGCAGCACTGCTATCAATGCCAAATATTTCAAGCTGTCAGGACATTACTGAACTGAAATTCCTTGAAGCCACTGGTTAGCCTAAAGGTGAAGCATTTAACTATATTGCATTGGGGTTAACAACTCTGATGGGCTCTGCATTAGTTTATTAGCGGTGGCCAGTTGCTGCTGGTGGCAGCATGGGGACAGCCTTTGCATGGTCCATCCTGGAGCAGCTCCACCTTCCAGCTCCTGGCCGGGGACAAGAGCTGCCATGACTTGCCGCCTCGCTCCAGATTCCTTAGGATTTTCCTGAAAATGTGATCTGTGTTGCGTTTTTTCATACTTCTCAGTTAGTCCCTAGTAGGAGAAGGGGTGGGGTCAGGTCTGTTTTTAGCATATTTTCCCTTTGGTTTTAAAGTTTATTTAAACTGACTCACATTTAATTGTCCTAAGGTAAACAGATGAATCACCCAGGGGGGAATACACCTCCAAAGGTCAGGGTTCACAGCAAGTTTTTTCTCTTTCTTTCTTTTCCTTGGGCTTAAATAAGGAAAACTGGGTTGGTTGGAAAATAAAACTATTTTATTTGGGAGTTTAGCAGACAGTGACTCAGATTTTTTAGTTTCCTGAACTTTTTACTTTTATATAAGTAAGACTCTTGATAAACAGGTATTGGGCCCACACCTGCCATGGAAAGAGCAGCAGGAGTTCAGTTCAGTGTGTTAACAGAAGCTCTCTTGTTCTGCTGCTGAAATTAGCTGGTTGGTTACAGGGAGATTCTTGATAACTCCTGATCCAAGCCCTTCAGACCAAGTGTGTTGCAGGGCCCTTTTTTTTTCCTTTTTGGAAAGATCATAATCAGTCAATGAGAAAACACTATTAAAAAAATAGAAGAAGAAGAAAAGAGCTGCAAATTAAATTTTGCTTCTGGAAAGTTAGCTGTGGTCCCTTGAAATCCCTCAACAACTTGCTGCTTGAATTTTGCTCGCCTATTAAAACCCATTCACAGTAACGGGTTGCTATTTCTGACCTTGCTTGTCTGTGTGGGATGTGTCTCCAGCTCTGTGTTGATAGTGTCAGCTACAGCGGTGCTAGCTGGTGCGGTGTGAGGTTGTCAAAAAACAGGCTGTACATTGTATTTCCCAGCATTTTAACTTTGATCTGGTTTTCGGGCTTGGAGCTTGCCGGAGTCTATCTCAGGTCATGCTAACAGCACCTGTATCCCTGCAAGAAACACTTTGCTCAGTTGAGTTTTGTTGTTGTTCCCTTCCCTGCTGTCAGTAATACAGAGAAAAAGACACCAGTAAAGCACTGTAGAAACACATGGCTGTAGAAATCATGCTACAGAAAAAGTGATGAAGAAACGAGGTATTTGCTGCAATGGTTGCATATGGATTTCAGCTCCTTCTGGCTCATCACATCCTTTCCCCCACCAAGCTAGGCAGCGCTAGGACCATCATATAATCTGATCACAGATTTGTAAGTGGAAAGTATAAACTGATGCTTTCTGAGCCCATGTCCCATCCTGCTCTAGGATGAGTGATAAGACCCTTTGGATGTGCTCTCTAGATCATGAGTCCATCATTCCTTGCTGGACAAAGCCTGGGAGACATCTGCCTCCCTCTTGAGCTTCATCGAAAGAGAGGTCCCAAAAGGGCCTCTCATTTCAGGAACTGAGGTGCGTCATTCTGCCAACATGGGCAGGCAGTTGGATACAGTAGGGTTTTCCCACAAGCTTCTGATTTGCAAGGCTATGAATACTTTGCATTTCCCTCCCCTTTCTGTAAAATACAGGGGGTAACAATACTTCCATTGAGATCCCTGTAAGATACTCAACTACCATGGTCATGCTTTGATTAGATACATTTCTCCATACAAAAATGTAGGGAAATAGTAATTTTCCCACTGCATTTCTCTCGATATTTTTGTGGGTTTTGAAAATTGGAAACAAAAGGGAAAAAGTACGCATTTCTAAATAATCCAAAATGTTCGCTTAAATGGAAAGACACTCATCAGATGTTTGCATAACCAACAACGCATTTCACAACTTCCTTTTGCTTTTTTAATTACCAGTTGTTTTCTCCAGCTTGCTAGGAATACCTAAATGTGAACTGGTAGCTGAGATACTTGGTGCAAAATAAGCACATGTGACAGCAGCAACTCTGAGGGCAACTCCTGCTGCAACATTTGGTGAATGACAGATAAAAAAATTCATTGGAAGAACTCACTTCTGCTTTTTGTCACCACTTGGGTTGTAGTATAAGTCAATGGACTATATTCCACTGATGACACTTTGCATTTACGTACGTGTAACCAAAAGTTTTCCCCAACTGGACTTAGAAGTGGTATAGTGAACTTCAAGACTACCTAAATGAAACAATATTTGCTTGCCAGGTCTCTGAGCATCCATGAATAGCCCCTGTGGGAGACAGGAGACTGGACCTTTGGTATGGTCCAGTATGACCATTCCCATGCTCTTTTGTCCCTCTGTACTCACCTGAATGCCTGGACAGCAGAGCACTCTCAACAGTTTTACCCCAGAATAGAAGACTTAAAATTAAGTTTATAAATGCAGACATTAGGAATCCAGTTTAAGGGAGCTAGGTTTGAAAACATGGTCCCCAAATCCCCAGGAATTTATTTATCCATTGTCTCTAGCTTTCATGAAAGCCAGGTTTGAGCAGCCCCAGGTGCCTACAGATACTGAAAGAGGTGGAAAGTCACAGCTATAGTTGCTTGGTACACTCTGCAGTCGTAACCAGTATTAAGCCCCTCTCTGACTGTACGTGAAGCCTAGCTGCTGTTTCCCTGTGAAAAAAAACCTAACCATTTCTGTATTTCATCCCCTAGCCCTTTCAGGGTGCTCAAATCAATCCCCAAAGCCACCATGTCTCTCACCTGAAAAGAATCTCTTGATTCCAGACCCACTAAACATCCCTCACATAATCTGTTTATATTTTTTTTGCACTTGTTTGCTGTCTCAAACCATCTTAACCAAAGCTGTGGGAGGCCCCCATGGTTTTCCCTTCCTCACACAGAAAGCCTGGTCTTTGCAGAAACACCTTAGCTCTCTTGCGGTACCATTCCCCTGCCTCCGGAGGAAGCGAAAGCCCACAGCCAAGGTCTCAACATTTTGGAAACCAAAGGGAACACATAGCAACATGGGGTCTGTTTGTATTTACACTGTAGTTACAAGAACCTCCTTGGGCTTTTTCCTCATGCTCTCTCCTGCTTGTCTCACTCTTTTCTTTTGAACGGTGGCTGTGTACGTGGTAACACTGAACTGCTCTGTATGTTTCTTTAGTTCTGCCTCTATTAGTAGCTTCCGTCCGCCCTTCCAGCCCTAAGCGCGGAGACCTGGCAGCAAGGAGATCAAACAAACACAGCTGCTCCCGTGTCACTCCTGCCGCCCGCCGGCTCACTGCTCACCCGCACCCCGAGCCCACGGCAGCCAGGGTGCAGGTGGAAGTGGATGGCTTTGAGGTCGAGGTGTAAATACCCATAATTAGACATGAATTACATTTTATACCCATGACGGGGTCTGGTGGGAAACAGGTGGGGCAGAAAGCTGAAAGATGCACACTGGAAAAAATTCTCCCTACTCGACTTGATCTCAAGCCCGTGGAAGTACATGGAAAGAATCCCCTGGAGTTGTGATGGGCTTTAGACCAGGGTTCTGTGCAAAAGCAAGGGAAGCGCAATAGGAAAAGCTGCATATATAGTATGGATTGGCAATTTTAGCAGCCCTCCCCTTGGCAGGGAGAGTTAAAGGAGAAGGGCGGGGGGCGACAGGGATGGAAATTAAAAATGAAAAGGAGAAGAACAAAAAGAAGAAGAACAAATCAAAAAACAACTGGAGGGCAGGGGGAAAAGCAGAGGAATGGTAATCTACATCTTCATTTCAAAGATACTCATACGCTCTCTTTTGACACACCTTGCAGAAAGTAACAAAACAGCATGGGTTGCCAGAAAGAAATGTTACGGCTCTCACATTCTGAGTTCTTCTCTTCTCATTTTTCTGGAGAGCTATTTCAGATATTTCTTACAATTTGACCTTTGAGCTGCTTGGAAGATTTACTGAGTGCCTCAAATGCAGTCATTTTTGCAAAACTGATGTGTAGCATTAGCTATAGGAGAGTGTTCCAGGGATGTACAAATAGGTCAAGGAAAAAAGTGAACCAATAAGGTAACCAAACAGGAATGTAAACTGAATGGAGCCTTTTATGCAAAGGTGAAGGGTTCAATTTTTTCCAGAATTATGAAATATTGAAAAGCTTGTGTCAGAGCCCCAATGCTCAAAACCTTTTGATAAGCAGAGATGTTTTTAAAGCTACCCAGGCTTCAGTGCATTTGTCCTTGCACCTCTAAAAATGTTGGTCTTGGAAACTCACCTGTAAGTACAAATACATGGTTGGAAAACATAACTTCATCGTAACACACAACATCTATGGGAAATCTTGAATTAATGTTTGTGTGATACGGCTTCAGGCTTGCCAATGTTATCACTTCCACCTGTTTTTGGTGGGTTTTTTTCTGTAGAAAACAAATAATCTGCTTTGTGCTACCCTGTCCCTAATCTCCTGCACATCCACCTAAGTTTATCCACACTCCTTATGGCATATGTGGGTGCAGATCCTCAGCTGTTGTAAATCTATTTAGTGGTTTTGTTACCTACTGAAAATCTAACTGAATCTCCTTAATGGATACTGAGCAACAACCACAAAGACCCTACACTCACAGGTTCTCCTCAGCAATATTCAAGGCTGAATTTATAATTTTTCTTTCCAAGATGACTCATACCTGTAAATTTATTTCTCCTTTCTCATGACCAAAGTGCCGTGTTTTTCACTTGAACAGTCAGGCAAATCCTTCCTGGAAGTTTGTGTTGATATTTTAAACCCCTTTGATTTCTTTTATTCCGACACTTAACAGTTGCAGTGATTCAATCAAGAAATAGAAGCAACACCCAGTGACCCAAACAACTCAAAATATACCACTGACACCAGAGAGTCAAAAGAAACAAAAAGGGATACATGGATCCAATAATTTCAAGGTAATGCTACAAAATGGGAAAATGAAAGTGTAGTCAGAAGCAGTTCTGAAGCAATAAGGCTACATAACTTGATGAAGTATTTCTAACCAATATGCTCTCTGCTGTATTGTGTTTCGCTTGTCCCTGTGGAAGAATACCAAAGGGGAAACAAGGTAAAGCCATCTCACACCCTCCTGCTACTGCTTCTTCCATTCAATAGATACCTGTCTCCAGTCACAAATGAAGATTCTTTTGTGCTCTAGCAAGTGCCACTCACTGAGAACATCTAATTCCCATTAAAAAGCCATATTTGGATATAGGTAGTTAAACATATCGCTTAATTGTGGTCAAGGTACGTCCGTTTTAATGCTGAATTTTTTGGTAAGCAGGTCAGTACCAGCAATGCTGAAGTCTTTCCTGGTTTGCAAAATATTCCCACCCCTTTATGGTGCACGCTGCAATGCCTGCGTCTGGACTATGGTTTGCAGTGAATCAACAACTGCTGAAATAAATACACAGCTAACGTGAACAGTCAGTGAGACTCTGTGGCATGTAAGCTGGGTGCCACTTACATGTCCCATGTGACAAAAAATTCGTTTCAGCATTGCCAAAGGCTGACAGTCACAGTCACTCTGCAGCTAGAGTTGGTCCCTCTCAAGATGGCCGTGGGTTGAATCCCACTGGAGAGGTAGTGTTGGGTGTCTGCATCATTGAGAACATGTTTTTTAGGGAAACTTGCCCAGCCAGTGGCACAGACGCGAAAACAAGCAGTTACTGAAAGACACCAGCATTGCATTAACACCAAACAAAGAGCTGAAAATTTTCATGACTAGCCTTCTCATGGCTTTTAGTCATACCTTAAGCCAGGGAATGGAGACACATACGATAATTAAAGCAAAAAGATCTTTTTGAACCTTAAAAGATTTGAGTTTGACTGAATTTGAATTTTAGACAAAGGTTCACATGGGTTTTTATTTCACCCAAGCCAGTTTATCCACCTTTCCTTTTCAGACAGGCTTAGATTTTAATCCTCAATACCTGTGAAGTTACTTATGCTAGTTTGTTTGTTTGTTTGTTTCCAATTAACTTTTAATTCATTTTTGGGTCTGAGCAGGATATTTATTTTTCAAAATGCTGGGTGTAACCATTTATATAAACAAATCTACCTCACTCATTTTTCTCCTTTTGATGTTGATTTCCACTACTTTTAGCCCCATGTGTGATGGGACACTTTCCTACATGTCCTGGTAACTCTATTCTCAAATAGCCGTCAGTGACCTGAATGCCCATTTAACAACTGATTAATTGATCAGAGCATGTAGAAAACAGTGGTCCTGCATGACAGCTGGGGCTTTTAGTGTTAGAGACAGGTGAAAAGTTGAGCCACATTTAGATTAAAACCATTTCTTTTTAACCAGATGAAAACATCTGCAGAACGTGACTACTTTCACCAAACTGTCCCCATATTTTTTATTTCATCAGAAAACTAAAATCTCCAATGTTTCAGCCCAAATGGACAATGCAATCTAGTTTTCAAGCTGAGAGTACTTGGGTTTTGTGGGTTTTTCACCAATTTTTACTTTGTACTTTTTAATGAAACTTTGTCATTTTCTACAGGAAAATCACAACAGCAATGGCAATAACAACAAACACCTCATTTTCCAACCTGCTGTATTTTGTATACAGCTTTAGAGTCCATCAAACATGGGCTAGAAATACAAGAGAACAAAACCACTAGCTTGCTGTCTGTTGGAATATCTCCATTGCCTTATGCTGGGAATGTGGTCTGGTGATCCTCGTAACTGCACTAAGAGTCCCTGATTGCATTAAGGAACACATTTGTTAAGCCAGGGAAAAAAAGAAAGCAAAGCAGGCTGTTTTGTTTTTTTTTTTTTTAATTCCCATAAATTCAGTCTCCCTGGGTTCAGGTTCTCCCTAGCTTTTATGCAAGCAAACTGGAGGAAGGGCAAGGTATGAAAGCCAGGAAAAATTTGCAGTCCTTTTTTTTGAGTGATTTCAGGTGTTCTTCATTTCTAACTGCTGGAGGTGAGACAAAAAGTGTAGGAGCTGGTGTAATGGCTCGATCCAAACTCAGAGCAGGTAGCAGAGCTGTGGGCGCACAGCGAATAGGAAGCTGTAAGAAGCCTTCTGCCTGCTTACAAGGGTATTTAACAGCTCATGTAACTCTCAGCCAGCCTTTACTGTAGGAAATTTAGGGACAGAAAAAGGCCCCATGAGGTCTGCAGTAAAAGCTGGGAGTGTGACCCTCTGTCTACTAGGATACAGAGCAGAAAGACACACGCAGTCCTTCTGTAACCTCACAGCGAACCGCTCCATTTGCCACCTCCAACCCCCTCTAGGAAGCCCTGCCTAAATGGCACAATTGAGACCAATTTATTTAGTGGATAAAATTGTACATGAGTTGTACAAAGTGCTTTGAGATTTACGCACACATGGAAGCCAGCAGAGATTAATTACTCCTTGGGTCTGCAAAGCACTTTGCAAATGCAAGGCAGCACATGAGCACTAAGTATCATTATTTCTCTCTATTTACCCACTAGCTGGCTTTCTCATACCAACTAATAGCCAAACCATTGTAAAGAAACTAATATAAAAATATTGAAAATACAGATGCATATACTTTCAGCTATCCAGAGACCCCTTTTCTATCATAAGCCGTCTCAGTCCACAGCTGAGCTAAAGTGTTAATCCAGGTTGAGCATTTTCTTCAGCTGAAGGATGACTTGCCCTGCCTGCAAGCAAGTGTTTGGTCTCTAAAGGTGAAGGGTGGCCATCGGCCACTACAGCAGATTTTTCCAGCTCTGCTGTGATACACATGAAAGAGCCCCGAGTCCAAGAAATGAAGCTTCAATATAGTCTAATCAGAAGGCACACTGAGTCACTAAAAACTCTCTGCCCTTCTTTGAATGTTAAAGTGATATATGCGTATCATTCCCCCAAAAGCACTAACACAGTGCTCCTTTACCCTGAGGAAGGAAGAAGGCTCCATGTCTGTGCCACAACGAAGCAGCTGACTTCAGTTTTTACATTAAAGATGCTCAAAACCAGGCCTAGTCCTCCCCTGGAAAAAACCAGCAAGAGGGCTGAAAACAGCAGGTACAAAACTCTCTGTTCCCATTCAGAGGTGTTGAGGTCCTTCATATCCAGGATGCAAACAACCTTTTCATACTTCATGGTTTCTCGCAGGTAGAGGTCTCTCTGTTTCTCCACTGTTCTCTTGCTGAATGGGTTTGCACGTACGGTGCTGTGCCACAGACATGAAGTGATTGACTTATTTGCTGGGACAGGATGTTTAGTAATCCATCATGCCTTGGTCACAAACACCAATTCCCCCTTCCTCCTCTTCTGGCAGACAAAAGGGGCAACAAATTGATGCAACTGTAATTCATGTTTACTCTAGAGTCCCTTTGGAATGCCAAAGCACATGTCTTCCGGGAAAGAGAATGAGATCCATAGATTTCCAAGTCCTCAAATCACTAAGCTTCAAAAGGAGAACAGTTCTGGCTTGCAGTATTTAGGAGTTTCAATAGTTGTGGTGAAGAAGGGAGGTGTGTAATGTGTCTGTTTGTTTGCTTTCTGGCTACTTGAATGGTTCTGCCATTTTCCCAAGAGTTGAAAGGATGATACTATCATAAAGATGACTACGAAGGCATACAAATTTCATATGCACTGGTGAATGAAAGATTCAATTCCAAACATTGGGTGCGTTCCCAAACTCTCCACACCTCCCGAATGCGGTCAGGAAACCTCATAAGAGCCGACTCCACTGTAAATGGTCTGAATCCAGTTGGGCCACAAATGCCATGAGAAGAAAGTTTCTCATGCCACGATGAACAATTTTTCCCATGTAGACAAGGCCTTAATTAATCTTTAAAGTGTTCCAGTTTTAATTTTAGGTCACAGTTGGGGCTGGTTCTTACTATGGCTCCTGTCCAGCAAAGCTCTTAAGCACATGCCTAACTCTAAGCATTTAAAGTAGCCTGCTTGACTCCTATGGGATTGCTCACATGCTCAAAACTATGCAGATGCTTAAACTTCTGCTGGATGGGGGCCTGCCTGCAAACTTGACTGTCCTCCTCTAGTCACAACAACAACGCTATGGAAGAGAAACTGCTCCTGAACCGACCTTCAAAGTTTTGTCTGAAGGCATACTGGAAGGGCCAGACAGCTGGCAGGCTTTGCATTAGTTTGCTCACCACAGTATAAATTACCTCTGATTTGCTTAATGACTGTTTGGAATCAGGATGTCTCAGCCCCGCTAATACAATGCCCCATGGGCAATAATCCTCTTTTTAGAAGAGTCATAGGCAAAGTACATTTTCAGCAGAATAAACCACTTCACACAACTCTAGGTGAACTATGTGCTGTGTAAGTACCCTAGCCCCCGTGAAGATTGCAAAAGCAAATCAGAGTGTGCTTGCTTTATGTGCTTGGTTTTAAGGAGTGCGGTTTATTTCTCGGTAAAAATAACATTTCTTAATGAGGACGTATCGGCCAGAACATTGATTAACTGTGGCTTTTAACAGCTTACTCAAAGAGGTATGAATTTAATTAGCGCTCGTCAAAGTAAGAAGAATTAGCATTAAGCTGTTTTATAACTCAGTTCTCCTGGCTGGAGGACAAAATGAAAGGAATCAAGTTTTAAAGGGAATGATTAGAAGGGTGATTAAGTGATGCTGTCATGTTTGCTTGGGCTCCAAATATAAATTTTGTTTTAAAAACCAGAAATATGGAAAAGGCAATTGTAGAAATGCTGAAGGCCCCAGTTTGTCATGTTGGTGTGGCTGTAAGCCGTGATTCTCTGACTTCTGTTACATTAAAGAGCATCACAAAGCAACACGACCAGTTAATGTGAAGTTCAAACAGATGGTATCCTATTTGTTTTGAGGTCTGCCAAATGATGTTCAAGAGATGCAAGCTAGCTGACTTCAAAATGCACTTTTTCTCACCTAGACAAACCTTCCCTTCATACCTCTGTCGCATGGCTAACAAAATAGCCTGTACCAAAGTTCCTCCCAGTGAAATATGAAACACCTGCACTTGTAAGGATCAGATCAAAAGTGAAATCTAAATAAGGCCTATTTCTTAAATAGTGTTGCTTCTTGAAGTATATTTGGAATCTTTTAGTCACCGAAGCTTTTCATAGTAAAAAACAGATTAAAAAAAAGTCTGTTGGAGCATTCTGAATAGGAGTCCTTTTCCATTCTGAAATGCTACTCCTGAGGATCTGCTGAAAGTGCTGAACATCCTCACAGGAGCTGATGGACATTACTGACTCCCATTTTACAGAATGACTCCCTGCTAGTTGCCCTCACTTCCAGCTAAGGCCCCGAAACACAATAAGGAGCTGACCCACTTCCTACTCCTGGCCTCTCTGAATGCACCTCTGGAGGCATCTGCTGTCAAACAGTGAAGCCACGTGATGCTCCCCCACATGTTCCTGGGGCTGCACGGCACCAGCAGAGCTTTCCCTGATGATTCACAACTTGTCCAAGCTGTGCACACAACAAAATCCAAGTGCACACATCTTGGGACTTAGAAACCTGACCTGTGATGGATGGTTTTGCTGGTGGGAACAGGCTTTGTTCTTCTTCATGTCCATCTCTTTAGCCTTGGACCAACTTGGGAAAAAAGTGTTTTAAAAAGCAATGGCAGAAAGGCTGCTGAAGAAGGGCTCTAAACAAAAAAAGCCTACTCCAACACAGCAGGCTTTGGAGAGCTTGTAGCAACAAGCAGGAAGGAGAAAGCAAGGGGAGTAGAGATGCTCCAAA
Source organism: Pandion haliaetus (assembly GCA_013401275.1). Taxonomy (NCBI): domain Eukaryota; kingdom Metazoa; phylum Chordata; class Aves; order Accipitriformes; family Pandionidae; genus Pandion; species Pandion haliaetus. Next base: position 120,885 of record VYZV01038558.1, on the reverse strand, counting down.
ATACTGCAGTTAAAAAAGGAAAGGATCTGGAGTCTAAGACTGCTCAGAGAAGAGGAAATACCTGAAGTATTTCTGGGAAAACAGCCACTGGAACCAAAGCATTTCCACTTTCAGGGGCCCCCAGGGCTGGTGGAACGTACTCACACGGTGCTGAGCAAAACCTGGAGGTTTTCAGGACAACTGTGGCTTGTTTGGTTGATGTAAAAGATAGGCTGAACTCTGCAAAAAGTAACTGAAAGCAGTACCATAGAGGGACAGATCCCGTTTTCAAATGATTTATGGTTATTACTCAAGATATATGCCTAATTGAGAAAGCCATGTGATCTCAGATGAAGGAAAGATTCTAGCCCTGCAGATCTTCTTACCAGGGCTAAAAATCCACCACTGCTATTTGTTTAATCCTTCTCATCTCCAATGAAATATAAATGTGGTGACTTCCAAGAACACATGCAATCCAGCTTGGAGGAACAATAAAGGTAAATAGTCTGATGGTTTATCGGGATTCACCAGATGGTTCTGATGTGGAATTGGCCCCTTCCAGCTTCTCTGGCCCCAGGCAGAGGACACAGAAGCTGTGACTGAAAAGCCTGAGAGTTGCAAGCTCTCCTCCCAGGAACACAAAGAAATGCAAAAAGGCTTTGGTGAGCAAATGCCCAGCTGTGCATGGAAGAGTCCACATTGCGAAACAGGAGACAGTAGAGCACCAGTGCAAAAGCAGAGGTAATGAAGGCATGTGGTGTAGCTCTGACACAAAGAGCTGTTCAGCTGCACCAGTGCTTGAGCTAATTATTCCTAATTAGGGTAGGCATGGAGCCATACTGTAGTGCATTTGGGATGAAGCTAATAGTCCTGCTCAGACCCACAAGATGCCAGGTATGTCTTGCCGGTTTTAGGTGCAAGTAAAATAGAGGAACCTTTTTTCAGGTGGTACTGTGCAGCTTGTAGTTAATTGTATAATGACAGGTTGTCTCTACTAAGTGATCAACAAGCAAAAAAGAAGGGATGCATATTAAAAACTCAAATCGGCAACAGTGAACTGCAGAACCACAATTCCACCACCGTCTGGGGACTCATGGTCTGTTAAGTCACCCAGAAGTCCTTGTTGGAATTACAGCCCCATAATTCAACATTTCTCTAGCTTTACTCTGTTATTATCATTATTATAGCTATTTTTATATTATATGTAGATCAGCATTTTGGAGCTATGCCCTATACCCCCTGCAGCTGCTTCAAGCTATGACTACATCTGCTCTTGCCTTTGCAATGGCTGCTACCTCTTCCTCTTCCCGTTCTTCCAGGAGCAATGGAAATGCGTCCCCTGCGTAACTCCTACTAGAGCCTCCTCCCAGCATGCTCACGTGCTAGTTTTCTCACTCTTTTGTCCTCCACCAGGAACAGTGCTCGCCTCTCTGGGAGCTTCCTGTTTATCTCCAACCAAGAGAGATGCCAGAGCAGTAAATTCATGTCTTGGTTATATTTGCACAGTTTATCTCTTTTCACATGTAAATATTCAAGAGGCAATTCCTAACCTCGTGGAAGCTACTGATAAAGATCCCCTTGCCTTGCTGCGAGAACTGAAGACGTGGTGTTCTTCTCCCTGCAGCTCCTCAGCCCATGTATTTGATGGCTAATCCATCCCCATGGGGCCATGACCACAAGGCAACACCCACAGCCAAGTAAGAATATTCTATAAGATCTGCAGCATTGGGTGTTATTGGAATGGATGGTTGAAAGAATGATTTATAACATGAAATACTGCATTTACCAGTTGCTTTTATGTATATGCATGTATATTTACATATATATATATTTACACACATATATATTTACATATATACACACTTATATATGGCATACAAAGTTACATTAGTTGGCTGAATCCACTTGACACTTTAATATTGCAATAAGGAGTCAACAATAATGTATCAAAACATGTAGCTAGTTAAGCAATTCCCATCACTGTTTCCCATAGAATAGAAATTTGTGATGTTTGCTTCAGGGTTCTCCCCCCATATAAACATGCCTTGCCCCAAAGATTTTCTGATTTTTGTGTGTTTTCATTTGGCTTTTTGACTGCTGAGAAGCGGTCCACTTCAGCTGATTTTTAAATTTTAATCTAGGTTCCCAGTAGCATGAAGACATGGCTTGGGTTTTGTGATAGAAACTACTTCTAGAAAGGAAACACTGAGGTCGAAGTGTTCCTTTTCTTTTTTACATAAGTAGTTTTCCTCAACTAAAAATGGAAATTTTATGTGAATAAATAATGTGACCAGTATCTTTTAGGTAGTGCATTATAACAGTAAGATTAAACTCTAGGAGAAAATGCTTCACACAAAGCACCAAAGGAGTAAGACAGTAAGAAAAGCTTTATAGCTTCTTCCCATGCATGTATGTGGCTCTCCAGTACAGACAAATCCCCTAATTTTGGAGGGGGAATTTCCACAGAGATTTGCCATGGGAATCTTTATCTCCTCTGAGGTTCTTCAGACACCTTGGCTGGTGCTCTAGGGTGGAAAGATGGGAGCAAGAAAGGATTGCTGCAGAAGAACTGCAAGACCATCAACGGTGTCATCTGAATGTCCCTAGGGTTCAAACCCTGGCCTTTCAATCTGAAGGGGGTTTTCCTACGCACAAGCCTTATTAAACATGTTGGCACAGTTGTTTTGCAAATACACAGTGTATTTCATGTGTCTTTTCTGGCTGTGCATGCTCAGCAACTGAAGCTCCTCAGATCTGTTGATCATTCAAAGAGCCATAGCAAATTACTTAAGCAGTCACCTACTGGGAATCTGGATGTGGGACATGGGCAGTAGAGGTTCAGCTGCCTAGCAAGCCTGGTTTCCCAAATATAAATTTGCTGACAATGAGGAATTACATATTCAGACACTAAGCAGGCACAGAGGATAAGCTGGAGGACACTATTGCTGGGAAGGGCAAAGGGGAAGCTACAGAGGAAAGCCCTGCAGTGGCATAAGGAGAGGGAGGAGAGGCCCTACAAGAATAAGNATAGTTCTGTACTGAACAACAAGAAACAAACACCAATAGAAGTCACAGTGCTGATCATTACTAAGCAAATGCACAGTCACAGCCAAGAAAATTTATTCTTGTCATGCTTACTTAACCTTGTCCTTGCACTGCATTTATCTGTGGCTGAACACACTAATTGCCCTGGGAGAGTTACAAGAGTGAAGATGCTAAGGGGGGCCTGTAGCTTCAGATGCAGTGCCTGTCCTGCCTGACATAGGTAAGTCCATGTTCTAACACATCTAGATGTGGTTTAGTTGCCTTCTGTAACCAGCTGATTATACCTATGCTTAAGTTTTCCCAAAGCAACCATTTTTCCCAGGTGTTTCAGTTTTGGAGTATCTTATTTTAAGGGGCCTGATTTTTACTGCGTAACCTTTCAGCACTTCCTAACAGCTAAGACTTCTCAGCTTCTCAGTATCCAAAAGAACCAGGAGTGGCTTTTCCACTGGTCCCTTGGGAAAATCCTGACTTTAAATTTCTCCCTTTTCTCTGTGTTTCTGTCCTTCATTTCTGAAAGCCAAGCAGATGTCCAGGCTGTGGCACCTCCAGTCCTGGTGCTCTCCCAGGCATGGTCACCAGGACACAAGGGATGTGGTTACTGGTCACTTTTCTGTATGAGAACAGAAATGGACTTTGAGGAGAATCTGGGCTGGATCAACAGCCGGACGTACACCATTCCGTGGGTTTTTCGTGACTCCAAACACTGAGCAGTGAAATTTGATAAAACTCAAGCACCAGAATTGTGAACTCTAAGACTGACACATTTTACAACCAATTCCTGCTTCCCAACATCTACCACCTTCCCTTACTTCATTTATTTCAATCAAGGGCTTCATAATGCATGCATAACTCAAAAAATGCAATTGCAGTTAAATGATATGCAAGAAAAAACACACTCTTCGACTAGGTGTAAGCCATCAGGTTCCTGATCCAAGAATCTTGTCCACTCGGGCACAGAGGAAGTTTATTACAGCAGGGGTAATATAATCTATTTGTTTTTCTCTAGCTGAGATTTGCAAAGCAACCTATGAGTTACTGATTAAATGAATGAGAAATCTTCATTTAAGTCTTCTATTTATCTTTGAAAACCTACCCTTAATAAATCTCAATAGTAATATTATTATATGCACTTCCAAATGAATTTTCTGGGCACTGGATTAACATAAAAATTAAATGCTGTGCTATCTGGATTTACTATCTAGGTTGGTACCTATCTCATATTGCTCTAATATCTGGCCTATATTAATGTAATATCCACACACCGCTGCTTCTTTATAAACACACATTTGTCAGTTCACACAAACACTCCAGCAAAGACTTTCATATTAATCCCTTCTATTATGTTCAGCAAGGATCTATAAAAATGAATTAAAAGACTCATTTTTCTACCCTTAGGAAGATTCCTTCTTCCTATCATTTTGCCATCAAGGTTATAATTAAAGACACTGGCTGCTGTGGCCTGTATACATAATTGCAATATATGATCAAGGATTGTAAGCACCAGGATAAACGCATTATCACACTGTCTAATTATCGTGTTATCTGACTGACAGGAGGCTGTTTTATCTCTGTCTAAAGATGAAGGACATATCTGACAGACACCAGGACTTTGCTTTGATGTCAGATTTGTATACGAAAGAATCAAAGACTCGAACCCTTTCCAAAATGGTTCCAATGTGGTTTAATCCCACCAGACAATTCCCTGCCTCGCTGCCAGAGCCTGCTTTGAAGTGGCATTGCACAGCGCATGCTGCTAGTGCGTATTCCCGAAAGCTGGAGTGCCGGGTGTAGCCCCACATGCCAAGCAGAAGGCCTGCACCCTCCATCTTGCACACCCACCCTCTCATTCGCAAGATCACAGGGCGGAGAGGGGATGTGGTGTGGCTGGCAGGCGGGGAGGGCCGGAGGAACACGGGTTAAAGTGCCATCCCCAGCACACGCCTGGGGTGTGCGGCCAGGCGCTTCCTGCTTTATCGTCAATGCTTTCTACAGGAGCACAACCAACTTGGGTTCGTCATGCCACTTCTGCCAGCACCCCAGCAAGAGCATGTCCAGCATCTCCTCCACTGCTGGGATCTCCATGTCCCCGCTGAGAGCCTGCATACAAGTCATCACAGCCCTTGGTCGAACAGGAATACAAAATTCACATCCCTTCCCCCTTTCCACCCCTGTATGACCTGGCTATGTACTACCAAAGCATTTCTCCATCTCATTAGTGATAACAGCCAAGCGCTGTTAAATGTCAGAGTAATAAGGGAAGGCTGGGAACAGAGGAGACTGGGAGGGGGCACCAGTAGTGGGACAGGCAAGGGTGAAACAGGCTAAAAAGGAGGGAGGAGCACAGAAGTGTCGACCACAAAAGAGTAAGTAAGTGTCCCCTCCTGCATGTTCCCGGCAGCTTGAGACCTTGCATCCCATCGTTCCTGGCTCAGCAGAGACCTGCGGATCCCCTTCCTTGCCAAGCACTTTGCTGCTCACTGCTGCTTATCTCCCCAGTGACCTACTGCCATTACACTTCAGGCAGTCAAGTGGCTCAAGTCCATGCGATGGCACAAAGGTTAATTTTGTCCCCTCTGTGCACATTCATTATGATATAATCTCCAATTACATGATCCTTTTTTCTTCAAGTATTTTATTCCTGGAGTGTCTGATTGCCATCTTCAGCCTGCTGTGCTAAAAACAGCCCAGCATCCCCACACAGCAGCAAAAGCCTCAAAGATTGCTGCATCAACAAATCATTTCAGTAATCGTTTTCATCATTTGAGTAACTGCATAATTATGATAAGATAATGAACTGGATTTTTACTATTTCCAGCTTTTTCTTGCAAAAAGAAATCATGCCAGGAGCCTGGAAATAGTTTCTTTCTAATCACTTCCGTGGTACAGGAACGAGCAGATAGTTTTGTTGTCAGGGTTTTTATTTTTTAATTTGGTAAGTTTCATCCTCCTTAGCACATTCTTCACACACCCTTTGGCCATTTATCAGTCATAGCAGAGAAGGATGAATCCTGTGGAGTTCAGAAATGTCCCAAGTCTGCAGCACTTAACTTTGCAAATGAAATATTTTTCCAGCATGGGGTTTGTTTGTATACTTAAACTTCCAGGTTTTTAAAAGTAAAATGAACTAACTTTCCTTGCCGCATCCCAAAGACCTCACAATTGCCCTGTGAATGTTCAAGCCTCCACCGCCCTGCATCAAACCCGGACAGAACAACCCATTTCTAGAAGCAAGACGAAGGAACCATTTCAGCAGCGGGTCTGTACCTCTGAGATCTTCCACTTCCCCTGCTTTCCTGTTATTTTCACTAATGTACGATATTTTAACAATCTGATTTTAATCCCTGCCTAATTTTTCTTTGCACCTATGGTTTTTTTGAAGTAGAGATATCAGTATCATTTACAAGACAGGTACTTGTGTATTGACGTGCTTAACGTCTCTCTAACAATTGCCTGTCTTCAGGGATATAGGTGAAGGACTCCCTTGTTTTTATGCTGCCATAGCTGATTTGTGATCACTTAATGAGTAAGACCCAGAGGTGTTTTGGGTGCCTAACTCAGAGCATCGGGAGCAAAGCAGCTAAACATCTTCGGGGACCAGAGCCAGTGTTTGCAATACAACAGCAGCAAAAAACCAGACATGGAAGAGGTGAAGTTGTAGCAACACCCCCCCTCCCCCATGGATCTGCGTACTGTAAGTGATATTTCTCCCTCTGTCTCCATGCTTGAAAAAACAGCCATGAGAGCTTCTTCATTTGCAGGTGCAGCTTCTCCCCAGAAGCAACAAAAACTCTTATCATCTCCCTGTGGACCCTAGGAAAGCAAATAGCTGCTGTTGGGCTTTTACCAGTGAATGTCTTCAAGCCCCAAAGAAGCCTTCTGCCAAACTGTTATATCTCCAAAAATCCTTGTTCGGCCATAAGCAACTTCCTACCATTGCCACAGAGGTTCCCACAATCACATTTGGGAATATAAACATAACAGCAAATGCCAACTTGTGTGTATAATAATAAAACCAGAAACAAAGATCAAACCGAACTGTGTGTCTTAAAATCATTATGAATAACCTCATAGTTACCAGATCGGCACAACAACAAACCGATCAGGGGGCATCAACACAGGTAGAGAAGAGGCTTAGCTCAATCTGTCAACAGGTCTCAATTTTTTCCTATGGCACAGACACATGGTTACTACTTTTTAACACCTGACAGATGCTGCTGTTCTCCACAAGTATTGTTAGAAAAGTCTAGTTGTATTTATATATACATAAAAACATTATAAGATTAACTCTATAAATATTTTGAATATTTTTATAGATGCTCTCAACCCAATATAACATTTTTTCCTGCCTTACAGATAAAACTTAAATAACTTTGAAATGTCAATGACATCAAAGTGCAGCTTCCAATACTTGTAAATTGCACTTGTAGAACCTGTTGGCCATAAGTAACTCCAGTACAGTATGGTTGCAAGTGTTTAATTGTCCTTTGCGCTTCCAGCAATAGAAGCACATTTTAACCAAATTATTATGCTGTTGAACTCTTCATATAGGACCATGTCTTTCAAAGCAAAATGGAAATAAAAGGGGCAACAGTCAACACATTTATTTATATATATATATAAAAATGTATACATACCCAGTTACACACATGAAGACGTTAATTGTGATAAACTGCACTTGTCTTTATTGTTATATGATCTGCAAATGTCCTTGTTTTATTCATTGCCCCCTATTTATTTTTAAAAGCTTTGTTTACTATGTGATAGGAATCTTTTTAGTATCTTGTCCATTCTGACTGCCAGTCCTCTGGAAGTCCTGGCTGCAATGCAGACTTCAGGCATATTAATTTTTATTTCAATGGAAGGTGAATATTAGCGATATAATAACATTGAAGAAAAAGTCCTTTAAGTAGTTCAGGACTATGTGAAGCCCCAAAAGCTTTAATGCAAGTTTTGTGGGAAACCACATGACTCAATTAACATTTGAACTGGAATAATACACGGCCAAACTTTTTCCAAACATGAGATAAATTGGAACAGTTATCAGCCACAGCTTGTACGAGAATTCATATACTCTTATACACACTATAGGTGTTTTACTCCATTAGGAGACTCTCTGGCTTCAACTCAACTATTTGCAGAATAAAATTTTACTTACTACAAGTAATGTCGTCAAAACCTCATAAACCATACTTACTGCTAGAGGTGCCCAAAATTTTCTCATTGAAACTTTTCTTTATTTTATATAGAAATGGCTTTTCCATATGAGCACTTTCCCCCCATTGAAGGTATGGCATAGATCTGTTTGAATGGATATTTTAATTACTAAAAAAAGCAAGCAAAGAATTTTCAGGGTTTAAGAAAAAAAAAGAAAATCCACTGAAAACTTCTAACATAAATTATTTACTTTTTGGAGGGGACCCGCTCTATCCAGCCTTACCAAGTGTGGAAATATCCACTTAAGTAATTTTAATCATGGGCTAGAAAATGTTAGACCAAGCATCTGTACCCATTGCTAAGCAAGTACTAACAAGACATAGTTATCTAAATAAATCAACAGACTATCAACTTCATACTGAGCTCTCCCAACATGTTCAATCAGCATCAAAGACTACAGAAGCCTTTATTTATTTTGACTAAGGTTAAGTTTTTCTCTATTTTAACCAATACTTCAAATTCATTTTCTGTGTGAGCTAAGGCATCTCTGCACCAGTGAAGAAGTGCCTTCTCTTCCTTCTCTAGCAGCGGAGAAAAGGAGTGCAGAATACAAACATTTCGGTAACCAAGCAGACTGATTGAAGGGTTTCTTTTTCAGAGGTATCCCAACTACTTATTTAAATCCCTCAAATAAGAGAAGGGTTCGTGAGTGACATCTAGAGGTAATTCCTTAAGATGATTGGGGCAACTGCCTGCTGAGGCTCAGGTACCTGCCCTGAGAGCTGATGACTCACTTGCCCGCATATCTAGTGCTTGTACACACTGTGAGAGTTCAGTTGAATGCAGCGACACAGATTTTAACAAGTAGGTCAGGCCAAAAATTTTTCAGAGGGAAATTATTTTCTGTACAACCTCCCACCCAGTGCTGCAAAAGAAAAGTGAAAAAGCTTAAATAAAAATCTTTCCACTTGAGTCAGCTATGAAATCACTTTTCCCTGCAGAGCACGTAAGTTCAGGTGTCTCTTTTCTCATTCCCTTCTGCGGGTCTGAGATCCCTGGCCAGATCTCATCTCCCAAACTACCAAGTGTCTTTTCTTTTTCCCATACAATATATCAGAAAAGCCACATAAATACAGGGTAGGAAGGAGGCTTGAAACACCTGGCCTACAACTCAGAAAAGATGGTGCGACCTCATACAAGAGTATGCTATAGTATAAAAAGGACTTAAATCTAGCCACAAATTCCATCTTCTGATTTTGTTTTAGGGAGAATGTGGCCAAAAATACTATGCCACCTCCAATTTGAAATTTCCAGGAACTTCTCACCCTTGTGGCTTTTGGGACCTGGTGGCGCAGGCAGGGTTTCACGGCAGCTTCCCTGCCCATGCTGCCTGCCCATGGGGAACCTGACCTGCTACGAGAGCAAACACGTCAAGCTGAGCTTCTCCAGGTGACATTGCTGGGCCACCCCTCAGAGACACTCAGACCAGGCTGCTCAAAAATGGGGCAGCTGCCTCTCCTGGCAAGACCTTTTCCCCACTTGTCTGGAGATCCCTTCCCTTGGCTGCCTTACGTATACGTATGTTGAGTGTCTTACAGCTCCTGTCCATGCGCACGTTTTGGTAGTACCAGGAAGGCTGGTGTCTCCTGATTTCTTGTCATTAATTTAGGATGAGAAGAAATACTGACATATCAGAACTTCTTTCAGGACAGAAGTTTTCACTCACCTCTAGCAGTGAAAGGCAGGCTATGAGCACACATCCAGCCAAGGATAACTAGATAATGCATTATAAAAAAACAATGGGACCAATCATTTTGCCTGAACTGTGGCTATTTTGGGAATTTCTAACAACAAGGAGAAGAGGGGAAAAGGCTCAAACTAAACTACAAAAGAGAGGGATATTAATGAAACGTGAACTTCTTGCACAACGCCATAGATGTAAGCTGCTCTGTGCAGGAACGGAAAAGAGCCAAACAGATAATGGAGTCCCTGCCTGAAGTCCTGCGGATATGCTGCCGAGCATTACAGTATCGGCTGGGGTGTGCCTGATAGCTGGAATGCTCTGAAGAGCAGGTAGCTCTTCAGCAGTTAATCTTTCTTTTTCATCATCTGCATTTGCTTGGCATGTTTGGACACATGCATCTCATTTCTGTGCCATCAGGGAGCTCAACCGTAGTTCACCTATATCACATACCTGCAAAATGGTAGGTCTCTTCTCGTTTGCTCAGTTTGGAACTATTCAAGGTACCTAAAGAAAGCCTGTAATCTGTCATTTAAAATCTTATTGTGGTTTAATTCATAAGGAATAATGTTATTTTCATAGTGTGCTAACAGCACTATTGGCAGCAGTGAGGCAATTATTTCTGTGGGTTATCAGTTCACAGAGCTGATTAAGTAACCTGAAATGTAATGATAATGGCTTCCAGTAATGGCTCCATATCAAAAGGATAATAAATATTATTTGCTGCTCTTTCTTAAAAGAAATGGGATGTATTTCAGTCCTGTTGAAATAAAAGCAAAACTATTGTTCTTTGGAAAAGTCTCCCAATAGCTCTAATTTCACATCGCATCTACTTCAATATGCTAATTTTGTTGCATAAAATTATGAATAACATATTGAATATGTATATAGGGCCACGAAGATGATCAGAGAGCTGGAGCACCTTTCCTATTGAACACAGGCTGAGAGAGTTGGGGTTGTTCAGCCTGGAGAAGAGAAGGCTCTGGGGAGACCTTATAGCAGCCTTCCAGTACCTAACGGGGGCCTACAGGAAAGCTGGAGAGGGACTTTTTACAAGGGCAGGCAGTGATAGGACAAGGGTAATGGCTTTAAACTAAAACAGGGTAGATTTAGATGAGATGTAAGGAAGAAGTTCTTCACTGTGAGGCTGGTGAGGCCACTGGAACAGGTTGCCCAGAGAGGCTCTGGATGCCCCGTCCCTGGAAGCTTTCAAGGCCAGGTTGGATGGGGCTTTGAGCAACTTGGCCTAGTGGAAGGTGTCCCTGCCCATGGCAGGGGGGTTGGAACTAGATGACCTTTAAGGTACCTTCCAACCCAAACCATTCTATGATTCTATGAATATTACAGATACATCTGGATAACTGATGTTAAATCCCAACCCACTTTCAGAGCACCAGAGTGACCTCTCCATGGTAGTGACTCAGTTTTTATTCTACTGCAAGGTACAGAGAGCCAGCTGTATCCCTTTTACTTAGCTTTATCCACATAGCATCATACCCTAACTCTTAGGCATATTTTAGAAAAAATTCAAAAATTACTTCCGGCTGTATTTTACCAAAGGAAACTAGATCTAGATTTTCTTATGATGGGGCCTGGCAAACTGGAGTTGATAAATGAACTAGCCTTGCCACTAATAACATTTATTATGAGAATTTGTAGTTCTGTCCATCATGAAGTTACTCTGACCTACCCGAAACACACAGAGTACCCAGTTATGAAAACCCTGTTCTCGGTGAGGGACACTCATCAGCAGAGGTCTTTCTTATTCCTTTAATTATAGCATGAATAATGCAGACCCTCCCTGATCAGAATTGCCACTGATGTCCAAATCTGGATCACTCACCAATGGCTCAGTTGTTTCAGTATTAGATCATTGCAAGTATTTAGAAAAAAATACAAATCTGGATTAATTTAGAGCTACAGGTATAAAGAAATGTATTTATTTTAGAACTTCCAAGAATGGTTTGCAAAAACACTTTGGATGTGAAACCTTTCTCAAAAATATCTTATAAATGAAAAAGGAAAGTATAGTATCTCATTTTGGATAGGAAATCTGTAGAGAGAGGGCTCTTACAATAGCTGCAAGAGCTTTTCTGCTCTGAGGAGAGTACTGAACTGGTGTTAGCTGGTTTGAGTGAGAGCCTGTAGGCTCTTACAAACATTTCAGCTCATACATATAATATACCTACATAATACCTACAGATCAAAATACAGTTAAATAAAAAAAAGAGGCAACTGTGTAACTGCTGTATAAAGTATTTGAATTTCAATTATGATAAAGAATAAGATCTGAACGAAGTCACAGTATTGCAAAGCAGGTTATTGACAAGGTTTTAGCTAAAAGGCATGCTACTTTACAGACTTAGAGTAAGGGTATTAAGATTACTTCATAATTTTCTCTCAAATATTTTTTTCTCCTAAATGATACTGGAACTTATTTTTATAGGAAGCCTGTGATTTTTATTGAGCTTTCAAGAAGTGTTGAGGGCTTAATGTTAAGGTTTTTGCTGCGTATTTTGGTATCCAATTCAACATTCAAATCAATGGGAAACTGATTCAGAATTTGAGCCTAAATGCAGTGCTGAACATGGACTCAGGAGCAGAAATGTTAGCCATTCAATTACTAAAAATGTCCATTCTTGCCTTATATGGATCTCTCATTTCAGTATGTAGGAATTGAAACTACTCTAATAAATGGTAGCAGATATGATGGACAAATGTGCAAGTGCTACCAAAAGCAAGAAGCAGTCATAGCTTTTTTTCCACCAGAAAATAGTAGGAATTAAGAATGCAGTTCACCTAGATAAGAAATGCAGTAGGCATAAAAAAAGCACATCAGTATGTTTCTACAATGATTTACTTTTCAAAGATTGTACAACTATTCATTACAAATACTGATGAGCCAGAAGATCTCCAGGTTTGATGTAACCAGATCTTACCAACTAAGCAAGGACAGGGGTGGTTAGAGAAATGCCCATGTAAATGTCTGGCAGATTGTAAGGAGGAAGCAGACAGTCCAGCAGATGGTCTCCTTCCTGGGTACATCAAACCTGACCGAATGCCTGGGTAAAACATTTACAGCACCAGGCTCTGGATTTGTACTCTATCAGTAGAAACATATAACAAATCACTTGCTTGTGGTGGGAAGGCACATTGGTGAAGGGTTGGACAAAATAAAGTTGTTCGCTATTTTACTTAAAAAATCCCAGTCTAGGCAATCACCCCATATTTTATTCTTTTGTTCAGTGCTTGTATCGCCATCAGTGGCTGCATCTTAATTGAAAGTGAAGCAATTCTCACACACTTTCCCCAAATACAGGGAATATAGACACTTCACACTCTGAAGCCTTAACTAAACAAAGGTGGGCAAAGATACGCTTGGAGGTATAACTTTAGTCATCCAGTTAGAAAATTCAGGCCCATGTTCAGCTCCAGCCTCCATCCTCCTACTTCATTGCCCGAGGCTGTATTGGTCGTTTTATCACACCAAGGATCATTGTCAGAGTGTCAGCGGGACTGGATTTATGAACTGTGACACAACCAGTCATTTGACAATGCAGTACAACTACAAAATAGGTTTAAAATATCCCATCCTGTGAATCTTATGCTGTGAAGCTACAAAACAGGTCCCATTCCACTCGTAAACCTCCGCATGATCTGCCAGGAAAACCCAGAGTATGTAAGCATATGGAGTTAAAATATAGTAGATGTTTCCTATGTTATCTGGTTTATGATAAACACTTGTGAATACTACCAATACTTATGGTGACATAATTGAATTTTATTCAGGTGACTTAAACTATGGATATTGGGAAGCTATGGGTGACCGACAAAGGAAGCTCTATTTAGAGACCAGGTAAACAAGAGGGGGACAGATCTGGGGCCTCTTTCCGACCACACAAAACATTATGTCAGCGCAACTCCACTGATATCCACCCACTAAGCTACTCTCAACTGACACCTGCCCCCACAATTTCTGACAAGGGATCCTGCTCTGTATCCCCAAGTTACCACCAGTTACATTTTGCTTAAACAAAAACTTCCGAGACACATTCTCTGGGCTCAATGACTGTCCACCCCAGTTTCTCCCATCTCCTTTCTTCACTAGTGTGCATCCACTCTACTCCCAATCTCATTTCTCTCCCTGTAATTCGATGATTCATCTGTAGCCTCAGGGAAGGGCACCTGATTTCATTGCTTAACTGCTGTTACAAGTTGCTGCACAAATCACCTGGCATTGCAGGATGAGGCTGCCAATAACTTTCTACTAGAGCTACAGAGAGCAGGTTTGCAATCCCAGCATTCTTACAAAATTCTTATTTCATTTATTATGGGGTTATTTCAAGTGTATTGCAGTGCTGTCCGCAATGCCACCTTTGGTACTCCTGTACCACCAGCAACTTCCTGCTTCTAAGTTCTTCTCACGATTTAATCTGGGCAACCAGCAGAAAGTACAGCTAGCTATTAGGAATTTTCTTTCCTCAATCCTCTCACAGCCAAATAGCTTTCTGTCCATGTTATTTTTCAGCTCAGTTTCCAGTCATTTAAAATTATTTGTTTTATTAGGAATTTCTTCTTTTTTAATACTGAGTTCTTTAATGCCAACTAAATATGCTAACGCAGCAGACTTTTAGAATAAGACCTGGTCTATCCAGGTATTAGACACAAGCTAGAAGATGGCAAATCAAGCCTGCTTTATGAAGAACATCCTCAAAAAGTGTGTCCCATTCAGTTGTTGGTTTCCTTGCTAAGTCTGTTAGCTGATGTGATTTCAATGTGTGTGTGATCTCCCATGGCAACTTTTACTCCCCTGCTTGTAACACTTCAGACCCCTTTCTCCCTCCCATGTCACTCCTTGCTTTACCAGCTCTCATCCCTCATGTTCTCACATCACTGTAACCCTCAGACAAGGGATAGAGAAGTCGGGTAGCCAATTTGTATGAAATACAGTGTCTGCCTTCCTCCCCTCCTTGCTCAGGGAGTGCCGCAAGACACAGCCTGTGCGGGGGCTGCCTGTGAGTGACCGGGCAGGGGAAGAAGGGGAAAGGGGGTCCAGCTCTTCTGTAGCCCATTCTACCTTGCTCCCAGTAAACACATTTGACCTTAAATTAACTTTCCAAATCCTACCTGTCTCAGTTCTAGAAGATACAGAAATTGCAGTGTCATAAAGAAAAGAAAAATAATCTTTGCAAAGTTAATTAACCAAGGATGAATGCCAACATGGCATGTTTGGTGCAGACTGGAGTGAAGAACACCAAAGTGCAAACCATCCCTTCAGCTCAGACCCAAAGTGGAAATGAAAGCCTCTGCCAACTCACATGTAATTTATTGCTAGGAAAATAAGGCATAGACTCAGATATCCTCTTTCACCATGAACAGATCTATACTGGACTGTGGCACCCTATGTTTTATGTGAGCAAGAGACTTGTCCTGATATAAATCACAGGGCACCAAAGCTAGCCAGCTGCAATTGTCCAGAAATAGCTGCACGCTGAAGGACAATTGTTTCAAAGACAGTCCTTATCAGCCCGAGACTCATTTACTTCAGGATCCTGCTTTGTTTTAATCACTCTGACAGGTTTGGCTTGTAAAGTCATTCTGCTTGTTTATCTGTACGTAAGTAAAATACATGTGGACATCCACCCCCAAGGACCCAAAGCTGCACATGCACATAAATAACTTCAGCTGCATGACTGGTCTCATTGGGTAAACATCAGGGAGGAAGAAGAGGTACTTACAATATTGACATAAGAACAAATTGGTAGAAACTGTCCATGACTAACCTGAGGCTGAAAATGAGGGAAGACTTTTTAACCATCAACTGAACAAGGTAATGGAATACCTTTCCAGCATGCAGGATGGCAGGTGAAAGCTCAGACAGCTTTACAATAAAGCTTGGCCATTTTATGAGAAGAGTTATGAACCATGCCTGTCATACCACAGGACTGTATTCAGTGACCCATGAGGACTCTTTTGTCCCAGTGTTTGTTCGTGACTGAAGTTACTCAGAAGCGTAAATGTTTATAGGATGAACCTGGAGCTTGCGTCAGCATAACTGGCAAATTTCCACGGGTCTTTCATTCAATCCAGGGAACGCACATAAACATTGAAGGATAACTTCCTAGTAAAAATGCACATACGCACTCACACGCACTATGTATATATACATACACATAAAATATATATTTTTTGCATGAGAGTTTGAAAATGCAAAGAAGTTACTAGTTACACTTATTTTAATGTATATTGTAAGCAATCTGTATTTCTGCTGTAATATATATACATTTATGCACACATGCTAAGGAGAAAGCCAAATAACTTTCACTGTACTCTAACATGGATTATATTAATATTCTTGTTAAGAGAAACGGAAGAAACGCTTTGAACAGAGATGATTTCTTCAGATGTCCATATGGTATTTAGGAACTTTTTAAGGTATCAACTGAGTATGATTTGAGCACTGTGCCCCACGACTTCCAACAGGGATTATGCACCACAGCATTAAGGATATGGGTTGTCACAGTTTAAGTCACCAAGAAGAGCAAGAGGTTCTAGCCCTAAGGCAGCTTATGGTCTGCAGGTCCCTACATGACTTGGGTCTCTTGATAGCGTCATCTGTAGCATATATTGAATCAACTGACAACTTTAAAAGAACACCTGAATGCACAAAAGTAAGCAACCAGAAATCAGAATATTCCAAAATTAAGTCTGAACTGGGAATCTGAACAATAGTATTTATTACGATCCACAGAACTTCATTTGACTGTTCTGACAATCTTCAGTACACTGCATACTTGCCTGCACCTGTGTAAAGCCCGCACTTGAGCACCTGAGAAAAGGCTTCCTCTTTCCCTACAGACTATTTCACACAGAACATTTTCTTCAGAACATGAGAAAACACCCTTGAGTGAGATAATAATGAAAAAGATACTGTGCATCTAACAGAAGCCTTGCTGAGGACAGAGTTAGTTTCCATCAGGGCATTAGAGCTTTCTTTGAAACCATGTAAGATGCAATATTTAGAAATAATGCAATATATTTATAGCTAATTTCACCATAACAGAAAAGCTGCACTTAAAGTAAAAGGGGTTGAGTAATATAGTAAAATTATGTATGTTAATAATTAACTTCTAAGAGAACGAGATCAGTATTTCCATAAAATAGAGTAAGACACCCTGATTCTGTATTTACTCATCATCAGTCATAACAGCCCAAAATGGATATAAAATACTCTCACAAAGCAGCCTTCTGTTCTATCTGCCTTTGTGTCAAGATAACACTGACTCAATGTCAAGGAGAATCAGCCTCAAAATCTTTTAGGGTTAATGATTAAGAATAGAGGGGGATTTCCCCAACCATCCTTATTTCTAAACGCAAAGATCTATTCGCTTGTTTACTTTTATTTGCATTTGCATCTGATCTTTTGATCAGTAGCAATGCTAATGATACAGCTATGAGAGCCTGCAAGTGAGAAATTCATTTACCACGTCTTTCTTACTTAGCTTAGAGATTCCCTTAAAAAAATAATGAGAAGTGTGTTGCTCCAAAAGACCTAGCTTCGAAAGAGGCCTCTTGGCCTGGGTGTTTCCTGTAGGAGAAGATTTCTGACTCCTGTTGTGGGAGAAACTCCTACTTGTCCTGCCCCAAGGGTAAAAGATACTGCCAGGGAATTACAGCAATAAACCTCCAGGTCCCTGTCAAGCTCCAACCATCGCAATGAGTTATTGCTCCCTTAGGACTCAAGAGACCTCAGGGAGATTGAAAAACGCTGCTGCTTCTACAGATGACCCAACCCATAACCACAACGAACAGGCAGGGGAGCATCCTTTGCCAAAGCTGGGGTTGGAAACTGTGCGAGCCTGGTGAGGCCACGGAGTGGGTGGCTGGGAAGGCTCCTCTGCCCTGTCCAGAGCCGGGTGGTCCCTGCTGCAGCACTTGCACAGCTGTGCATGATCGCAACCAGCTTTCTTACTGGCTGCTGAGGCTCCCGGAGTGCTCCCAGCCATTTGGACTGCCCGCTTGCTGGCAGGCTGCAGGACAAGCTGCTGCACCAACTGCAGCTGGAGCACAGTGGAGGTTCGCCAGGAAGCCCGGTGAAATGTTGGTCTGAGCCAGGCTTCTCCTGCACACACATGTAGGTGCTTGGAGAAGAAAAACTCATGCAACCCTGTGCAACAGGCAGGGCAACGGCAAGGGCTGGACTCCCAGCAGACAGCCGGGTTAGTGTGCTGACCTGCAGCAGGTCTGGCTGAGCAGGGCTGCTAAGCATTCTCATGTTTCACAAGAGCTGCTTTGGTAGGGGCAGGGGGCTGGCAGAGTACATTGAACTCTTCTGCAAACCCCTGGGAAGGCAGGTTGGGCAGACCTCTGCTACGGCGAGCCTCAACTGCTGCTGGGTGGCAGCAGAGCAGAAGGGGAACATGTTTCATGTCCAAAACACCTGGCTGAGCAGGCATCTGCCCATCAGGGCACAGGCTTAGCTCCCAGCCCAAATGCAGGCAACTAAAACAAAAAAAAAAGAAGGAAGGAAACACTCTCTGAGCTCTTCTCATTGTGGTGGAGTGAGTGGGCCCAACCACTGAGTCACGTTCATGGCAGTACCTAGCTGGGTCTAAGAGAAAAAACCCTTTTCCATCCTCATGGGAAATGAGCTGGCACCCGCTGTCTTCTCCTCTGTGCCTAGGCACTGATTTACCCATTGACAGTCATCTTGGAGCATCTTTGCACCGTGCTTTTTATTGATGACAACAATGCCTTAAATTTTCCAAAAGTAAATTTTATTTTACATTTTTCATTTTCTATACTCTTTGTAAAGTATTCATTCAGGTGCTTCATACAATAACCCATTTCTGAAGACAAAAACTATGTTAATTTGAAGTTGACCCTTTACCTGACCAGATGTCTATGAGGCACACATCATACATGGTGGTAGCAAGGTCAGGCTTGCGTATTTGGAAAGTAAAGGCAACAGCAAACTGAATAGTCACATAGGCAAATTAAATCTCTCTGCACACACTTACACAGATGTGCACACATGTATAGGAGAGAGGCTACCACTGATCTCAGGTAGGATCTGTGTCCCTGTTGCCATTCAGCCCCAGTGAGAGCAGGATTTTTTTCCATTCTCCTGAGAATTTGTAGACTCTTGCAACCTGTCTTCAAACAAGTAGAAAGAAGTAGCACATATAACAACTGAAGGAAAGTCTGAGCAAAACTATCTGTAACCACTTAAGATTCAAATACGCCAGAAGTTCCCAAGTCATCTGATACTAATTTCTGAAGAATTCAAATAGGACTTGTGCTATGCTATATGCCAGAAACTATAAATACAATGTTTTCTCTTATCAATCTCTTCTCTTGCTTTAGGCAGCTTGATAGCATTAGCTCAATATCTGCTCTATTCCTCCTTCCTTCCCCTAACAGAATGCAAGGAACCTGTGGGGTTTTGCTGATTTATGTTCAAAGCTGGAGGTGAAACTGCTGTATTAGAAGATTGCACTGGACAGGAACTAGAAGCCAGCCCACACAGGCTTTACAGGAAGAAATCATAGAAAAAGGCAAACACAAGAGAAAACTTAGAACAGGGATAAATTAGCAAATGGCAAAGTTCACTGCGAGGTAAGGTTTGCGTGCTAGCCTTTGTGTTTACATGCTCACTCCTGTGGATGCAGATCTCCACTGATGTGCTCCTGGGGAGAGAGCAGCTGGGACTCTCTCAGTTCACACTGCCAAGACTAGTTTGAAGACAGGAATTTCAGATAATGTAGCAAGGAGAGAGCATCAAGAGTTATAAAAACAGTCAAAACAGTCTGATGGGCAGAATAGGTGACTGCTAGAGCTGAAGTTTTGTCTTTAGAAAAACTTGCGTAGTTTAGCATTGTAAGCTTCTGAAATGTGCTACAGATTTTCATTTAAAGCTAAAACCTAAAAGTCCATTGATTTATTAAATTGCAGATCTGTAATGAAGAGGTATTTAAATACTTCTCTTCCTACCACACTGGAATCCACAGAGCACTTTGCATCTCAGGAGGCTACACAGGGATGGTTAACTCTGATGTTAGGTGTCACACGAATCAGTTGGGTATGGGTATGTAGGGAAAAGACCAGCAAGTGAACCACACTTATAGGAAAGAATGAGTTGACCAGACTCTCAAGTTCCCTTAAGACATTGCATGCCCCTAAATACACATGGATAAATACAGTTTAATGTTCACAGGATTGAAAATGGATTACTTTTCAGTCATACCAAAAAAACCCCCACCCTGGTATATTTTGATTTTAGGAATGTCAGTATTTCATCCCCATTCCAAGAACAGAATTTCAGCTACAAAACTGCTACAGAATTCCAGTTCCACCGAATGCTGAACTACTCAAATTTTGTGACAGGCGTATTAAATAGAAATTCTTAATTCTTCTCTTCTCAGATAGAATTTGCAAAATTCAACATAAACAAGTGGTTGCATTATCCATCAGTTAGATGGATAAATTAAAATAAGATACAATGAAGCATTTTATTATGAAGTTATAAAAAAACCTGAAACAGTATTTGTAGAGACAGGAAACTATATCTATGCTATCCCTGGACTAGAACAGATTTTGGAGGTTCAGTTTTTGAAGCAAAACACAGTGTCTTTTCCATACAGAAAAAATGTTAAAATAAATTCATGTTCATAGCCTCGACCCTTTTATTTAGTTTCCTTTCAGGTTACTTAACCCTTCTGAAAATGTCTTAAAGTTTAGGTCGTTTATCAGATAAAAATAATTTCAAACCAAAACATTACATATGATCTGTTGATAACATTGAAGCAAAGTATTGTGGTTTTACCTGCAGGAAAGACTGACATCTGACAGAAATTAACTGTTCTGACATTTCTAAATATGCCCTAAAACTATTTGTGAAAAGTGACCTGAATTCAGATATAGCTCCTGTGGCCCTGAACCTCCTTTTTTAAGGAATTCTGCTATTCAGCACAAGTATTATAACAAATACTATTACATTTTTATTAATTATTGCATTCACTCTGGCAGATGTTAGACTCATAAATTAAAAAAAAACCCACATAACTACTGTCACAAAGATTTTGGCACTCTTTCAGTAACTGTTGTGGCAGGAGGAACACTTAACAGGAGAATCTAGTTCACAAGACTTCCAGCCCAAACTCTACAGAACAGAGATTTTTGAACCCATTTCAGTTAAACATCTAAATCAAATAGGTCAAGATGTACTGGATCCACTAATCTACTTCCTTTTTGAAGCATATCCCTCTGTTATTTATCTTTTTAAGACCATTGGCACTCTCTCTGGACTCTAGTGTACTTAAGATGCTAGTATAGTTGAGAGCAACTCAGTGATACTGTTTCTTTGATGAGTCTTGCCTCTTACATTACTCCAGCACTGAAAATTTTCAGTCAACTCCTTTCTTGTTTGTTTACTTAAAGGCAAAACTTAAGAGTTAACCTTTCGATTCCATTTCATTTGACATTTCTTTGTCATAAAACACCCTCACCAAAATCATATTTGTCATAGCACATGCAACTCAGAAATGATGTGATCTGGAAAACTCAGATAAGGAAATCCGGATACATTTCACTGTGCTTGGCAAAAAGTGGCAACTGGTTCATAGCAGTATGGCTCAAACCCAGAAGTGTTTGGGTCACCACAATGCAGGAAAGCAGACAAATTGAGTTGAGAAGAGCTACGCGCTTCTGAATATTTTGCAAGAAGCCCAACATGGTAGCAAGCAGCCCTGTTGCTGTCTACTCTGCATCCCCATCTGGTGTCCTGTAATGGTTTTAATGAAAGCTCTTACACGTGGTTCTTAAAACAACCCATCTGTCTACTGGGGTGAATTAAAAGATGTAAACGCAGTGTAATATGCCAAAGAATATAATAGTCTCAATATAAGATCTGACTGTGTCAACCAGCAACGGGTTCCAGCTGGGGCAGCCTCATGGAACAAAGACAGCCCTTGGCTTAATACTGAGTGTATGCTTCTGAAGTCCCAAATCAGGCAAAACAGAAATAAAGCTCAAGACCTTGACCAGATGTGCAATACCCAGCTGAGCACACAGTAAGCATGCTCCCACAGCAACCTTGCTATCAACATGGACAGTTCTGATAGGAGCAGACATCTGTTTTGGATGGCTAATCACAGGGGGGTGTAGTACATAATCACAGATAACGCTTGAGCAGGACTGATCCTTTGAACTGCCTTTTCCCTCTCTGCCGTTGCTGGCCACAACTTGAATTAGCTCATGTTCTATTTTAGACAACCAGGGATAGAGTCACAGCAACTCAACTCTGAACTGTGCAGCTGAGGAAGGACTTTATTTCCAAAAGTTCTCCAGTATAACATTAATGGCCAGGGCCACAAAGTCCACGGAAACCCACCCGTACTCCTCTTTCTAATATCTTTCCAACCTCTTCCCACTAAATTAGATAAACAGATGGGAATGAATTAAATTTATAGATTAATGGTTATTGCACTAGGGTCCACAATGAATATTTATCACATAACACGATTAGTACATGTTGTCAGGAAAGGAGGTTAAACACACCTTCCTAATGACCAATCATGTCTAGTCCCAATGACCAGTTCCCTCTTAAGCAAACCACCTAGATACATGCTGACGTGTACATTCTCCAAGTCGTCTGTTCCACAAGAAAAGCCTGGGATTATCCCAGTTTCGAGAGTTTGTAGCTCCCTGCAAAGATGAGGTTGACTCTACACGTCATATGAGCTTGCCATAATCATGCTATGCAACAATGAGAAATGGCCTAGATAACACACCATTCTTTGGGGTTGGTTGATTTGTTTGTTTTTGGGAGAAGGACTTCATTTTCATTTTGCTTTCTTAGAGTATTTATCACAAAAAATTCCTGATCCATGACTAGAGCTTGCAGGTGTTAACATAACACAAATTATATAACATTCTCCAAATCTGGATTAATTCATAGACTTACCAGAGGCTCTTGCAATGATTTTCCCTTGAAGGTTGATTGAGATGACATAACTCTTGGAGATGATAACTCCTATCTTTTGATTACAGCCTTGATGGTCTGATAAAGACTATAAAACTGCAACCATTAAATTTCTGGTCCCTGAATTCCCCCTGAGCATTCTCATTTGAGATCACCTGAAAGAGATAAACAAAGATGTGAAGAGCATGTGATGGAACTGTTCCAGCATTGATACTGATAATATTACTTGGCTTTACATTTATGCTAATATCAATTAAACAGGTTTTATTAATACTTGCTGTCATTTCTAGTTATTTTGTAGTTACCTTACAAAGCAATCTGTAACAGAAGTTTTCACTTTGCACTTATGAAGACAAAAAAAGACTTTCCACACTCATATGCTCTGTACAGCATGGTGGGAGAGGCAGCCTTCAGAGAGAGGGTTATCAGACAAATTAGAGAAGAGTAGCAATGGAGGAAAACGTTGTATGTTCGCTTTCATAGGAAAGGCCATCTTCTGTAGACTCTTTAAGTTATCCTCATAAACACTGAGCAGAAACTTCACAGAGTCAAAATACTATCTTTTTGACCAGTAACCAGGGCTCCTAAATCTGCATAGGGTAGCTATAGAAGTGTTTTTCCCCTTGTTTGTAACTACGTGGCAAAGTTCAAGAGCTGCTGGTAACTTTTCTCTTTCCTTTTGGTTGTCTACAGAAAGTGTGCCAAACAATCTCATTTAATCTTCATCCCTTCAAGTGTTTCTCTGCCTGAAACTGCAGGACCAGCATGCTTACAATACTATTCTTGGAATGAAGTGCCTTCCTTTCTACTGCTATACACAAACCCTGCTAGCAAATAGCTTCTGCTTCTTCCCCTGCCGCGCACACACCTTTTGCCTTGCTTCATACATCCTAATTCCCCTTCCCCTAACTTTGCCAAAGAACTACTTTGATCCAATGGGGTCGAGGAGGCATGATACAGTATCAGGATAGAGCAGTAGAAATAATTGAGAGCCCATCACAAGCTGTCCCTACTGGAAGTTTTCTTTTGAAGAGTGGTTATTGTTTACTATATACTTAAATTGGGTATTGATATGACTGATGATTACATTCACCGTAGCAACAGAAAAATAATACAAAGCGAAGTATTTAATGTTTCTGTAGCTCCCATAACCTTAGCGTGAGCACCTCAGAATTTTTGGCCCACTGTGGTACTGATGTCCTCATGTAACGTGAAACACTGAGATGTGGAGAAGAATGACTTTCCCAGGAGATGCCAGAAGTTCTGGAGCAGAGTAGGGATCTCAAAAACGTGTATTACAGCCTAATCAGCTGTACGTGGAGAAATTAAAACTAGTCAAAGATTGTAGATTCCAGCTTTCCTGGGTATTCACACTCCTTTGCTTACCTCAAAAGCATAGCAAGCACATACTAGCCTGGCATAGTTCAGGTGTAGGTACTCCAAGCTTTTACTTCTCTGCCTCTGAGAGGTGCTTGCTAACAGAAATTTAATCTCAACTAAAATATTTTTACACACTACTTTTCAGGCATGGCTGTAATTTATCATGTGTTTTCTGTCTTTTGTGCATGTTATGTGTAGCAAGCACCAAGACCAGTTATGCTCTCAAATGTTCTAGTTTCACCTGAAATCAGCCTTTCTGAGCTCATCTTAATTGTGTCCTCGTGACTCTGTGTTAACTTCAAAGAGCACTTCGAAGACCACACAGCTCTTACTGCAAACAAGCCAGCAGGACAAGTATAACCCCTACTAATAATGTCGTAGAGGCTAGACCACACAGAAGATTCCTGCAGTGCCCTTTGGGCTTAAAGATGTAGGGGGTCTGAACTACCTGCCGCTTAGACCGATTCACAGCAGCTCCAAGAATCCCCCGTGCAAGGCATGCGGTGAGTTCCGTGCCCGTATGGATGGGTGTAGAGCTGTAGATCTTCTCTGTCGATCAGATAGCCACATTAGTTTTGCCCCAGCTTGCAGCGTGCCCTCCTCAAAGCTAAACGTAGCAGAGAGAAAGTTCACACCCGAGTACCTGACAGGTTGCCAGTTAAGGCAGTCTCTTAGCCACTGTGAAAGTCTTGGCTCCTGGGTGCTGCTTCGCAGCAAGCTGGGGGCATCCAACCCTAGTCATTCCCCATGGCAAGAAACTGCATCACTCCTTGGATGACTGAATAGAAAAGGACACACAAACCATCATGACAACCATCTTTAGAAGACTCTGAAGATGCCCACAAGTGAGTGAGGAAGGGAAAACATCTGGTTTAAAAGCTCTAGTGTTGTCAGGTCACCAAGTAGTGTAGTGGAGTCAAGATCCAGGGAGTTGTGAACAGTTGAACTACAGAGCTTTACTAACAAAACCTTGTGGACTCATGGAAAAAACTGATGGAAATGGAGAACATCCAAAGAGGGGCTTTGTGACAGTGGTATATACATGACAAATTTTTGCACATTATTCTTCGCAGGTCCTGCCTCTGGACCTTCAGGTCAACAAACACAACTTGCTGCTGCAGCAGAGGCTCCAGGTTTGGTGCTTGAAGGCAGTAAGTAGACTGTGAAGTGCTACAGAGATTGGGCTGAATAAATGAATAGAGCAATTCATCATTCTTTTCTTTACAAATTGTCAGCAGGTGACTTGCAGTTGTCTTAAAATGAGTAATCACTAATTACATTTTTGCAATTGGTAATAGCTAAAAGTAGTTATTGTCTGAAATTCACCACAGCCACTCTGTCTGGACTGTGGTCGCTGAAATTCAGCTCTAGAGCTGGGATGGTTAGTTTTGGCCGGACACACAAGCTATAGGTATGGGTTTTTTTCAGTATGTTCTGAATTTTTGGCACAGGAACTTATGGTTTGAGCTAATCTTCATTTCCTCACTGCTCTAGTTTCAAACAAAACTTTTCCTTGTTTGAAACTGGAATTCTATCCAGGGTGAAAGGAGACAGTTGAGAAGGGAAAGAGAGAGGGTTAACATTTTTCAGAGGAAAGATTGGAAATGGTAGGACAGCTCTGCTGAGGAGGTCAGGAAGAACTGCTGCTTGCTTTGGCTCAGGAATCAGAGGTGCATCCTCAGACACAAAGATGCTTTGTAGAAAATGCAGTTCTGGATCAGTTGTATGCTTTGTTCCCCTGTATCTCCCATGATATGACACAATCTTTTCTTGCTGTATGCTTGTTTCCCCTTCACTTTTCCCAGAGCACAGAAGATATCAATATTTTTACTCTTTGCCCTAATTTGGTATACACTTGTTAGAACACTGAAATTTTGTGATGTTAGAATTACCTTTTTTCTAATAATTTCCAAGGCTGTCTAGGACCTTGCACGGTTCTTGAATGGGACACAAAGGTTATTTCACCGCTCAAATACTTATGGGTAAGGAACCCAAAACAAATCACAACTGTTGCTAAAGCAAATTTCTCTGAAAATGGTTTTTTTTTTAAGTTGCAATATTTATGGAAAATGTCACCATATGCATTTATCTCTAGATTAGAGCCAGCTATCCTCAGAAGGCCAAGGAGTCATACTCATTTATTCCTGCTACAAGGAACAAGCCTTCAGCTTTCTAAAACAGTAGTACCTTGAAAAGAAAATAGAAAAAACCCCAAATCTTCTGTGGTGCACAAGTGTAAGCTGCAGTTTGCATTTGAGTCCTTTGCCACTGAATTTTCTTCTTTGCACAGAAGCCAAACAGAGCAGACCCTGAACAAGATCCCTGCCAAGACTCTGATTAAAGACTTGCTCTCTGCACCTGGCTATTATTTTACCACTATGCACCTGCAGACTGGTTTCAAGAGCCTCATCATTGCTCACTTGTCTCTGGCCTCATTCTCACAAACTTCACAGACAAAATGCCACATTTACCTTCTAATGACCATCACAACACTTCCAACTCTGAACAGCCTCTAATAATTTCTCAATTTTTTTACCTGCTCACTGCTCACCAAATAGGTAATAATGAATAGTGATACAACAGGCTGAAAGTAGAGTTAATGCAATTCCTAGAAAGGAAAATCTGTTTTAAAAAATTAAATCAAATCAGAAAAATCCAGGACTCCGGGTAAAAGATATAAAAGAAGGCAAAAAAAAAAAAAAGGAAAAAGGAAAAAAACGCCAACAAGAGTATAACTGAAGACAGTGACCTTTTCATATTGCCAGAGCTTCTATCTAGAAATATATTAATGTTTCTGCACCTGGAGAGGCCTCGTCTGCAGCCTTCAGCTTTGCACAGCCCTTATATTGTGTCTCAGTCCCTAATTTCTGTTCTGCATGAAATGTAAAGGGGACCCAGCATTGACTTTCCTCATTGCTGCTGGTGCTGCCACTGGCCAGACTGGAGCCCTTGCTGGGACAAACTGCCAAAACTCCAGGCATTCTTTGAACTCTAGCCCTACCTGTAGGCTCTCCCTGGCTGCCTTCTCTATTTCCCCACAACATGTACTTGGAGCTTAGTGTTTTTTTGTTAACAAGAAAAAAAATAAAATCCCTTTTCTACTTGGACCCATGGTGTCCTGGGCAGAGGACAGCCCATATGTGCATGCACAAATGGCCGTGCTCTCGTGCGTGGCTTTGATTGATATTCTAGGTTGTTCTTCTCCCAATACATATGAATAGCTCTTGAAGGAGGTGCCATGAATCTGCTTGACAGCACAATTGACAGGCAACCAGTGACCACAGCAAAAAACCCCACCTAGATCTCGTGTGCCTGAAGAAGTGCTTCTTCACCCAGAAATTGTATATTTTGCTTCCTACAGTATCAGTTGTGCTTGTAAAAAATACACTTCTTACAGTATCACCTGTATCTATACATGTGTTAGGAAGCCAAGTTACAACCCTTCCTTTAAGATATCATCCTGCTGCTTCCCAAGGGGCCTTTTCACAATGTTGCTGAAGCATGGGTGTGCAGGGAAGATGAACAAACAGGTATTTTAAAGAGATATCAGCATGAAACTTTAATGGGGAAATCAAATATTGATGCTTTTGTTTTGTCCTGTTTTGTTAGAACAGGTTGTTCTTTAATCCTCCAGCCAGCGGGCACTGAAAGAGGATATTGTACCATGTGCACTTCCAAAGGCATAGGAAGGAGCAAGTATTACCAAATTCTCACTGGTTATCTAGCCTAAGGGTAGCAAACCATCTCCAGAAGAGAGCCTTGTGCACAGCTGTGCCATACAAGTAGAGGATTTATTTAGACATATTGGTCCAGACGGAAGTGAAGGGTTCTGATCCAGCTAGCAAAAGCTCTAGACTCATCAGTGCAAGCTTCTATGTTATAAACCAGGACCAAAATGGGAGAGGAAAAACACAGATCATGGATCCGTACCATCAAAGAGAGAACAAAGTTTACCCTGTGAGTCACAAGTCACAAACCAAAGTGTATATTAATCTTCGCCCTGACACATTTCTTCCGTCCATCAGATCTAGCATTGTGCTAGTCTAACAGTGAGGGATACATCATGTCATTCATGACACATGATGACTCCCAGATGTTCAGAGAGCTGTGCTACCCAGTGGAACAAATGGGTGTTTACAGTAAAATAAGTACCAAGTTTAACAAAATTGAAAATGAAGTTACAAGTTAATTAGCACAAGAGGGCCTAAAACCCACGATATACGGGAGCTCGTACTTCTTCAGTAGATCCAGAAGTACAAACTGAGAAAAGAGACTAACAATTGAATAGTAAAAAATCAAAAACAAACCAAAAAACCCACCCAGAAAGTCACCCTGAGAGAAGCCAGAATAAATAACACCACTGCCGAGCTCTGATGTAGCTCTTCTGGTGGAGTTCCTGGTGATGAATAAAAGGAGCTCTGAGTCAGGTGCTTGTAAATACAGTCATATGTAACACCTACCAAATCGATGAGAAGGAAAGTTGAGAGAGGGGAAAGGATCTAAATACATCTTAGAGGGTCTGTGAACCCGTCAATTAGCTGCAAGAGCTCCTGGTTCAGGCAAGAACATCACAAGTCTCTTTGAAGGTTATTCGCTCTTAAATTTCTCAAGCGGCATACTGAGGAGCTCTATGAGCACCTGGAGAAGATGGCCACCTACTTCAGGCTGTGGGAGGGGATATGAACTTGGGCATCTCTGACTTACACAAATGGAAGCAAAACTCAGCCTTCCACTGGGCTGCCTTCGTGGCGATGTTTCAGAGACGTCCAGGTCAAGGCCATGGTAGGCAAGGAAAACTGAGGGCTATTCATATCAGAAAGATACAGTCCACACTAACCTAAAGGGTGTAGAATGGTAGACTCTAAAACCAGACACCACTAAACCCCAGCGAGATTGAAGGTAACTCCCTGTTAAAGGCTGTCCTCATAAAAAGTTTAATGTTCCCAAAAGCCATTACAACTCTCTAGATCTTCTGCTAAATCACCCCTACTCTCCCAGACATTTAAATCAGTACTGAATAGAGCCCTGCAAAAAGTAACCCAACACACCCACTCTCTTGCACTTCATGTCAAAACCAGGAGGCACAAGCAGCCTATGGAGCAGACAGTGCTACCAGCAGCGGGGATCCTGATGACCCAGAAGAGCTCTCTGGAGCCAGAGTTCACACAACGACAGAGGGCTGGATGCCAGCACTGGCCCTGGATACTTCCATTATTCTGTGCTAGAGCAACAAATTCGTTTTCCATAAAGCACTAACTAGGCCAATTTTTAATCTGGCTTGCAGTGGTGAAAACAACCTGCAAAAAACAGGTGTCAGTCTCCCTTCATGCAAGCCAAAAGAGAGATAAAAATAGACTTGAATTGCCATTGAAAATATGGTAAAATAATCCTTTTCCATCTGCTAAGGCAAACCTTGGGAGTAAGTGAATTAACAGGTCTCCACTATCAGATGCTGTGAGCTAGGCATTACTGCTCATTAATTAATATTAACATGACAGCAATCGATTGCCTATATCTCTTGCACACATTAATCAAAGCCGAAAGCTGAGTGTGCACCTTGTATATCGCTCACAAACCCTGCTGGCACACTGCCTGTTCCTTCCTAAATGTTTACAGCAGCGCTCGCTTGCTAAGATCGTCCCTGTTGGGAGTGCACCGTAGCAAAGGCCTTTCCTCTCCTGCCATTTCAGTATTCCCCATCCAGCCTGTGCTCTGTAGATTGAAGTTTTAAATGCACAGTGCTGCCTCCTCCACTTTGAAGTCAGCCACAAATGATGAATTCAAGATGCAAAACTCAGGTCATTTACAGAGAGGGTTTTTACAAAGAAAAGGATGTCCTTCCAGAAAGATTAGACCTGAAGGCCATAATTAACAAATCTCCGCTGCTGTTAGGACAGCATAGCACTGATCGCCCATGCTGACATTCAGCTAGCCAGAGCAATTCCGAAGGAAGGATCCTCAGTACCGTCTAATTATCCTAGACTTCAGCCTATTGCTCAAGAGGGTTTCTTCTGTGGGTAGACTTCTAAAAATACCCCATGTACCCAGTCATGGAAATGTAGACTTCCCCTGAATCCAAGCACAACCAGTTTAATCATGTCAGAATGTGACCTGTCCCATCCAGATGGGAGAGAGAATAGTTTCTGTTTAAACAAGGAAAAAAAAATATATAGGCCAAATCCTTGTCTTATTTATGGTAATATAAATCTAGAATAACAGAATAAATATAACCAGAGTTAAAGCTTAAAATTAGATCATAATCAGCTTAAACATGCAAGTTTTTAAGACTCATTGGCATCTTTTAAACCTCCGTTACTGGTTAGATGCTCAGTCAGCCTGAACCCAGCCTTTCAGCTGCCTATTATTTATGTGACTTTTCACAAAACTGAGTAGTCACCCAACAGGACATGTCTAACCTGCATTTGCACAACACTTAGCAGATGTGTAAGCTGAAAGGCTGGCAGAAATTTAAGAGTGCACATCTGAGGGACAGTACTGCAATAAAGCATCAAATAGAGCTGATTTAAAAAAAAAAAAAAAAATCAAATGTCCACCTCAGAAAATTATGACTTTCATTTCAAATAAAGAGTAAATGTCCAGAGCTTTTCCCCCACAGAATCAAAAGTTCAGAACATTTTTTTTTTAGTTTGAAATGTTGAAACATTTTGACTGAAAATAAACATTTTGACATTTCCAAGTCAGAATGTATACATGTGGTTTGTCAACAAAATTAGGTTAGAAATTGCAGAGGAAGAAGTTTCCATGTGAGGTTTATCTTTTACTTCCTGCTTTTTGAAGAAATAGCGCAATCGTGTCCAGGTCAAAAAGTTAAGAGGTGCTCAAAAACACTAACAATGAATTGCTCACTCTCTTTTAATCTCAGATCAGTTTTGATCTCAGTTTGGGTTATCCCTGATTTTATTCAAGCTAATTCATCTACTTTTCCAGCTGCATAGGTAGATACAGAGGTCTGGGCCACTGATGACTTTTATGCACGATCCAGGATTAGAAGTGTAGGAAAGCACAGAAACACTATTATTGCCTTTGTATATGTTTTCTTGGACCAAAAGTTTTATTTTGCACCTTTTAAGGGTGAACACTGGATCCCATTTCAGATTTCTCTTTTGTATTTAGCCCAGTTGGACAGAGCTGAGAGATTTCAACATCAAACACGTTTAGAGCTGTGCGAATACCTTCCAGCTATTACTTTTCTTGTACGTAAAAAGACTCAACACTCATATAGCACCTGAATGACAACCCTGCTACCAAAGTGACTAGAATAGCAAAGGATCTGAATGAGTATAAACTACTGCCAGTTCAATTTTTAAGTGGTTTTTTTTTGTTTTTTAAACTGCAAAGCAGAGAACAGCTGCCTTCCAGGGACCAGGGCATAGGAGTTCAGGCAATAGAATATTTTAAATCTGTGCCCCTAAACTTGGAAAGGAACTGCATGGTCAGAAGAATTAAATTTGTCTTGCTTTTATTTCAAATTCCTACATCCATTCACCTTCCTGATTCTGGCAACAAGTTGAAATGCCCAGAATACTTCTCTTTTCTCAGTATTTCTGGCTTTCATTCAAGCAAGGCATTTATTTTGTGACTTTGGAAAACTTTACTCAGAGAATATTCTTTTCTCTATATATGTTTGTACATATGTGTGTGTGTGTATATATATATGCAACCAAGACTTTTCCTCTACCATGCACCTACCACTACCTACCATGAGTTCTATGGTAATATATTAAGTTTATATAATTCATTGGTCCTTTGGAAATAGTGTCTTATCTAAAAGATACTCAAGCATCCACAAGAAAAAAAAGTTGATACCATGTCTAGATTGTTAGAGAAAAGACCTGGAAAATATTGCAAAAAATACTGAAGATAGAGTATCACTGTTATGAAGTTTAATAGTGAATTCTCAGTTTATTTTATTCTGATTTGATTTAAAAATTGTTTCTACAGCAGAAAAAGTACATGCACATGGTTTTTTAAAAACCTAGAATTTCATTACCAGTGTTCAGTGTTACTAATATTTACAGTGATTGAGTAGTAATTTCTAAAATTGTATTAAGAATGTAATCCAGCTTCCTACAAGAATTATCTTCTTGACATAAACTCCTATGCGTTATGTTCTGTATCACACTATATTTATCCATTGATGTTCCTGATTTCTTTCTCAAGGTGAGTTGCCATTCTTGATATAAAAAATGAGCTATATAAAATCTAGTAAATGTAACATGCTTAAGTAGGGATACTCCCACTGAAAAAGCAGCTATCTTAACAATACATATTAAGATATACAGATATTTAACATTATTAAATGAAATAGGAAACATTACCATTCTATGAAGGGTTAACTTTCAGATAAATTTCGATGTGCTTCTGGAATTCTAACCACAACAAGAGAATATCCACTTTGGAGAGAAATATTTAAAGTAACATATGTTATGTTCTACTACTTAAAAATACAGACAGCACTCCTAGTCATAATTGTTGTGGTGCCCTGTGTATCCAAACTAAAAGGTCCTGAATCACAGGGACCAGCTGCTACTGAGCATCACATTAACATCCATCAGAACGGCCAAGCAAAAATGAAGATGTGCAAAATCAGGATGCAAATTTGAAAATTTAAGCAGCTCTTTTTCTTTTTAAACTTAAATTTTATGCCATTAGATTCTCAATTCATATTCTATCAAGAGAACACTTAAGATCCAAATATTTGATGTAACATTCAAGTATTCTGCAATACAAGCAGTCCAGACTTCTCTAATTTTTGCCTTTTACAAAACCCTCGTAATATTTTACTCCTTGCAGGGGCTCAACTTTTTCTTGATGGAAAGAGACAGTGTGGAAGGACAAGTGACTGAGATGTAGCATTTAATCTGTTTGATCAAGCCATCTCTCTTACATCAAGGATTTTTTGCTAAAGTAATAATGAATCAACTACATCAATACAATAGTAAGCTTCACATAGCACTAGTATTATCACTTTCAGACAATGTTTAAATTAAACTCCTTTATAGCTAAGCACTGTACCAACCAAAAAGAAGGATAAATTATTTTAGGGGAGACGATACTACATCTCGTATCTTTGAAGCTTTTGGTACAGAAATAGCTGTGGGAAGTGGAAATGAATGCAACAGATGAATATAATGTATACAACATTGCTTAATTTGGCCCAGTGAATCCAAAAGAGTCTAACTCAAAAAGTTTAGGAGTTCAGGACGTACACATGTTGAATATATAATTGAAAGGTCTTCATGTAAAGCAGTAGGTTGCACTAATCTAGGCAGCCTCTGAATTTCAACTTGCTTAAACTTATATTCACCTCTGAGTTTGGCCCTTGGAATGGTACCTACTACACAGCATTTTATATTCTTGGGGAAACAAGATGAATGAGTCCTACTAGAATTGTCAGACAGGTTTAGCTGCAGGTCACTAACAATATTAAACATCTGGATGAGTGGAACAGCCTAACAGATTCCCAGAAAATGGGCAAGCTCTGCTATGGAAACATATGCATTGCCTTTAAAATGTCACAAGGAATACTAATCTAGACCATCCCGAAAAGCTGAAGTTCCATCATCATCAGGCAACATCAGTGTTATTTGCTAGGGAGCAGCAGCCATCGAGCAGGAGACAACCTCATCTTCAAGAGCTTGGTGCTTGTACAGGAGTCGGACTGTTGATGTATATCCTGCAGCATCACACACTCCAGAGCCAGCAATACAACAAAGATCTGGACTGTGGGCTCCTATATAAGGTTCAATTATCCTACCATATGACACCTACGTGTCATCACATCATTTTCCCCATAGCTTGTCTCTGCCTCCTCACATCATCCATGCATTGGTGAGAAAGGAAAGGAAGAGCCTACCTGCAAGGGGAGAGGTGGTGTAGAGCAAGAAGATCCAGGAGCTGGATCTTTTTGTTTCCAGCAGTTCAGTCTCCAGGAGAAGCTTGCAGTAGCAGCCAGGGCCCTGAATCTAAAAACTGGATCACTGTAATCTTTCTAAGCTCAATTTACCATCCCATATCCTCATCCTAGTTATAAGTGCCCTGACTTAATTTTCCCAGGAGAATGTCTTTTTTTTTTTTTTCCCAGGAGAAAATTTTCCCTAGGAGAAAGTAAGTTTTATGTCATATAAAGCTAGGAGCCTTTCACTAAGCAGATGGACGGCCAACTTCCTGGTCTCTTAGGTAAGCAATATAGGAAATCATACTGTAATTCAGAGAGGTTTGAAATAAAATGTCTTTTGGCAATGCTTAGACTTGGGCTAATTTCACAGCAGTTATTTCTGTCAACTTCAGAGTACTATGTTGTGGCCAATTAATGGAAAAAAGATGAGATTCAGTTAACTGCTCTGGGATTTTCTCTTCGAATGTTCAGGCTAGATTAAGGAAAAGACCTTGCCCTAGCCCATATAGCCTCATAACGCTACTGCCCGTTATTTCCAATTGTTACAGCAGAGCTGGCCTCACTGCTATTGTTAAAGGTCAGTCAATGTTTCCACTATAAACCTTCTTTATTGCGGATTTCATGTAGGTGTGTGATTTTAATTTACTCTGGACTGAAACACAGTTTTTCTTGACCTGGAAATGGATGTGTTTTGTTCTGTTCTTTAAATCTGTATGCTCATTTCATTATTAATCCAGGACATCTTCAAAAAAGGTGATCTCTAACACACATTCTTATTTAAAAGATTTGAAGGGTAGATGATCCCATTTGGATAACTGACTCCTTCATAACACCAGCCAGTGGTTTCCTGATTTAGTCCCAAAGCAATATTGGCAGCTCATTGCATGTTATCTGAGAAACTATGGTTATCAAGCCTTATTATTCAATAGTGGGTGGGTCACTTCTGAAAAGCAAAAATCTGAAGGGAAGGTATTATTACTTGGAACAATTTCAGTTTCAAAACAAAAAGCTGTATTTAAAAACGGGCTGTGCACACAACCAGTGTATTAGACACAGTGCAATCCCCAGGGCAGATTATGAAAATTATTTTTGCCATTGGGCAGGAAACAGAAAAGCACTGGAATCAAAGTCCTGTACTCTCCAAACTTCTCTAGAAAAGAAGTACTCCATGGGATATCTCTAGGGCAACTGAATGTCCCTTTAAAATGAATAATCACCAAGGAATTATTTGTGAAGTCCCCTCATTACACACCCCCACACATCTTCTGGGAACACTGAAGCAATAGCTCCCTGCTGTCTATCTTTTGCCTCCCTCTATTGGGAGGAGGCCTCCTCCATGGGTAAGAATAGCAAAGTGCTAACCCGTGGCCCGGCACCAACAGCTCTGGTAGGTTATTCACCACTCTGCCTTAGCTGGTGCAGACAGGACACGTGCAGCCTCCTTGCCCTCCCTGGGACCAAAGCTGGCCTCTTGTTCTCCCTTTCCCCTCATGGGAAGAAGAGTCAGGGGACCCTTTTCTCCCTCTAGAAAGTAGTTGCAATCAAAGAGGAGGCAGCACACCAGAAAGCACGGTTTTGATGTCACATACATTTCATTGAGGTGTATAAGAAAGGACAGTGGGGATACCTAAGAATTTGAAAATAGCTTTGCATTACATGTTATAGTATAAAAAACTGTCACAATTTTCAAAAGGAAAAATCAAAATATCTCCTGATTTATCATGGTTTTATTCTCAGAGACTTATTTGGTGGAAATTAACCAATTTGTGAGGTTTTGCTCTGAACAAAGCAAAAGCGAAATTCTTTTTCAACAGTTATTTGCATTCTTTGCCCATCCCTATTTTTGGCTTTAAATCTCTACACACGCACGCACATACGTTTGCTCATACACACACCCCCGTGCACCTGGTACTCCATTAGGATTGACTTGGCATGGCCCCAAGAACAGTGGATTTTGAAGCCAACACCCATTTCTCATGCAGAGGACAATCCCACACCTATGGCTATGCTTTCAAACTATCTAAACACACACAAGGCATCCGCAGAACTCAGTTCTATCAGAACAACTTGAGGTGTAAATTTAGACTGTTACAACTATCTTGATGGAGATCTAATAAAATTCTTACTGCATCAGAAAGATTGGGTTTTGGTTTAGCTCAGGCTGTTTGGAGGACGTTAAACTAAAGCAAAAGTTCCTATGTGAAATTTAGAGCCGGAATGGCCGCACAGGGAGTTATGCTGTCATGACTGCACAGTTCACCAAGTCAGGTGAGAATTGCCTGTGTATCTCCATAGCAGATATAAGTAACTTGCATTTTCACACTCTTCTTAGACCTAAAGATTAGAAACCTGATACTTCAACACAAAGATGACTGAGCTGATGTCTCACGGGCTTCCATGAGCTGGCACCAGAGCTGCAGTTCAGGGGATCCTAAACCTTAACATGTCATGCACGTGCATATGAGCATGCAGACCCCCATTTTGTCTATAACTACAGCTCTTCATCTTTGCACTCCAAATTGTCTAGTTGCAAGATTGGTCTAATCTGGGAGCTGGCAAGTCACGTCCATGCAGTGCTGTGCTTAAACTAAAATATTTTGTCTCTCAGCAGGGATTTGCTTGGATTGCAGGCGGCATTAACATGGTGATACCATGTACAAATAAGACTGGAACAAGTTCAAATGATGGGTTGAGCTCATTCGCATCTGCCAGCATCAATTCACGTAGCCATGCCTTCCTATCATAACTAATTAGTATTTTACAGGTCTGACACCAAAGAGATGAAGGCTCACCAGGCAGTTTTACAGTACAGCCAACCATCATGAAATAACAGTGATGAGTCTCCTCGTGGACTGTGGGAAGGATGAGTAAAGGAAATCACACTGCAAGAGATTCACTAGAGAAAATCTCCCAATCCAGCGGGACTAAGGTGAGAAGGTCCACTCAGGGTTTCCTCAGGAAGAATGAGGCCCTCAGGCTGTCACACTACACCATGGTCTCTATTCAGAGAAAAGAATTCACATTTTTAGGCTTGTTGGTAAAGAGGGCTCAGTCCAAAACAGAGGGACAGCTCAGTAGGAAGTTGGATCTACAATAGTTTACCTTTAAGTGAGGCTTGGCTCCCATTCCCCTGACTGAAGTCAAGACTTTCCATGCTTTCTACTTTGACTGACCCTCTTACTATTTACTTCACCTGAAAGAGCGTGACTTTTAGAGGTAATTTTAAGATGTGGGAGTATTTCATCCCCCTTTTGTCAAGGGCTTCTCGAGTCTGTATTTTTGTGTCTCCGTATTTACAGGATAGAAAGCCCTCTCCCTCTGAGGCTATGTTGTACACATGATGGGAAAACCTCCTAAAATGTCCTAACAAAACAAGCTTAAACAGAGCCAACAAGATTTCACTATAAGCTTTATCTGTAGGTTAATTATATTGCATAACTTAAATGATTGACAGTTGGCTATAGGAGAACAAAGGATGTGTTGAACAAAAGAGGGGAACTTTTCCAGTCATATGACACAATTCTCTGCTGTTTCCAGCTCAAACTTTCAGTGCCATACCACCACAGAAACACAGAAGACAGAGATGGTCCGTGTGACATGAGCTAAGGTAGCATTACTGCCTCAACTGAGCAGAAGTCTTTCTGTCCGACTGCTGAGTGACTGATGCCACTTACCCTTTTTGCTTTCCTGCCCATTTGCTAAGGGCCGGACACTGTGTTAATACTCCACTTATTAAATAACTCTTTTCAAATTGCAATGGGCTATGCTTTTATTCACTCCAATTGCATTTTTTTTTTCTTTTCTTTTTTCTTTTTTCTTTTTTTTTCAGATGGAAACTATCTGGAAAGAAACCCTACAGTAAAAAGAGAAACCAGCAACTTGTGGAATGAGTTTGGGACTGCTTGGGAAGAACAGACCCAGAACGCATACGTTATTTATCTTGCATTACTCCACTTTTTTCCAAACATGTTTTTATATAACATGACAGGTTATCACTTCTTGCCTTTGGCTACAGATGGGTAGGACTGCAAACAATCAAATGCAAATCAAGAACAGTCTACAGCAGACGCACTATTGTATTGTCATGGCATCACTCCTACTCACTCGATTAGTCAAAGCACTCCCTTTGGTTTGGTTATTTGGATGGAGTAGCTGGGTGGAGACAGAGTGTGTGGGTGGATGGCCATTTTCCAGAAGAGCAAATGCTCTCCTCGGGGGACGTCCCTTACGACAAGGAATTCCTCGTGACATCATGGGCTGCTTGATGCTAGAGTGATGTGCTTAAGCTGGAATTGCTCCCATTGCATTTTATAACAGCCAAAATAGGATGAGCAAATCCTACAAGAATAATCAATTTAGAGGCGTGGCTGTACTTACACCAGAATTTTTCCTTCCTTTCTCAATAGTAAGATGTGTTTCAGAAAGTCAGCTTCTAACCCTAAGAAAAGCCAGATGTACATATTGACTATGATTAGCAGAGGTTTTGTTTTGTTACTTCTATGCACAAAATACTGAGTCAAAAAAATGTTTTCCCTTTCAAGATCAATTAAAAAAAAAATCACCTTCACACAACCTCTTAAAATAACCTAATAGTCTTTAAGAAAGGACCAAGTAGTTTTAAAACTTTAAGTGAACCATGCTATAGATTTAAATCTGTCTTTGGTATCTAGAAGAGGGCTGACATTTTCTTAGTTAGTGGGAAAAAAAAAAAAGGAATGGCAAACTTGAGCTAGATGAATTAAGGAACCGTCTAATTCATGAGAAACCCAAGAGATGTTTACTCAGTTGCTTCACCTTTGAAAAATGTTCACACGGGGTACAGATTGGGCTGGTATCATTATCAACAGAGAACATCTCATGAAAATGTAACACGCTCTATAAAGCATATAGTGGGCAGCACCTTTGGGATGAGAAATGCCTTTTTTCTCAGTTTTTGGTTAACTGACCACAGCAATCCCTGGTCAAGACTATGAAACACTACAGTATAAGGCACACCAGGTTGTGGATACATGCTCTTCTCTAATTCCTAGGTAAAGGTTTAGGGCAGGAGCTTTCATTCCAATTTTCTGTGCTTTATTTGGCTTAGGACAACTGACAAAGGTGATTCCTACATACTTTTGTTGTTTCAGTTAAAACAATTGGGACAGGACAGGTGAGTATACCTACACATATTCTGGGATACAAAAAACATATTCTGGCATGATATTATGAGAACAATGTGATGAGAACTGATGAGCTGCAGTACACAGGACATGATATTAAAAAAACCCAACAGCTTGCCTCAAAAAGTTAAAGCTTTTGTCTTCTAGAAAGGATGCAATGAAGGAAGAACACACAGCTTCAGCAAGATGTCATAACCTGGTATTAGCAAAATAAAATTCCCATGTAAAACTGAGCTACTATTCCAAGCAAAATATTGTGTACTAATGATAATTCTATGAGAAACTTTCCTGTAACTGAGAGAATTACAGGAGCATGTACTGTGGCCGCATCTCTGTCTTGGGTCTGCTCATGAGGAGCTTGGTGGGACAGAAGAAGAAAAGATTTGGCTACTGGTGAAAAGATTTCCTTCTTCTGCACTACAGAACAGACTGTAAGCCCAAACACAAACTCACAATAAAACAGTTTCCAATAATAAGCAAAATTACAACACATAATTATCTATATTACTCAATGGCTGAAACCCTCATTTGTAATGAATCAACAAGTTCCCCAGAAGATGAATCTCTGCTGCAGTTCCGGCAATAGTTCATGCTCAGGATGTCTCCCTAAGGCATGAGCAGGGCAGGCCTGACCCCCCCCCCTGTCCTCCACATCCCAGGACACCATCCTCCCACATCCCAGGCTGTATTGTAATTCTCCATGGCATCATGCTACACAAACACACCCTCACAGGCCCCAACACACCTTCTGCATTATTTTAAATGTTTTGCACTGAGGAACACATGCACATTCTTACAAATATGTGTAAGAGCCTATAAGGGCCCAGAGGAGATGCAGACCCCATGGTGTGCAACAGGAACACAGCCAGCCTGTTTGAAAAGAAACTCGCCCTAAGCAATGCTTATTCTTAGATTAGCTGAAAGCGAGGGATATCTTCATATCTGAAAAGTACATATTTTGAGAGGTACACCTATTGTGAATGCTTTCCCAAGTGGGTCCCAGGTATACTTAGGTTAGCAGCGATATTAGAGAGAAGGTAAAAAAACCCTCTGGCATGGGAGAGAGGCAACACCACTAAATTCCCCTCTTAATCCCTGATATTTAAGAGATTGCTTTAACCCCTGCAGCATGAGTTTTTTGATTCATGACAGCATATGTTCTTTATTTGGGTTATTCCTATTCTCTCCAATAGCAGCTCAACAGCCAGTGGAAGCAGCACAGGTGATTAGCAATTTTAAGTGATCCTTTCTCCTTCCAGTCCCATTTCTCACTCTAATTTAATTAGCTTATTTCCCTGCCATTTTTTCAGCCTGCTATATCATGCTCTACCATGCTTTACTCTCCAAGGCACGCTACAGCTAAGACTCACCTACACACTGTGTCGCTGGCATCTTAAATCACTGTTCTGGCTCCAGGGTAGCTATAGAGTATAAGCATGTACCAACTATCTCTCATTAAAATTCAGAAGCACTGCAGTGGAGGAATTGTGCAACCCCATTGTTCCTGCTGTGTGGTTGCAGGCATTCATATAATCTTATTATGACTTTTGGGTGGTTCGCATGCATATTTACACTTTAATTTTCTGTGCTGTAGGTTCAAAGAAGAGCATGTAAAATAATATTATATGGCTCTTGGTACTGGGAAAAGATTAAAAGTCTTCTAGAAAAAACACAAAGTGATCTGACAGCACCACAATGTAGAATTAACGCTGGAGCATGTGCTGTTTAAGAAAAAAACTTCTGTACACTGTTTCTGGGAAAAATTCTATTTTTGTTTTTGAAGAAAATGTTGCCTCTAAAAAGCTTCAGGTTAAATAAAGGTTCTTACATTTTAAGTATGATATATATTGAAGTGATGCCTTGGAGCCCTTTTCACAGACCAGATACCCATTGTGCTAGCCACTGAATGAATACAAAATAAAATTGCAGTGCCTACCTTGGGGATCTTACAGTCCTGTAGTCTGTCTGCTGACATGCACCACATTTCATCATGCTAGAAGAAATGTCAGGGACCTACACTGTATATATCAGTCCTCAAATACCAGTAATCCGGAAGAGCATATTGGCAAAGCTAACTAAATTCGAAGGAAATACTTAGGCAGACTTTCCCATAAGCAATTTTGCATTAAGGCATCCAGCAGAAAGAGGTGAAGGGAAAACACTTCCCTGTTGGTTGCAATAGGGATAACTCAACATATTTGAAACTTTGCATAATGCTTACAAAATAATACAGATGAGCAAGCCCTGGAAGATTACAAGGAAGCATGCCTGCTAGTGATTCCCAGAAAAATGCTTTCATCGCACAACTACAGTTGAGGGAGAGACAAAAGGAAATGGAAGGACTTGAAGGAATCCTGACTTGACAGGGAAAGAGATCCCTCCATACCCAGTTGTGCCGAGTTAAGATGCTGGCAACATCAGCATTAGCAACCGGCTAAGACATTAGCAACTTCAACAACGAAGAGTGTTTGGATTTGAATCCTCAGCATTATTAGTCACCTTCCCTCTTCAGAAAATGTGGCCGTGGCATCCTCGAGGCTTCATAACATGCACTGACTGACTTGTGCCTTGCTCCAGTTTTCCCTCATGAAACTCAAATGAAATGTGTATGCCTCAGTATTAGCTCAGGAGGAAGATGTCCTGAGCTCTTTCCACTCTATTCTTTTTATGATACACCTGTATTATTATTTACATGTGCTTTTATTTACACAAATGTATTTACATTTCTATTCATATGTATTTTATTAATGTAATGCACGTAGGGATTTAATGACACAGACAGGAGAAGAGCCCAAAAATGCCAATCTATTTCTCAACTACAAGACTTTATTCACCCCAGCCCTTGGCTTCTCTACAAGGACCTCCAACAGAGGCAACAGCTGAAGACTACTGCAGTGGTTTTCTCTGGAATATGAAGACAAGGAATTCAGCAGACAGCAATGCTAGAGGGATTCTGGATAGTGAGTTATACACCTGCCAGGGAGAACCAGCAGTTTAGAAGGCTATCTCTACATTCTTGGGGTTTTTTTCCCTTCATTCCCCCACTTATAAAAGAAAAGCAGTCCACCAGATAAGGTGGTCAGAGCAGAGGAATATTTAAGTCAGGTAAGAGGTACTGCACATCAACAGCATAGTGGATGGTAGTAGAGAAACATCTAGCAGGAGGCTTGGACCCAGCTCTGGGAAGCAGGACAGCCCTGCCTCATACTCCCATCCCTCTCACACACACATGCACACCCCGCATGGCTTCTTTCCTGATCCCCCTTGCGCTTTCCCTTTTTCAGTAACATGGGAGAAGTAAAGAGCAGCAGCAGCCATCAAGTTTCTCCTTTTTGTGGTTTAATGCTAAAGTGTGTGATCTCAGGCAAATTAAAAATATACTCTTTTTTTTTTTAGTCACAAGTTGGCAGGTACAGCTTATATGAGGCTGTTGCAGTGGAAGTGAAATAGACAGTCTAAAAGGGGTGGCTGGCACAGATGACTTAAACAGAAAACCTTGTGTTTACTGGTCCAGGATCAAGCAAACCTTGTTGGCCTAAATGCTTTCCTATATATATTAACCTACTTCATTACACACAGTCCTTAACCATAGTAAGGAAACATTACCAATGGGAAATCCATAAAAGTTGGAACTCACAGAGTGGAATGTTGATTTATTTTTGCCTCCCCTCTCCCAGGAGTCAATCAAAGAGTAAACAATATTTTACCTTTCCTTGAATTAATTATTTTAAAGCTTTTCTCCATCAGACTTCCCACTCAGTGCAGAATAACATACCTACATTCACACAAAAAAAAAAATCTTTAAATTCCAGAGGAAACATCTTAGCACCTTTTGCCTGGCCCAAAGAAAATAGTCCATAACCCAGTAAAATCTTTATTAAGAATAATGGGCAAGGAAATGGCTAGAAAAGTAGTTTCTGAAAATCCAACAGCAGAACAAAACAGGAAAATGTCTGGGTTTTGCAACTGTATTTTACAAACACCTAGTCAACTGTCTGCTTTCTCACCATATGAATTTTGGGCTTTACTTCATCACACTGATTAAACCTGTCGGGTTTCAGTGGCTGCTTTCAGGAACAAAAATCTGGAGGTTGTTTACAGATAGAGAAGTATGACAAGGATGCTCTAAGTTAGTACAGAAGCTCCAAACAAAATCAGCATTATTGAGGGAAATGGCAACTTGTTCATTAGTTTTAGCACTTTTGAAATTTTTGAGGCTTTTCTACATCATTTAAACCCATGCAAATCACCAGTGTTCATACTGCACAAAGAAATTATCTCTTACCTTTTTTATATAGAGGAAAGTATACATTTATAAGAATTGGCTTAATACAGTAATCCTTTTGCACAAGGACTTTAGAATCTAAAGTTGTGACAGATGACCAGGCATTTTGAATGTGCTTAAAATTGCAGGGATTTCAGCATAGGTAAAAGATATCAAAGATATTTTTTGTTTCAGAACATTGAAAATGGATACAGTTTCTTTCTAATTTCTCAGTACAGGTTTCTCAAATGAAAACATTTGAGGGTATGTACCTTTTCTTTGAAATGTCATGCATTTTTTTATCACGCTCAGTTAAAAAAAAAAGTATTTTGAAAGACTTTTTTTTAAACATCCAGTATCAACAGTGATTTTTTTCTGAAACATTTAGAGTTCATTA
Organism: Pandion haliaetus; assembly: GCA_013401275.1. Taxonomy (NCBI): domain Eukaryota; kingdom Metazoa; phylum Chordata; class Aves; order Accipitriformes; family Pandionidae; genus Pandion; species Pandion haliaetus. The sequence continues at coordinate 76,859 of VYZV01038558.1, read as the reverse complement.
AGATTTTTTCCCCAAGAGAAATGCCAATCATTTTCTTTCAACATTCTATAAAATCTAGATCAGAGAAGTACTGGTGGTGGGATGTGTAATCTAGCAGACAGGACATGCATAACTCCTGACTGGAAGCTGAAGCTCATCTTGTTCAAGCAGGAAATTTAAAAATTTAAAAAAAAAAAAAAGAGAGTAACTTCTCCTGGCTGTTGGAATTCTATCATTGCCTGGAATCTGATATCAAGAATGGATGCCTTTCTAACAGATGTGCTCATGGCTCAGTCACAGATTAATGTCATTGATAGTTCATGTACTTGGTAGGGAATAATATAAAAATAGCAAGGTCAAATTGTTTGGTTTGTTTTACACCACAGGTCAAAGTGGACAATCGTATTGGTCCCTGAGGACTTTTAAATTCACTGCCATCGTCAACAACAGTAATAATTATCACCTGCCTGTATTCTTTGATTTAAATCCTGTTTGCAATCAGTGAGGGATGGCATGAATATTATCAGAGCAGCGAACTGTTTGAATCCCAAGTCACTTCACAAGTGAGATTTTAGGAATTCTCCTGGCTCTGATACTTTACCATGGTAAAAAGCAATCAACTTCAGTCTCAGTACCATAGATAAGAGTTTATCTTTAAATAGATGTCAGGGATCTACCAGATATTTTACATAGCAGGGGAGACATCTTTTTTCAGCTACATCTGCCAGGTTAGGTTCAGATATTCAGAAGTCTTTGGAAGAACGAAGGTCACCCATCTAACAGGTCACAAGGGTAGGGTTATCAGAGACAGGCACAAAGATGAATCTTCCATAGGTAGAGGTTTCTAGCAACATACGATTCCAGCCAGTTCTCCACTGTGGACTAAAGCAGAGGGCAGAGGTCCCTATACACAGGGTATGAGCAGTAATCAGTTCTGATACTTAAATAATACAACTCTATCAGGGCAGTCCTGCAAGTTGGCTTATTAATCCCACTGGAAGACAGAGCTATGAACTTCTGCTGCACAAAACCAGCTCAAAACACTGTTCCAGGTGGATGAATCACCTCGACTGACATTAGATTGAGAATAGCTACCCTTACAGGTTTGCTTTAACCACTCACTGAAGGAGCTGCTTGTTTATTACTAGGATGAGTAAGGCATTGGCTGTGATTTATTGCTATCATCCTTTAGAGAGAATGAAGACTTTTAAATAGTGGGTAGAGTAGTGGGGTGATAGGTGCTGAATCTTGTCTTTTTCCTTACATTGATTTTGGTTTTCCCACAGTTTCATGGACAAGGTGGGTCAATCACAAGATCCTACAGAGCAGGTGTTTTGGTCTGGCAACACGTAAGTTAGCACATTGCCCACCTCTGCTGTGGAAGGCAGTATGAATAACTGGGATCATGCTAAAACTGCATATAAAATCATGCCTATCATCCAGATTTCTTCAAAAGCTGATTGAGGAGACAGCTGAGGGCTTTGAAATATCATCCTCTCTCTCATGCCAACACCCCTAGCACTGGGCAGAAGGCAAGACTGTTCCCCATGGATATCAAAGAAGATGCATATGTGTATCTTGCTTTGCATATTTCCTGTCTTGGATTTAAAGAAAGAATAAAAACCTAGCCAAGCCATTGCCCCATAAAATTTGTTGGCCACAGAGCTGCTGCACTTAGCAGGAGATAAGCAGAGTCAGCTGCAGGTGCAGAAAAGCCTCCCCTGCTTTCTGCTTCTGGCAGAAACAGGGATACATCATGATGGCAGTCTGTCCCTGCAGGATGGGCTCACAGAGCCAAGAACCTGCCCCACGTCTCCTCTAATGCTACGTGCTACCTGCCTGCGGTCTCTGAAGAAAGTGGCTCAGAAACTCTCTGTGGTCTTTTCTGAATAAAAATTTTCTGACCAAATCTCTCTCCTAAAGAAAAACGTGGTTCCTGATAAGACAAACTCTTTTGCAGCAACATGACTTTCATCAGAGAAAAAAAATCCAGCCAGCACTTCATCTTTGTCAGTCTGGTCTAGATTTTGGGGGAATCATTTAAAATTTGAGGTTTTTTTTCTTCAGCTTTTTTTTCAATTAAATGTCTTCTTTTTTCTAGTAAGGACAACAAAAAGTCAGACTGGGACTGTGAGAATCACATCTGAGGTTTACAGTCCTTCTTTTCCCTAAGAGCAAAAATATGGAAACAAACGTCCTTGGAGTTTGGAATTTTGGAAGTTTTGGTTCTTTTCAGAGTTTCTGGTTTTTTGAACTTGCACACAGGACCAGAAAATAACAAATTAAGTGGCAAGGCAAGGAGGAGAGAGGAAAGAAGAAAAAAGGCAATAAAGGCTTTAAGACTCCTCCAGTTCTGGTTGCTGGGAATTGTGGCAGACAAGGGCTTTTCAGATCAAGTGCACGTCTCCAAGGTGGTCCCCACAGCACCACCCCACCTGTGTCCCCTCTGATCCCTGCCAGCCCTGGGCCTCCCTCCCCAGTCCCAGTGGCCACCTCTTCCCTGTCCATGGTCCTCCATTCAGGAAAGCAGGTTTGGTTTGGGTTTTTTTGTTGTTTGTTTGGGTTGTTTTTAGTGAACCTCATCCTTTAAAATCTAGTTTTGTCACATTAAAAACTGCTTGCATACACATACACATGCTTTCTCACTCGCATACAACCCTTAAAACCTGTAGAATGGCCCATAGTCCTCTCATGCTCTAACCATACCAACTGTGAGGTCTCTCCCACATTCACAACAGCTTTTGAACCTCTTAATCTCAGGACTAAATTTGCAAAGAGTTCCAGAAGAGTAAATCCTTTTGGCTCTGGAGAAACAACTAAGGGCTGCACATTTTTGCCAATACAGAAATCACTCTAATGGCCAGCTGCAGCTCTGAATCTGCCATTTGAGCGGAGGATAAAAACTCAGGTGTTGTTTAGTCTGGAGGAGAGGAAAATGAGGAATGAACGTGACAAAGAGTCTTCCAATGCATAGGGACTTTTAAGAAGAGAGGAATGGCTGATTGTTCTTCATAGGCAGCAGGAGAGGAAAGAGGAGGAATAAGCATAAGCTCTAGCAAAGACAACTTAGGTCAGATATTAGAAAAATATTTCAGCTACAGTGGTGAAATACTGGAACAGGCAACCTAGGCGTGTGGAATCTCCTTCACTGAAATTATGCAGACAAAGTCTAGATAAATACCACTTGAACAGGCAACCCAGAAACGTGGAATTTCCTTTGCCGGGGTTTTAAAGAAAATGTTAAGACAAACGTCTGGTAGGCATGGCTTAGCTACACTTGATCCTGTTTCATCCAGCTCAACGACCTCCAAGGTTCTCCTTCCAGCTCTCCATTTCTGTGAATTTGTGATTTATAGGGCAGCGGTAAATATTTGTACGATGCGTACACCCACACCTCACTGCATGAGGCATTGCACACACAGAGCGAAGGAGCCCCAGAGAACTAAATGGACATGACTGTTAAAAAAGCAAATGGAAAACAGAAACAAAGACTTGCTCAAGTCTTTGTGCATGTAACAAATTAGCAGTAGAAAGACATGTACCACCTCTGGAATCTTATAGATCACAGTCCAGTCACCCAGCCATTGGGTCATTTCCCATCTGCTGGCTGTAATAGACCATCCCTCTTCAAAAACTGTATCAGAGCCCTGTTATCTTCTTCCTCTCATTTTCCCTTTGCTTAATGAAAGGAAGAATAGCTACTTGATGGCTAAAGTGCAATCAGTTGCATCCTGCTCAGCATGGCTGAAGTTGTATATTTGCATTTTAATATTTTTTCTATTACAGACCTCCCTGTGCTACCATAAAAAACACAGCCTCTAATCCCCTATTAACTGTATTTAGCAAACCTCAAGTGTTTCCTCCATTTGCAATCTGGCTGGGCTTCAGCCCTGAAGCAAATTTCAGGTGGCTGTGGTCTAAACATTAACTCTGGTCTGGAGCGATTTGAATTACAAACCAAACAGACTGTAAATGGAATCCAAAGTCTTTGCAGTCAGAGCTCAGTCTGGGAACCTGGCTTTGTTCTCCTGAGCCTGCAAACCTACTCTTGCACTGCTCCTCAGGCAGTCAAAAAATGGGTCGTTACTCACAGAGAGGAAGCGCAGGTGTTACATTAAAGGACTGCAAAGGGAGCCATTTGGTACCAACAATATAGATTTATTACTCATAAATTTTTAAAATTTCCTTGTGTTTTGTGATTAAAAACACATCATACTTTGATTTCCTAACCACCTCCTGTGTTTTGCTTCCAAATTTTTGACAGCCAGTTAATTATGAAGTTTTGAACTTATTTGCCAAAATCTACTGCACATGCATTTTCTGTGTTGCAGCTAAGAAAAGTATTTAGCCACAAATATACCCCTTTTCTAAAGCTGTAACAGTTAAGACATGATGCATGCTTTAATTATTCACGTCCTCCAACAACACAGAAGCATCATCTGTTATGCAGGAGGCGTCAGAGTGCTTCTATCCTCATGAAGAAACAAGGACCAAATCTAAGCCTGTGTTAGTACTTCACTCACATTGAAGACTTGGAGGAAACCTATGGGAAGTGGAAAAGGCATGTGATTTTATCCACACAGCTGGCATTTTGTAGACTGCTTTTAATAGGATGCAAGAGGTGATCAGCTAGACCTCTAAATAACTAGACCTAAGAAAAGTTTTGAATAACAAACTAAAATTATAATTCTAGGCAACAAATCAGCTATTGTGCTTTCTTTGCAAGAAGGAAGCTGCTTATGTGATAAAATACACTTGAGCACATTAGATGATCAATCACTGAACGTCTAGGACTCAGGAATGCAGCATAATAATTATGATAGTTACTAGTTTTATATTGCAGGCTGAAATCAATGGGACTTTTCATGTACTGGAAAACAGGCATGTGCTTCAATAGCTTCCTGAACCAGAGACTGATGTCAAAAAAGGATAAGCATGTGCTGATACAAACTGCTGAACAACATTCTCATCTACTGTCATGGACAAGGGGTAGCATGAATTTACTAGCAGGCCCAAGGTGTCTTTGAAGTATTTGTCTATTATAGGTTTATGTTACACAGTAGTCATTCTGTCTTTTTATAGAACAGGAAATATTTTCTGCAGAAAATAGGGAAGAATATAATGGTCCTCTTTGAAGGATCCTCCTCTCTTCCCATCTCAGCTCTAATATTATACCCATATGCTGGCTGCTTTTGGACAACCATTTGTTTTTTCAAAGGCATCCTACAACATTTAAGTAACGCTGCATATGAAAGTTGCTAACCTTGAGGGATTTTCCACAGCTGCACGAGGAATGACTTAGAGAGATTGCTCCACAGATACTGCTTGTGGCCAAAGACAACAGAAAGTAGTTTGATTTCTTTCAAGATACCCATAGGTAAAATGAAGCCTGTGTTCTCAAGCAGTCCATGCTGTAAGCACATCTAATAAATAAATAAATAAATAAGTACTATTTGAACTACTATGCTTGATTAGCTTCCTCGTACAAACCACAGGTGACTGGCTTGCTCTTGTAGGCTTGGGACCAGAGCTTTCATCTGAAGCTTTGCACCTTTGTGCACTCAGAACAATTATGCTGGTCTGCCACAATGGATGAAGAATTCCCCAAAATTGTTCTTTGTTAAATTTGACAAAAGATGGGTTTTATTTCACTATTTGAGGTAAGACTTGTGTAAGCTAAATGTTCAAGTTCTTACTAAAGCTAAATTCCCAATGTGGGAGAAGGACAACATATGGCCAGACATCACAGAGAAGGGATGCAAATATTTATGAATATTTATTTGTGTTTGAAGCACTTCTTTCCCTCAATAGTCTTAATACCCTTTTTTTGTTTGCTGTGAGCTGGCATTACTCCTTAGGATGTTTTATTTGTGGGAATACATGCGAAACACCTGTTTCCTCACCATATGTGACTACAGCTAAGGTATGTGTATATAAAACAATTACTGGTTATTTGACATTTATTGTTCACTGCTTCTTTTATGTCAGATGCTTAGATTTGATGTTTCATGGGTGGAAATACCACCATGCTATAAAATTGGAACACATGCCATGTGCTACATATTACACTTTCTATCTCAAAACACTATCCGACGGTAAAGCAAGTCTTTGCAACATTTCAGTGTCAGCAAACCAAGTCACAGGAGCTGCCCTGTGTCTTCGAGACTTGCCTGCTGTCATGGTTTGACCCCAGCCAGCAACTAAGCACCACTCAGCCGCTCACTCACTCCTCCACCCCACCCAGTGGGAGAGAGGAGAGAATCAGAAAAAAAAAAAAGTAAAACTCGTGGGTTGAGGTAAGAACAGTCTAATAGAACAGAACGGAAGAAACTAATAAGGATAATAATAACAATAATTCAATGACAATAATAATAAAAGGATTGGAATATACAAGTGACGCACAATGCAATTGCTCACCACCCACTGACTGACACCCAGTTAGTTCCCGAGCAGCAATCCCTCCCAGTCCCACTCCCCCCAGTTTACACCCTAGATGTGATGTCACCCCATTGGCCAGTTTGGCTCAGCTGCCCTGGCTGTGTCCCCTCCTAACTTCTTGTGCCCCTCCAGCCTTCTTGCTGGCTGGGCATGAGAAGCTGAAAAAAAATCTCGACATAGTCTAAACATGACTTAGCAACAACTGAAAACATCAGTGTGTTATCAACATTCTTCTCATACTGAACCCAAACCATAGCACTATACCAGCTGCTAGGAAGACAATTAACTCTATCCCAGCCGAAACCAGGACACCTGTGTATTCAAGCAGGTGGATGACAGGGTGGAGAACAGCCTTCTGCCTCCCAGCTCAGCACGCTTGGTGAGGTACACACCTGTCACCTCTCCAGCCTGTCTTGGTGAAGAGCCCACAGGGGAACACTCACACTTAACCTAACTTACTCCTGGTAAAATCAATAGGAAAGCTCAGGTCAGTGCAGCTGAATGTACCTGAAAACCCTCACTGTTAACACATAAGAAAGGGTCAATGTTGGTGAAAAATCCACATGTGGCTTCTCCTCCACTTGAGAAAATATTCTGCAACAGAGAAGTTTGTCTGTTCAACTACATTAACTACCTCTGGGAAGAATTGCCTAGAAGCTATAGGCCAAAAGGAAACTTTACATTTTCACATATGAAAGCAGAGAGGAAAAAAAAGATGACTATTCTATACCCTGGTTTCTGTACCTCGGTGGTGAATGTTGGCTTAGGCAGCCAAGCTGAAAGCCCTTGCACTCTACCCCGTGTAGGGCAGCTGAGACTCGGGGTCTTCAGACAGGCCACACGGAGAACATCAGACCTGCTGGATAATGGTGTCGGTCTCCTGCAGAGCTGTGCAACGTGGTACCATGGAAAAGAAAAGGTGTAAGGACATTTCCACAGTTGTGCCCCTGAACAAGGGCTAGGCACAACATAGCTCTGTGCTTTCACAAATACTTTGGCCTGGCTATGTCTTTGACATCCTCTCAGAGGCAGTAGCTGGAGCCTTTGTGGCCTGTGCTCTGTAAGCAAATATTGTTTCAGAAAAAGAAAACATAATTCAAAGTGGTGCTATCGGACATGGCAATGCTTATTTTCACATGTTTAGTCCCAATGGGTACAGCTCACATGCAATTAACACTGTGAGTGAACAATAAACTAATAGTGGGAAACTTGATTAGTATCTACCTATGTCAATCATACCCCTTTTCATCATCCTGCTGGATGGTCCCTGTGGTTACTGCTACCAGCACATTCATCACTCCCATACTGAATCCCCTCACCAAGGAGCCATGAATGCAGTGGAAATACTTCTGTGCATGCTGCCTGGTGTTTCTATTTCAGGCTAACTTTCCTGTTGTACAATCAAGGTGTACAGTGATATTCAGAGGCCTAACGCTGTTTTTTTTCTCCCTCCCTGTGGTTTCTGTGTTACAATTAATCTAATTTCTAGTGACCTGGCAAGAGAACGCTTTCCATGTAATTTGGCAACGACATGTTGATGCGAAGCTTTAGCTTCTACATGCCAAGAACTGGATTTTCTCAGCTTGGCTCCAGGTGCTAACAACAGGATGCAACGCGACCACCAAGACCAAAGACTCAACAGTGAGAAGGTGTATTTTTAAACCATGGAAATAACAAGGTAAATCAGGGTTTTCATTCTAGATTATTCCAGTTGTTTTAGGTCTTGGCATCGCAGCTAATCTCTAGACCCATGCTGATTTTGCTATAATTCAAAATGTTTTATAATTATTTCATAATCCATTATCCAGGTACAATTATTTTTAGCTTTGTCCTGGGTGTGGATGAGGACAGCTTTCAGTGAGAGGCCCCAGCTGCAAACAGAGACTCAGGGTACCAGGCACAAGATAAGATACAGCCCTTCTTCCGGCACCAGTGCAGGTACTTGGGGAAATTGCCTCTCTGCCCTCCATGCTGTGTTTCTAAGACATCACAAACTTATTACCTGAGTACAAACTGAAAAAAAAATCCCAGCCCAGACTTTTAATTTAGTTTCTCTTGCTTGATGAATGAAAATTATATTTGCTGGGAATGCATTCCCTAAATGCCTAGTTCTTTATTCCTGGGACATGCATGTGAGATGTTGTGTTTTATATTCATGTCTGAACATAATAGACTCCAAAATGGATTTCTTTCTACAGATGTGCAAAGCTTAGGGATTTCAGGTCACACCAGGCTGTACAAATATTTCCTTCAATTTCAGTCCACAGTGCTTTTGAATCCTCAGATTCTCTTCACATTTCAGATTTAGACAAATACTGAAATTAATAAAAAGCCTTCAAGCACACAGAAGTAAAACTAGCAAAGCCAAATTTTGCATCATCTACCTGCACCACCACTGAAGAAAAGCCCCAGGTTCACCCAAATATCTCTGGGAACCTTAACAAAGCTGGCAACACATTTGGTCAGTTTAATGTTCAGGACCAACATGAGTATTTGGGCAGGTTTTCCATAGCTTAGATTCTGCTATGACCATTTTTACAACATTCTTGTGTTATTTTTTCATCAAACTTGAAGAGAATAACTCAACTAGATCTGAAGTACTTCTAGTGAGATACCAACAGACTTTTAAAACACAGTTTTATTTCGTACTCAGTTAACTAAAAAAAAGTCTATCATACCTATGGGCTACCTGCATTCAAGAAAATGTTATCGTAGAGAAAAAACCCACAAATTTTCATATCTGTGTTTCCCTTATATAAAAACATCAGCCTCCACATACAGTGACTGTGAACCAGGAGTGATAACAAGACCCACTGGAGAAAAGTGAGAAAAGGGGAGGTAGATGAAGAGGCAAATTAACTACAGCTGTCTTCCATTCACACTTTTCCACTCCCCAACTAGCCAAAATAGCTGAGCTGATGCAGACTGACAGTAATGGCAATGCCCTATAACATGGAAGTCCACTGACTTAAAGGAATAACCGAGTCCCAGAGGCTTTTCCCCAAAATCTCCCTCAGCCACAGTGACAGCACCACATGGATGCCACTGGTTTCGGCACAGGATCAGCACATACTATGGTCCAGCATAAATTCCATTGTCACTCAACACTCCAATTTATTGTGGTCAATATTACTTACCTTTGACCTTTTCTTTCTAAGTAAACCTTACCTTTAGGGAGGAAAGGGGAAAATGCAAAACAGTTATGAACATAATAGGCTCCCTAAGTTCTTCTCCTGCCCCCTCCATTTTCCTTGCACCCTCACACTCCTTTCCAGCCACATAATACGTCCAAAGTATTATACAGGTGTCTACTTAGATCTAGTCAGAGTTTCCAACTGACAGGTCTTATTTTCCAGCTGGAAAATCCTTCAGGTCTCAGTAATTTTTTTCAAGAAAAACAAAAACCCTACTGGGAAATTAAAATAAAATCCTGTTGGTTATGATCAGCTGTCTGTTCAGTGGAAAGACATAAAAGTCTTAATGGAGCAGGCATGGAGCACTGGAAAGAGATAACACTAGAGCCATTCAGATACTAACAGCCTTAAGGGGAGCTCTGCAGACTGCCCCAGTCCCCTCCATAGCTACAGTTCAAGTTGCCTCTTATTAATAGCTTTGACTGTCTGCACCTGAGACTTTGCCATAGACTTTATTGGCCTGCTTCTGCTATCCATGAACATAGAATGGTTCCCATCGAAACTGGTGGAAAGACTGACTTTAAAGTGCTCTGCAGCAGCACACACAGCTCTGCAAAGATATGCATGTAAGCACTTCCAAAATGGGCACCGAGACTGGAGGAGCAAGGTACAGCTTCAGCCTCCTCATCACACATGGGGCCTTGCAAAGAGACCCCTTAGCTACAGAACAGCCTTGATCATTGACTGGAAGAGAAGCTGAAAATGAGCCACAGGGAGAGTTTGGACTGGCAAAGGACAACACTTGAGCATGACAAAGAAGAGCAGCCACACAGAGGTTGTATTATTGCCCCAAAATACACGAAATCATCTTCATGATCTTCAATTGCCAGTTAGGGTTCTGCTCTAAACCGGGTTGTTTGGGTTGGGTACAGAAGATATGAACTGCTCATGAAAACCTCTTCCTATTCAAGCTGAAGTCCCCGGCAGCTTTTACATGCATTTCTACAGACTGGTGTCAATCCCACAGAGAGTCTTCTTGAGCTATGACTTTAGCACAAACAGATGATGCACATCTTGCAAGTAAGGCAAAAAAAAAAAAGTCAACGTGCCCAAGCCCAATCCCTGATTTTCAGTCTTAATTTTGATTGCAAAGGTATTTCCTGATCAATTCTTTTCTACAAGGGCCCTCCACAGCACATACGCTTTCCAGAACACTACAACTGGCTTATTTAGGGTTGTGGCCTCTTATTTTTAATCAGCATCACTATACTAGTATAGCCTGCAGCACGGACACAACTCTTCTGGCAAAGGGATCTCCCCTCCCTCACAGGAAATAGCTATTTCTGCAAAAATACTTTCAGACGGAATAACTAAGCCTGGACCGAGGCGGGTGTCTGTTGTTATCTGTAGCATAAAAGGAATATAATATTTGTGTCTGAATGAGACCTAAAATTTTACTTTCTTTTTTGTTAAAAACAAGAAAATAGGTTGTTTTTTTCATTTTGGGGTTTGGTTTTGGGTTTTTTTTTAATGATTACTTAGTTCATTTCAGTCCTTCAGTTAAAGACTATAAATTGTTTTAAAGAAGTGAACTTGGCGGTTTTTACAGGACGTTGCCATCTGGGCAACAGACCTAGGGCTTTGTATATTTACCATATTATGAAGAATTAAAATCTGCCTTGGTGTTGTAGCCACTCTGCTGCAGAAACAGAAAACATGACCAGCATGGGGGGAGGGGTGTGTGGAAGAAAAGTAGTGCTTTGGATTTAAAAGGATTTGGCACTACTTTCAAGGTCTGTGACAAATTTATAAAATTTGTTTTATTAACCACATTAATGGTGTTGCTGAGTGAACTATTGATTTATTTAGGTCCTCTCCAACAAATTTTCAAAGGTAAGTTCAGCTATGAAATGCAATAAAACCTCAATAAATAAATTACTTTTGTCAGAAATGGGGGAGGGAACAAGGAAGCTGTCATGGAACAGGTGCTGATGTTTAAAAAAAAATAAGATTAATTGCTACAGAACATTACCAAATAGAAAAGGAACCTTTAATTCATCTGGAAACTGGGCACACAAAACCTTGTGGAATGAGCACCATGACCGAACAATTAAAATAATAATAATAACAATTCTATGATTCCAGGGGAACATTTATAGAATAGGATGCAGTAACTGCAGCCCAGGGACTCTTAAAACTCTTTCAGAGGCCACCCTTATGCCCAGCCTGAAGTGCCAAAAGGCCAATAAACAGATTACATATTCAGGTCAGGAAAAGGTCTTTAGTTAAACCACACCTATCAAAAAATCTGTATTCTTACCATCACTTTTTTCTATAGTGCATATATGCTGGGAAATATTAGGAACAGTAAGACTTGTGCTCCAGAAAAAACAGAAGTATTCTGGGAAACTCTCACTTCAAAATATTTCCATATTGCACCCACATTTTCTTATGCTAAGAATATCAGTAAAAATCTACAATGGAAGCTGATGGCCCTTTTCTCCGCTGAAACAGTGGCTCTCCCTGCCCCACTGCACATATGCACAGCCCTTCCCTAGAGGGTTTACAAAGACTACACCATTGCTAAGAAGCCAAGAGGGTCAGAAGCCCTGGAACCACAGGTGGCTGCTTACACACCTGCATGCTAGTCTGTCTGGGAGCAGGCCCTGGCTCACGGCACTTTGCAGTCTTCTGGACAACACCAACAGCATGGGCCATTGACCATTTTCAATAAGCATTATGGACCAGAGCCAGTTTGGGCTTTTTGATAAAGAAGAGAGTTCATTACACAGACATGAGCTGTTGATAGACCACTTGCCTTCAGAAGCAGATCAGAGTCCTTGGCCCTTTATATTTTCTAGCATGGAACTGGCAAGCATGGGATGAGAGAAGCAAAAGATTATCTCCCATTTGGAGGTGTGGAATGAAGGGATAAGAAGGCAGATCTGTAGATATACTAAGCATATGAAGGTATTTAAATGCTGTAAGAATGAGATAAGACTTCTTCAAGGGTTTTCAGGAGTGTTTAGGTTTCTGAATCCTTCAGATTTGTATGAGAGCTGAGACTCTAAATCACCTCTGAGCTGTCCACAGAGTTTTATATGCTTTACAAAAACTCTGGTCTGGAGTGATTGCCCTAAATTATACCAGGAATCCAGGTGAGAACCAGGAATGAATCCAGCTCTCCCAAAGCCCAGCATAATACTTAAAACCAGTTTACCTACTCCTAAGACTATGTCCTCCTCCTTACCCTGACTTCAGTATGGAAACACTTCAAAGCTCTGGAGCTCTTTGTGGCTCCCTGCTGGAAACCCCCACAGACCTGGTGATTCCTGGTTCAACACCAGCAGAGGCAACATCAAGTGTTAGCAGACATCAGGACTGTAATATGTTCTATTTGCTCCCTTCAGACTTCTCAGATAAAATTCTTATTATCCTGTCTCAACCCATGGAAGCTTTCCCTTCACCTGTATTGGTGCCAGGATTTCACTGTTCCTGCTTTACCCCCAAAACAAAGGCTATACCTCCAGGAATTTAAAAAACCAAACAAACCCAAAACCAAAAAACCCCCACACAGTAGAACAGCAGAAGCCACCAAATACTTGGACGTTACACAACCCACGGAGAGGGGTCTGGCAGTAACAACTGGTGTTAACTGCAGGATTGCAGAGGGGCTACTTAACAGGAGCTACTTAGCCTGGCACTTTATGCACAGAGCTATTTCTGCCACAGACACTGGAAAAATGTATTTGCCAATTAAAATAATCCAGGCAGGTCCCTAATGCCCAAGCAGAGAAGCAGAGCTAAGGAAAACAACATCTAACATCTTCCACAATGAATCAGAAAAACAGAAAATATTCCTGACATCTGGGATACTCAGGGTGAAATTCCCACTCTGTGGAAGTCAACACCAAAATGCCCATTGAGTCGAAAAGGGCCAGGATTTCACTTTCAGATTCCACAAATAGTCTTAGTCTCCTGTGGCTCAGGATGAAGGACTGGGACAGCCAAGTAGGCAGCACAATCTGTTCCTGAATAAGAAGAATAGGCCAAATTCAACAATACTGCAAGCCCTGCAAGACTTGCTTACATCAGGCCTGGACCAAACCCAATGCCTTGTCTTGTTCTGCAGCACTGAGCAACAGCTGCTCTTGGATTTGTGATCCTCATTCACAGCAGTGCTGCTGCAAATCCAGAGCAGGAAGAACAATCTTCCTAGATGGCATTTATTCCAGTGGCACAGAGTCACTGGGATGCCAGATCAAGAGGGCATTTTAGGCTTGGAAGACAAGAGAACTGATCAGAAAACCTGTACTAAAGCAAAATCTTGATCAAGATATTTTTCCATAAATGAGTGCTAGGAGATTTTCTGCGGGAGCTGTGTTTTCTCTAGGGAATTGAAAATATTGCCTCTGCTGTCATCATTCTCCGGTGGTCTACTTAATGAGGTGCTTTTGCAGATGACATTGGAAAGTGCGCTGTTCCCATGGTGCCGAACCACTGTCTGGGTCATTGTTCCCCAGGATGCTGACTCACTTCCTCTGCCACTGTCATCCCGCATGCTATCGACTGGGTCATGCAAATGCCAAAACATCTTTAAAAGCAGTCTCTGCTGGTACGTGTCCGATATCACTCAATACACCAAGCAACCAAGAATGTGCAACACAGTCCCCAGTTGTTTTCTCTTCCCAGCATACTAAAGCATAGGAAAACAAGCTCTACACAAACCNGGGATGAAAAAAAACCCAACCAACCAAAACCAAACAAAAAATCACTTGAGATAGATTTCATGCAATTCTGCCAACAGAGCCACAGACATTACAGTGGACTCTCCAGGAACTCCATAACAAAAGTTCATCTGCAGTCAGAGACTCCCAGTCAGAACCTGCTCAGCTCAGTGTGCAGCTGGCCCAAACCAACTGAGTCTATGCAGTTACTTCAGATTTTGTGGCTATGGTTGGGATTAGACTCTGACTTGACCTCCCTAACTCAACTAGAAGTGAAGCAGAAATAGTCTTGGCCATACCAGAGATCGAACGTTAGCTGGATGCCATAAAACTACATCAGATTGTTAGATACAGCTAAAATTACTGCAGATTAAGAAAAGATTGGTGGGAAAAGTTAGATGAAAAAATGAATGAAAAGAACAGGAAAGTTTTCTAAATTCTCTCTCTTGGAAAAGAACTAATATTTAAATTCTTGGATAGTATTTACTCTGCAGAGCAGTGCATAGAAGTAATGGGCTCGGATAAAAATAAGCAGGCACATTTTGGTTATGTTTAAATAACATAATACTCCCAAAATAACTCTCACATTAACAGAAAACTTCCTGGTGGTGTTATTTATCCTACATCATGCAGACAAAAGATGCTGAAGAATTTTTTTCTACTATGAAATAAAAGCAAACAAGATACTTGACTCTGGCTTTTTCTGCATTTTCTTTTAGGGATCAGCCAAGATTATTTGTGTGCTAGATAAAGGGATGCCAGCACTGACACTTACTATGTTGATATTTTTCTATAATACTTGGAATGTGAACAAGAAGGACAGTCTTGTGAAATGTGATTTTACTTCCCAGCTCAGCAGCAGCATCCCTGTGCCAGACATGGACGGTACTCCTAGCTCCACTCCCATCCCAAGGCTCTGACTAATGCTCCTGTTCTCTCTATATGATCTATTTTGACTGCATGTTTGTGAAATGGGACTGGACGTCACTGAGAGTACACTATGGCATCCTCATTTTCAGACAAAACCGCTGACTCCTGCTGGAAAATGAGTCACAATGATCACAAACATCAAGTATCAAAGTAAAACATTAGAGACATCCCAAATTCCCAAGCATTTGGCAACATAAGTCCAGCTTCATTTCTAAAAACCAAGACAGCAATATGTGTTCTTTATTTGAAAGCAGCAACAAGGGTGGTGTAGTCAAAGTTTGTATCATGAAAAGAGCTCACAGAATTAAGTATCTTTCCAAAATGATCTGCTAATGCTAAGGAAGAGAAACACAACCAATTATTCACCAAAGACACCTTTGTAAAGATCAGCCATGCTTGCTTACTCAACACCTTCATTTCACACACTGACTACAAACTCATCTTGTGCTGTTTCTCAGCCTGGCTGAAACCAGAGGTACGGGCAGACTGAAATGAGCCACCGGTGTTATGACAGCATAACAATATGATGCTTTAGCCCAACATAATTCAAATTCAGGCCATCACTAGGGTGAAGAGGAAGGGCCAGGAAACCCTTTCCTTTCCCTAATAACTACCCTTAGCTGCAACACTTCCTATAACAAATAGTTAAGGATATCCATTTCTGTCCCTTTGGACCTGTCACCTGCTCTAGCTCAGCAGCGCAGCTGTGAGATCTCATTCAGCAGTCTCCATCAACAAGCCACACCACGAAGACCCACATCAAAGACATCCATGCTCCACAGAGCCTTCCCAAAAGACATTCTGCCGCTCCCGGGAGGTCTGGAGACCACTGCACATCGGTACGAGCTGGAGGGCAAGCAGGAGGCTCTGCCCGGGAGCCTCCCAGCTGGCTTTGAGGTTTTGCTGTGCTTCAGGTAAGCATTCAGCCTTTCAGGTGCCTAAAATAATTAGAATTGGACCTCCAAAACCTTTTGAGGTTCACCCATCTCTACACATAACCATATATAAACAGTGCGTAGAGACCTGCCAATGTTAGCAGCGAGCACACAGGACTTGACTTGTTGCAAACATTGGTTAACACTTCCTTTCTTAGCCACCGAGGAAACCCACAGTGACTGGTATTCAGGAAAAAGTCTTCTCTTTGGAATAATTAATTCATGCAGTTCCGTAATATTGTTGTTCAGGTTCCAATTGTACCCTTTTATTTTATTTTATCTTAACTAACAGAGCTAAAATATAAACACCAGCTACCTGTACCTCCAAATAGAAGAGCACAGACAGTCAATAGTTTAAACTTCTTTTCTGACCGTGAAAATTAGTATGTGCTCTTATTGGTGATTTTAGCAAAAAATCCAAGCAGGAGTTTTAAAAATACATTATATTTCATTTCAAAATACATTGTTTGCTAAACACATATAATTCTGTTTCTGCCAACTGGTCTATTATAAGGATAATCCACACATGCCTTTCTGGTTACCCTGGAAAAAAAAACACAAAACACTTCTGAATCTGTGGGTGGTTTCTCACCAGTGAGGGAGAGACGTCAGTGCTCACAGGCACCGGAATAGTTGCCCTCTTGCAAGTGTGGTGGGTTCTGTTTTTCCAGCCTCAGCCTTTGGGTCCGAGAGTTACCAAGGATTTTCCACCCTGACTTTTGATTCAAATGAAGTCCAGATGGTACCACCTGGAGTCAGCATTATCTGGAGACTTTTCAGTGGCTGGTAGAGCTAAAAAGATTTTGAGGTTAGGAGGGGTCAATCTGATATCCTGTAAAACAGAGGAGCTTGCCCCACCATTCCTGCATCAAAACCATGCCAGACAGCTGAGCCACAGAAGACCTTTAAAAATACATCCTATCTTGTTTTAAAGACCATCAGTGCAGCTGAAATAAATAGACACAGATTAAAAGATTCAGTAAACTAAGTTTGCACTGCCTGGTATCAATATTACAAGACCGGCTCTACTACCCAGCCCTGTTGTGCAGGTCAGAGTCAGTCCCTCTCTTCTTGCCTCCCTAAGTTTCAAGTGCACATGAGGGAGGCAAAAAAAAAATTATGAGAAGAAAGCATTGAAGCTATTTCTATTCCTTAAAGGTTGAAAGCAGAAATAAATCCCAGTTTCTGAAAGTATGTATTCTTCATTTTTTCTTTTTCCCACTTTTTGTCCTTTTCTCAGATGAGGTAAATACTGTTCTTGTCCATCCCCGCTTTTTCAGCTCTATTCTTCAGGGATTTTTCCTTTAACTATTTCAAAGAGCTGTGGGGTTTTTGAAAGTCTGACAGTACTTAAAACTACAAATTTTTTGTGTTTTTTACTTGTCTCTTTCACTTTTGCAAATCTTGGTAAATTTTGAAAAGTTACAGAATGACAAAAGAAAAAATGGCATGTGATACGATCCTCCATACAGAAATGGGAATATCAGAATCACCTTAGCAGATACAGTGCATTTGCAAAGCCAAGATCTCTTTCCCTCAACATAAGCAAAATCCATCAAAGGGGAAATATGTATTATTTCCTTTTCTTTTGGTAAGCACCCTACTTAGCTTAAGCTATTGCAAACCACAGAATATTGTTCTGCTTTATTCACGAACAGTTTCAGAAAATTCAACATAAGTCACAAAGATGACCAGGAAAACCAGATCGAGTGCTCGCTTGATGCTGCATTCCACCAGCCTGGATAAATAAATGAAGTCTGATCCAGTTATAGTAATGGCTCTGGTAAAAAACTCTGGTACCCCAGTGGTTGACCCAAGGCATTCCCAGAAGCACCGGCTCTGTGCCTGGAGCATGGGACCACATTTTTTGAGATGAGAAGTTGTAGGTTTTGCAGTATGAGCACTAAAGCTCCATAGCTCAGATGTGTGCTCGCTACAGGCTCCATCAAAAGCTTTTTATAGTCAAAGAGACTTCAATGGGCTTCGAATTAGACTAATTTCAAACATCAACCTTTAAAATCTGCCCTGATTAGTCACATGCTACTGAACAAACACTCTTACAAGACTTCATTCTTCCCATTTATATAGGCCCCTATTTTCCATAAAATGGCCACCTCTAACCTTTTCGCTCATCTGATTTGGCTTTAGTGAGTTCATACAAAAAACTGGGCTCCCTCCTGTCTCTGGAGACTATGGTTTCAAATCAGCCTGGTACTCAAGTAGGTGCTGAACTTTCAAGGCAAGGATAATCTTTATGAAGTTATCCATTCAATCAAACTATTTACACAAAGAAACTTTAGCACATTCTAAGTACTGCATGAAATCATAGCCTGAGATGTGTATCTCCAGGCACAGTTCCCTTTAGCTATATTCATTTGGCTATAAATCAGAGACCACAAGATTATGACCAGTTATTCCTCTAATTATTATTACTACTATTCCACTGTGCAGAGCCTTAATTCCATCATATTTTATTTTCTTGGAGAAACAAACCCCTCCAACACGAAAGTATGGAAATTCAGGATATTTAGTTCTCAAAAAAAAAAAAAAAAAAAATCTTTCAGCATGAAACATTTCCCTCCTTATCACAGCAGAAGACTTAAAAGCATGCTTGATTTTCAGCATATGCATAGGCCCCATGACGTAAATGCTTAAATTGGTACATCTGCTTAAATGTGTTTCTAAATCAACATCAGGATAAAAATTCATTCTGAGATGAAATTTGGCAGAGACAATTCAAGCCTGGAAACAAATTTTTTAACATATTTTGAAAAATTTAGTTCAGCTATATTTGACTTTTATAGAACATACAAAGAATCAATTAAGAGATTCCAGACGTTTTCTTCTTTTGGTTCTCATGTGATTTAAAACCAGCTTTGTTTCTTCAAACCTGAACTTGCCAAGTGACTTACAGAAGACTAAGTATTTTCCCAGTTTGAAATAAAACCCTAAAAAAAAAAAAAAAACCACCAACCTACCCCCCTGCCCAAACTTTTAAAAATAATAATTATTGTTGTTTTAAAATTACATTCTAGGCTCGTAAAGCGTGGGTTTGAATCTTTTGGATGCTACATATTGCAGCTGCAAGCTGGATTTTGCATGCAGACTCAAATAGGAGATGTGAAATCCTTTCAGCCCCAAGGTGAAATATTTCTGTCCCAGATGGCCCAGAGAAGGACTCATGAACTTGCTGCAGATGTGGTATCACAGCAGCATTGTGCTGGAGGAGATGGTGAACAATCAGTTCCTGTGTAGCCTCTCCAAGACAGTCATGATTCTGGGTGTCCATGTCCTCTACCACACCTTCTTTCACATCATATTATGTATGGCCTTGCAATATTCATGTTACAGTAATATCAGTGTTACAGTAACTCCACGCAGGAGTCAGAAATTTTACCCTTTGCTTTGTTCCAAAGCCCAAACAGACCCACAGAGATCATCCTTACGGCACCTCTGGGCTTTCAATGAAATCAAATCAAGGAGCAAGGTTGTGACAGAGATGCCGTCAGCCCTGTCTCATTATATATCACATATTTGTGTTTGCCATGACAAACACACAGCCCAGAGCACCAGTGGAGTCACTCCAAACAGGGATCACCAAACTTGAGAGAAAACCTGCTCTTCCAGGGAATGTGGGAAGATGATGTTCAGCAAGCACAGGTGAAAATAAACCATCTAAGAACAAATCCATCAGACTAGCTACACTGAAGCTAACTCTGCCCATTGAGTGTCTAGCCCAAACAACGCAAAACAGGCTAAATGATTGTATTTTAAGTGACTGTGTATTTTTTAAGTATGTATGTTGCTCTGTTGAACTTTCACAGCTAATAGTGTGCATGCATATGGTCAAACAGGTAGACATGTGTATGCATTTAACCCCCCACTAAGCCCTTCACTCCTCTGCTGTGGCAGTGCAGTCACACTCCCGTTCCCTGCAGAGCTGTTGCCGGGGAAGAAGTGCTGCTGAACCAGGAATGGGAATAGGTCAACACATGGCCAAGCTAAAACCCGTCCCTGTCCTACACCTGCATGTCCCTCATAGGCACACATATGGCTTGGCTCAGCAGTGTGTGGGGCAGGAAGGCATGAGACTAAAAGGGAGAAAAATGCAGGAGTGCACATCCTGGCCGAGATCAGGCTTATCTGACACAATCTTTCTTTGGGTCACATACTGACTTTCGTTGGCTGTGCCTGCCATTCGTTGAACTATGGCTCATGAGTAACTGTTAGGATTTAACTGGACTCATTAAACTTAAGAAGACATTTGAGAGTAATGTAATTGATTCTGAAGGAATCACCATCCGCAATGGAAACGCTGAAGGCAGAAAGCAGGTCCCCTTGGACACGGCTCTGAGAACAAGCTGAGTCAGCAGTTCTCCAGCACTACTAAAGACTTCCTCTACCTTCAGGCACTAATTTGTCTGAAGACTTTTGTAAGGCTTTTGCTAAAGAGAACCAGAAAGCCTATGAAAATGTGCTTTACTGGTAACACTTTCCATCTGTTCCCTCTGAGGCTACAGGCAGGGAATGGTGTGTTTGGAAACACCTCAAACTAAAACGCTGGGGCTGTCAAGTCTGCCCGGGGTTTTTAACAGTGCAGCTGTCAGTGACTTCACTGAGGTGGCAAACTTAACCCCCCCTACCTCTCGGAAAATGTACTTTTCTTGCTCTTTATCCTACACCCAGCTTTCAGTGGTTCAAGCAAGAATCTTCTCAGAAGATCTCTATCCTGAATGCATAAGCAATGCTGTAGGTGCAACATCCCCACCCGCTGCTTGGAGGAGCATCGCTGTGCAGTGCTGGATAGAAGAACTGCTTTGAGGTTCTTTTGTTTCAGGTTTTTTTGTTGTTTGGGGTTTTTTTACAGTGATATGCCTGCCACTCCCCTCATTTACAGCACCATCAGCGTCAAAGAGCTCTGTTAAAATCAGCCAGATCATCACCTTGGGGGGCTGAAAAAAGGCCATCAAACTCCCAAATTAACAAAAAGTAACATTAAAAAAACCCAAACACCCCACCACCACCACCCACCAAACAAAAAAAGTCAATGGCACTCTTCTTTCGTTTGGAGATTTCCTTCAATTTCTGTATTTATCCTGTTAGAGCTGATCAAACTTTTCTAAATTTCACCTTATTTTTTATGCTGGCAATCAAATAATGTTTCAAAAAGATGTTTAGGTAAAAGTTAGCATAAGTACTGGGTAGCAATAACTCTCATCAAGTTGAGTTGATCCTTCATTCCAGAAGCAGGCAACTCAAGGACAATGGAAGTATTCCTGTAGTTCCTGTACTTAAAAGCAGTATTTTGTTCTGACTAATCTATGTTTCCTTGGCTATGTAACCTTATTTTTATTCCCTATTGTGCTTTTCCCAAACTTTAAAAACAGATATTTATTGTTGGAAATCTTCAGCTACTATTGAACATCCACACTGGAGAAATGAGCTGACCATTAATCCTACTTCACTGCTCTGTTCCAAATTCAAAAATTATAATCTTAACTGGCTTATTTTTCAAACAACATTCTTAACCTTTCCTGATGACAAATGAACTAAATCATATGGCTTTAATACCTAAAGAGCTATTCAAAAGAAAACTAACATACATATTCTTGTACCCAAAAGATAAGGAATTGCAGCTTAGTTACCCATTTGCAGTACGAGGTTATGACTGCTCCCTCCCTGGGTGCAAAACCAAGAGGACCGGTAGTAGGAGTATTTCCCATCTTGTGCACACACATACAGAGACCAGCTATTTATGGTCCTCTCCTGAGGCACGTCCATTGCAATCAACAGGCATGACCTTTGTGATGAGTGGATATACTTTCTGACAGGACCCTGAAGAAATCCACATCATAGCTGTTGCAAGCCTGTTTTGAAAGCACTTGGACCCTATTCAGACCGGCATGTTTAAATACAGTTTCTTCCAACTACAACAGCCAGCCAACAAAGTCAAAGCTCTACCACATCTGACAGTAGTTGTACCTTAAACTAATGCCATCTATAGTGCCAAACTATGCTTGAAACACAACACTCGCAGAGACGTATTCTTTTTCTATATCATAATATTTTAGCCAATTTGTACCAGCCAGAAATCATGGAAGAAACTAGCTTAAACCAAGCAATGTTTTTACTAGGAGCCAGACCTCCATCTGTTACACAAGGTGAAGATACAGTTGCTGTGCTTCACAATGTTAAGTTAATTCAATTTGATGTTCAATATAGACATTATTTTCTTATCTACTGGGATAGATTGGCAGAGCGTGAGGCATTACTTGTTTTTTACACTTGTAGTTGAAACACTGAAAAGATCTTTAATGCAACAAAGAATGACAAATCACAAAGCAAAAGCCGTTGACCTTGGAAAAGAGAGATCTAGAGAAAAGAACGCTGAAGTGATCTGTGATAATAGCCAGGATCAGTAAGAATTTAAGTTCACAAAATATTTGCTCGAAAGTGTTTTGGGTTGGACTTTTTTTTCTGGATTTGTAAAATTAGTGGGTGAAAGGAACAAACTAGAGGGGACAATCTCCTGCAGACCTCTAACAGCCAAGTGTGGACTCAAGTCAAGAGGAACCCCCAAAAAGTTTGTCCCATGTGCCAGAAGACATAGAAGCCCCCTGACATTATGGAGAAAAAAATCTAAGGCTTTCAGTACAAGCTACCACAAAACCAAGAATAATACCAAGTACTGCCAAAGGACAGTAAGAAACGTCAAAGACTGATACTAGGAAGTTTGCTTAGGAGCAGCAGGAACACCAGTGTATGTCAGTCACCCAACATCCTACCTTCAGCTGGAGCCAATCTCTAATGCTTCAAAGAGAAGGAAAAAAAAACCCTCACCCACAAATAAACCAACAAATGAATCATCATCCTCAACAGCAAGAACAATAAACAGAAGCCATGTTGTTCAAATGAAAGGAAAAGAAATTCTCAGTGGTTCCTGTGAGCTACACTGGCAATCTTAGGACTGGATTAATAGAATTAAAAATAATGTAGGTGAATTTTCCTCTCTGATTATCTTTTGAAGCAGTGTCATGAGATCTCACACAATACCTGGGATAAAAGCATTGCTGTTAGTGGCAGAGCAGAGCTGAAGGGGAAAGGTTTACCTCCACTGCCCTGTGTTGTGACCCAGGTGAAGGCAGACTATCCCAGATGGTGCTCCCAAGTGCACAGTATTTAGCACATGCAGTGTGCAAAGAGCTGCCGCTGGCTCTTTCCTCTGCACATCCCTCTCCCATTTTCCCATTACCTCTTTAGAGATACTCAATGACAAGAAGAGTTGTCCTGGAGTAGCTGTCAAGTTGTCTTGTAATATATTCAAAACTACTTTTTTTAGCTCCATTTGCTTTACTCTGTTCTGGCTTCCCCAGCCACCGGGTAGGTGCAGGCCTGCAAACAACTGCTGGTGCAGGCTCGAACAGAGGAAGAGCCAGGGAAAGTCAGGGATAGTGTTCATCTGAGATTCACACCTGGGTAGAAAAGCAATTATGGTGAGCACAGGCTCTAACTCATTACGTACCATAAATACCCTTGCAATGAGTTCACTGCAGCATCTTCTGAAGAGCACTCACTTTGAGCATATTTACAGCACAGATAATGATCCCAGAAGAATATAGAGCTACAAGATTTGTCTGCTTGAGGTTCTCCGTGAAAGCTTAGGCATTTATTATGTTTCCTGTTGATGATTCCCATTCCTAGAATGGTCTGGTTGTTGTATGCAACTTTTAACACCTAGCAGTGTGCTGGTTACACAGTGAGATCCTGCTAGAGGACAGCCAGGCTTGTCTGAATCACAGTCACTTCTCTCATTTATACCTTCCCAAAGGCTGGTCTCTGCTTCTATTTCAAGCCTTCTCTATTTTTCCTCTTTCTCTCTGTGCAGTTGCCAGGCCACTTTGAACTCCTGAATTAGACCGAGCACATTCGGTAACCCACAGATATGAAGTGCAATCTGTTTTCTCCCACTTCTGTTATCCCCTTTCACTTTTGCCTGAGTTTTTCTACATCCTCATTTCTCCTCCTACCCCTTCCTCCTCCCCACATTTGCTTTTAGACATATGAAGGGGGAAGGAGAGATGGAAAAAGACAGGGGCAGGGTCAGCAAAGTTGGGCTCAGCCTTGGCAATCCACTGCCCTACTAACTTGTTGCTCTTCCCTTGCTGCCAAGCTGGTGGTTTGAGCTCTGAAGGCTGCACAGTGCCATTGTCCCCCTGCCAATGCTCTTTCTCCAGCAGGCCAGTCCTCATTAATGAAGCCCAGCTGGGCTTCACTGACCTTGTACCAGGTACCCCAGGGCTGGCAGCGGCTCCTCGTTAGACATCAGCCTCATTCAGCCCACTGGAGGGTGAAGGCAACAACTGAGGGCTGTCAAGTCCCGCACGTACAAGCTGCTGAGGCAGCAAGGAAAAGGCAGCTACATACAACGGAGGCGGGTGGCACCATTTCCTGCATGTCACAGTCGCTATGCGTGGTTTCCCCAAACATTAGGACGTGACACAGAAAAGGAGTTACAGGCACCTGCAGCAGATGATTCCGCTTCAATAGAGGAAGCTTGTATGTTCTCGAGGTAGCAAAGGAAACTAATCACACTGGCTCTAGGAAAACAAATAAGCGCTGAACAGGTGCCAAAAATGACTTGGCACTTCCAGTCACCTTGCAGTTCATTTCCAGTGCAAGCTGGGAGGCAAATACAAGAATTTTTTTTTTTTCTGTTTTACACGTGTCACCCTGCAGAGGTCTTCAAAAATGACAAAGTACAGAGGAGGAAGGAAGCAGCTGAAGCAGCACCGAGCAAGGGGATGTCAGCCCTAGCGATCTTCCAAGGCAGGCAGACCCAGAGCCACATCTCTGGGCACTGTAACCAGTATCATCCCCAGCTCCAGGCACAGCATCCATGCAGTCACTGGCTGCGGAGGGAGGCGAGCGAGGAGCAGGCCATTACCTTGGGTACACTGAAACACCCTCATACTGACCGTGGGGAACCCTTGTCACCAAACCTGTCTTCAAGTGTTAATGCTTTAGTTAATAACGCTCTGGAGGTTCACCCAGGGGAAAACAACAGAAATGGTGAAAAGCTCAAAGTTTATCAGCAGACCAGTACTGCAAGTATGTCTGAAGGGGGCTGCTGCACTAAAATCAAATGACTTCAAAATGAAGAAAATAAATACAAAAATACGAGCCACACTAATGATCATAGATCTGGAATACAAATTGCAACAGGCTACTGCTGTTTCTAATGTTGACCTTGCTTTTTCTTTTTTTTTTAAATCCACTGTGAAGGACAGACATACCACCTACTGCCTCGTCCACCAGACGAAGGACTGAAGCTATTTTTGGCATTCGTTATGGTCCAGGTGGCCCATCTGGCCTGATTCACTTGGCCAGTTTTCCTTTCCATCTGGGAATTTTGACCCTCCTGCTTTCCAACTAATTGTATCACATTATCTCCTTTTTGTTCCCCACTTCCCTCGCTGCAAAAGGTTGCAAAAATCTCATGCGCTGTGTTAGAAAGTCTCAATTAACCTCTAACCTTGCTTCAGTGCGTGCGGCTTGGGTTACTTCTCACACCCAACCGTGGGCCCATTAACACGTTGTCGTAAAACAAAAACTGTTTTGACGGGCTGTAATTGCTGCTAAGTGATGCCGAACAAAGGCGCTCTTGTTCAAGGGCTCAGCCCCGCTCCCAGCCCCGCTCCTCCCGGGACGGGGCTCAGCCCCCCCTGGATCTCTTTAAGCTCTTGAGCAAAGGAGCTCCCCGGCACCATGAGCTGATGAAGGAGCCGCAAGACACCCCGCAAACCTAGCAGCGCTGCCGACAGCCCCCCACAAGACCCCCAAAAGTTTTCGGGTGGTGGGTTTTACCCCCCTTCCTCGTCCTGCCGCAAATATAATTAGTTTATGTTAGCTGGAAAAGGTCGGAGGTGACTGAAGGGCAGGGCCCTTTTTGTTCTTAGGCAAGATAGTGGAATAATTGCTTGACGCTCAGATCTGCAGGTGCTTTATGAAGCTCATTTGGTGCTGGCAGCCTGCAGTGAAAGCTGATTTCCCTGGAAAACGCTGGATTCCATGTGACAGGGTTTATTTGCTGTGGCAGGAGTGATTGTCCATTCATCATTATGGTACCTGTTACAGTCAACACTTACCTTAACCGCTAGTCCTTTTAACACTTGCTCTCCTCCCCAAAGGCTGGGTATCTGCAGCCAAGGCAGGACCAAGCCACTGTGTGCATTTCTAGAGAGGGCAGGAGGATGCTGTGGGGTTTTGTGCCTGCCAGCTCCCCTCCTGTCCCACCCAGGATGCTGAGAAAGCCTTCGTGGGCGGTGACAGAGCCACGGGGCATCCTGCATGGGCTGACATTATGAACCAACCCCCGGCCAGCCCGACCATGACCCCAGGCGCCCTGCGACAGGTTTCCTGGTTGAAGCAGGTATTTCAGACCCAGGCCACCCCTCAATCAAGCTGCAGGAATGGCAGTATCCATTTTGCCATGTGTACTCACTCAGAGAGCTGTAAATACACAGTTTGTCAAACATAACATGATAAAAGCCCCCATGCCAAGGGAAAGACATAGACTGAACGTTTCAGAGCCCTCCTTCAGGCTGAAGTGAGGATTTTGCTGGAAACTTAAGTCTCTTATGCCCATTCAAATTCAGGTTTCAAAGAAACTGTCAGGAAATACCTCCAGAAGATAGATCAGTCTGTTTGAAATGGTGCACTCCAGTTCTCCAAAAGATAAATAGCCCTTAGTCCCTGCAGACTGGCCTGCACAATGCACTGGATGGTCATCCCATATGCAGACTACTGCTAACGCAGAGCTGGACACAGGGATCAGCTGTGGCCCCTTGTCAGCAGCACACAAATAGCTGGGACCCTGCTGCCTTCCCATGGGGCCTTTGCAGAATAATTCAGTTCTTCCTAGAGCTTTTACTACAGCAACTTCCTGGGACGTCCCGATGGCCACACAAATTCTCTGCAGAGCATCTCATCTTGCACTCAGAAACACATCTTCTGCTGGCAGAGTCCTCTCCCCATCCCCGCAGCCCCTGAGGGCTGGGGCAGCCTCTTCTGCAGGTGTATACCCTAAGTGTACAGGTGGACCAGGACGGATGTAATCAGATAGCAAGGATACTGCAAGACATCCTATATGCTGTGTTTGCAGGGCACATCCATAGCCCAGATACACCTGACAGATCCCAGAAAGTAGTGCTAGCACTTATCCTCACCAGTCCACTATCCCAAGGCAGAATCATTGCTCCCTGTGTCATTCTAAAAAATTATTTTCTATCTTGTTCTTAAATATGTGGAAAATATGGAGCCTCCCTGGCAGACAACCTGGCAGTGTACTGTTCTTAATGCCAGAAAGTTCCTCCTGCTATTCAGCCTGACTCTTTTTGGATGCAATTTAATCTCATCACTAATTTTCCTACCTGCTACAAGAACAGAATTTTCCCCCCTTCTTCTGCAGAAGCCTATACACAGTTGAAGATCCTCATTACATGGTATCATTAACTTCCAGAGCACAACCAGAAAACTCACTGTTGCTGCAGTGTCATCTTATCCCTTTGTGCAAACCAGCGATGCTCAGCCACCATTTGTAATAAAATAAAAGCCACCCCATCGTTTTTTAATTCCAAACAACCCCCCATTCCTTCAAGTTTCTAGTGAGCTGTTATCTTTATTTCTTACTGTAAATAAAAGCTAAACAGCTTCAAGCATTAGCATTTCAAAGCAGCCTGCACTTGGAAACACACCAAAATAGCTATTCCAGATACTCTGGAATAGCTGTTTTGGTTAATTTCCAGGCATAGACAAACCTTAAGATTTAACCTCCTGATGCTGCCTGCGATGGCTTGCTGACCCCAAATCCCAGCGCTAACCTCCTGTGCCTGGAGGTACCACCTGGCTTTTAGGAAATCAAACTCTATCACAGCCAACAATTACATCTCAGACATTTCCACATCAGTATGTATTTATGGCCTACTGCACACATTACTGGTTTATATCTTATTTAGTTAGCTATTTATCTTCTGGCTGAGGAATGAAGTTTCTACAAACATTATCTAAGCCCTGATTAATAATGCACAGATATTACCTAACCAGTGTAAACTGGCACTTCTCCATTGATTTGCACAGAGCTACTTTAATTTATATCAGGTGAGGATCTAGCCTGCTTAAGAGTGTGTTAACAGAAGACAAAGACCAAATATGTTTTATCTTCAGTGATAAACATTGCATTACACAGTGCATGTGCGATACACCTTCTCAGAAATATGATCTTGGCTGTAAGCGGGTACTGGGCACAATAGCAGGAAAAAATTGGATGTTTTCAAGCAGGAGTGGTTAGAAATCACCACGAGCTGTCACTTCAAGCCTGAATTTAGGCCATTTGTTATTGCCTAAGTAACAAGTGCCCAGATCTATCAGGACAGTTAAAGGAGACAAAAGTCAGGTCTCTGGCCCACTTTTGCAGCCAGGGGAGGAAGCCCCTGAAGGGGGACATACACAGGTGAAAGCTGGGCACCTCAGAGCAATCCAGAGCAAAGATAAGCTAGTGCTGGCTAAAGACAGACCTGGGCATGAAAGTCAGAAAGCAGCATTTCTGTGCCTGTCTGGGAAAGGTAGTATTACATACCCAGGGAAGCATAAGATCCAAAATACAAGCACAAAAGAAACTGAAGTGCCCAGCAGGTGTGCAGCCCTAGAAATGTGTTTTCTGAATCAGTTAGTAAAGTTTAGCACCTGAAGTCACACCTACCATCCCCACCTAGTTCTCACTTTGCAGTCATTACAGGGTGCTTTCCATCAGTATTTCATTTGTGAGCTCTAAAGCCTGCGAGATGAATTCATACAACTGCACTCAGTCTTCCTCCTCTCACAGATCAGGATTTATAGCTGCAACTTCATGAGAAATAAGCTCCTGCAAACGGGACAGGATAGTTCTTTTGCTACGTGACCCTGAGAAAATCCTTTTTCTTTCTGTTCCTTTCTTTTCTTGTGCTTGTCTGTCTGTAAGGTGGGACAGATCTGTCCAAATGCAGATGGTTGATGCTAACTGGAACTATATGAGAAGTAGCAGAGTCACTTTCCAAGAAGATTCTAGTGCTGTGCATTAAATACAGCTGTCTATAGGATCTAGCATGCCATCAGTACCACTGTGATAGCTGTTCTTTGACTAAGGCTAGAGAAAGAACTTAAAGCATTCTCTACAACAAATCGTAATAGGAATTTAGCAATAAAATCCCAAAGCAAACACAAAATAAGTCATTGGAAACTTGCATTTGCTTTTTATGTTGAAAAGTTCTCCACAGAGGCAGAAGATGCACAATTCTTTTTTATAAGATACCTGTTATAGATATTTCTGTGATTAGACACTGTGATTTGTATAAACAGTGAAGGGAAATCATGCATTAAATGCATTTTTAATCTTTGAGGAAGATCACACTAATCTCTTCCCAGGGACACAACAAGCAGGAACAGCACTACAATCAAAGAGAAAAGGTAAGAGTAGTATTTGACTGTCATATCCCAACCTTTTGCCTGTGTAGTTGCAGAACTTTCCTCTGCTCCTTTCACCCATGATTCACCAGCGTATTCCACTGAACTGCTGAAGCAAAGCCTATAATTAGGTTATTATCTTTAAGAAAGGAGTCTAATTGTAGGACAACAAATGCCAAGCACATGAAAGATTACTTGTCTTATGAACAGATGATGATACCTTCTAAGGCATGCTCCTTTTCGTGTGTGGAAGACTCAGATGCCGGTTTCAGATAGGACTGAATCACTGACATCTACTCAAAAAGACACATGGAAGTAGACGATATGATGTGGTGAAAAGGAACCATAAATTAGCTACAAGAACATCACTTTCCCAGCAGCAAGGGAAAAAGAAAAAGAATTAAACTTTATACAATGCAACTGTAGACTTCCAGTGTAGAGGTGAAACATATGGGAATCAATAGCAGACGCAGGAGGACAACTGTCATACAAAGGATGCAGGGAATTTAAGCAAATTAATAGCTGTGGGAAGATGAAACAAAGATGACTCAATTGTCAGGCAAATTATTTTGTTTCCCCCCACAGCCATCATTACTAGTTATTTGATACAGACTCCCATTAAATTGGCTCAAAATAGGTCAGAGAAGTGTACCTATGGGTTGGGCAAGACCTGTGCTGCTAGAGGTAATGTGAGCTCCTACAAAAAATGGCTCAGCCTCTGGAGCACAGTTCTTAGCATTCACCAGCTTGCCTCAGTCTATGGGAGTACTCTCAGACATTCAGACCAACTGACTTCCAGGGAAGATATTTCAGAGATGCACAGCTTGAACTGGTCTCCTAAATCCACAAAGTGACAGCCTTCAGCTCTATCACTTCTAAATTCAGTGAGAATTTCCAGGAGTTCTGCCCTTAGGGAGATAGTAAAGAGCATCACATAGGACTCGCAAAACAAAACTGGTATTTTTTTAAGCTGTTTGTCAAGTTTGCAATAACTATCAGATAAAATGACAGTTCCACTGAAGCAACCTTGATTCAGGTGCTTGACTGGGGGGAGAGCGAG
Source organism: Pandion haliaetus (assembly GCA_013401275.1). Classification (NCBI taxonomy): domain Eukaryota; kingdom Metazoa; phylum Chordata; class Aves; order Accipitriformes; family Pandionidae; genus Pandion; species Pandion haliaetus. Next base: position 46,159 of record VYZV01038558.1, on the reverse strand, counting down.
TGAGAATTTTTTTTTTAATTAAAGCTATTCATTGATGCCCCAGATCAAGCAATTTGGAAGGAAAGTTTAAGGATATTTCAATTTTTGTGGCAGAAGAGTCACCCATCCCATTTCCTAGTCTGCTCACACACTTGACTTGGTGACCTCCCACAGCAGTAAGATTGACAGAATAACTAATACACTGTGTGAAGTAGTACAGTAAAGCCTCGTTAATATTCCCATTGCTAATCTGCACACCTCATAATTCACACACAGAAAGCAGTGGTCTCTTCCCCCTTCTCTACTAAGATTTAATAGATTGCTTTAAGGAGGTCTCACATTACCAAGAGTTCAGGAGTATTACAAAACACGCTCCTGGACATTTCTTCCTGTACATGAAGGATGAACAGAAATCATCACAAAGTCTAGTCACACAACAATGGACCAAACCCACAGCTTTACAATAATTTCCACAGCTGTTAGTATGAATGATCAAAATGTGATTATTTTATTATGTGTTTCCTGTTTCATCTAAACAAGCTCAGTCAGTAAGACATCATCTCATTGTGAAAGGGAAAAGCGACCTATTTCTAATGCTTCCTCCAAAGTCTGAAAGGCTTTAGGAAAATTCCTTTTAAATGCTTTTTCACTGCAAAGTTAGCTCATGCTGTAACTTGAGTTACCAACTCACACAGAAGAGGAATTCTTAACTTAAATGAGTGGGCTTGTTAACTTGCCTTGGCTGGCTTACAGACAGGACATCTGAGTAGTGACTAGATGAGTACCACTAATTCTCCAGTGTTTTCCCATAATTCCTGCTGGGAAACAGGAAAGACAACAAAGTTTTCCTGGATCCATTAAAACACAGCTTGTAGAGAAGCCCAGCCCAGCAGAGCTGTCTTGAAGAACTGGGAGTCTGTGAATTAATTCTTTCATCAGGATTTCCAGGAGAACTGTTGTGTCATTTCTGGGCCCAAGAGAAGTTCAGCCTTTGTCCTCACAGCAAAATAAGTGGGTTACTTGTCTACCCAAGTCAAACAACCTCACATCCCTTCTCTCCTCATGGGGAGAAGCATGGAGAAGGTCTTACACAATCTCTTCCTCTTACTCACTATGTGTCCTCAGCATAGCTAACCACAGAGCTGGGGACCACATCCAGTGTCTGCAGCAGTCATGTGGAAGATCCTTCCGAAATCTAATGGAGTAAAACCTGCCAGACCCTTTATGTTCTATCTGTCACTATATTAAGTAGAAACTCACCAACTGCATGCATGAGTTCCTAGTTCTTTTTATTTCCTCAAGGTATCCAAGAAATTCAGAACCCACTTGGGTACAAGAGAAATCCTGCCTATCTCTGCCAACCCTCTTCTACTGCATTACCAGAGCCTGATGAAATGAAACTTTCCTGCTGTGTGCGGCAATAACATCTGCTCTATTGGCTGCCCTCACTTAGCTCCACTAAACTTCAATTTATAACTGCTTGCTTAAAAACCAAGCAAGCAAACCCTCCAAACTCCCACTTTAATAATTAAAATAAATAACTGGCAATAAATTGTAAACACTTTTCTGACATCATGTTAGCTTTATGCATTACAGGAGGACACTTATGCTAAGGCTGAAATTTGGCTTTGGGGCCAAGTGCCTCAGCTCCTCAGTAGACTCAAACTAGTTAAGGCTACTTCATTCTTAATTTCTTCTCTTGCTGCTAACAGAAACTACTCAGAGTGAACAGCAACCTCACCATTGTGTTGTATACATAATCCCCAACACACTAATGATACCAAAATACCACCCTCACTACTGGCCCCCAAAGGCTCTCATTGTCAGCCATTCCTCAGCAGGAATGAGCTGACATCCCCTTCTCTGGGACTCAACCAATTGTCACAGGAATCAGTCTGATTTCCTTTTCTAAGAATCAGTCTGATTTCCTTCTCTAAGCTTATATAGTAGGGATATCATAAAAGCAATCTGGTCACTTAAATGAGTTGCGTTCTGGTCCACTGGATAACCTTTTAATGGAGTTACTTCGGTCAGGAAAAGGGATTATTCTCCTCTAGAGCAGCTCTGTTGTTTTGACCTTGGTAGATTAAATTATTTATTTTAAAATGAAAGTTAAACAAAAATGAAAGGCAACACAACCCAAGAACTTGCTCTTGTTTGTTTGTTCTTGAGTGTTGAAGGCCTTCATTTTTGGGTGGGTAGGGAGGAAGAAAAGGGGGAATGAACATTTTTTATGGAAACATGTCCTTTGTCAGAAATCTGTGTTACCTTAAAAGAACTTCTGGAGTAAAAAATTATAGACTATCTACTTATGCAGATCTTATCACCAAAATTCAGCATTTGTTCAGTCCAGAGCAGATTTTACCTAGGAGTCAGGAGTCCTTGGCAAATGCAAGCTAATGCAGCGGCGTTCCAGACTTTCTTGCTGTCTGTACTGGCCTTGCCACTTCATATTGAAATTTCTGCAAAACAATCCAAATTGCTATTCCTAGTGACCTACTGCATAGAAGCTGCTCCAAAATCTGATTTCTTCCTTGAAGATTTTGACTCCTGTCAAAATCAAACATAGGTTTTCTCTTAAAATGAATAAATACATAAATAAATAGTTCCTGGAGTTCATATTTCCTTCCTTATTACCTTCTGCAGCAAAGCGGGAGAAGATTCAGACCTAACTGAAAAACCATTCAGCAGACCCAGGGGTGAGCAGGGATGAACTCTGCCCTGGGCAGGGGTCTGATTTCCAGCTTGCCCCTCTGCCTCCCCCTCAATTCTCTGTGATATCTACTGAATGTCCAAGTTCTTCAGGGCTGAAACTGCCCTGCAGCAGTGGCATCTGCATGCAGCTGCACCAAAGACAGCAGTGAGCCTCAGCACCCTCCAAATGCTGCAGTGCACAGGCAAAGAGCTGCTTGGGCACGCTGCGAGACCAACTAAGCCATTTGCAAGGTGTGAAGCAGGGCTGATTTTAAACCTTGAAGCATCTGCCACGTATTCATCTGTAATTGCTTCAGGAATAATCCATAGATTAATAATCCTGTTAATCCTTCTTCTGTCATCAGACTAACCTTCCTCCCTACTCCTACTCCCTGAAGTAAATCATGGAGCTATTTTGAATCATTATTATTGCCACAAACCTTGATACAGTTTACTGAGCTGGCAGAAGTGGAGCCAGGGCTGAGTCCAATGGGGTTCAGAAGAGTTTACATTCATGCCGATGGGGGTGGGAGGGAAGATATCCTTTAGGGCTTCTTGGCATTTACTAAAGTAATAAAACAAGCCATCCCTTGTATTAATAGGCACCTCCCTTGGAAGTTATCACAAGGGTAGTCCTCTCCAGCTTATCTACTCACAATTTGCCTCAGACAATGAGTGTTGGCCTGCCTGCATCTACTTATCCAAAGGTAACTCGCACTGCTTTGCAGCCCCGCTCTGCATCTGGCCACTGTGAAGGAGCAGCTATGAGCCTCTTTGCTTCATAATGGCCAATTTTATACAAACTTCTTTTGTTCAGGAAAGGGTTTTGATAGCAAAGTCACAGGTCCAACATGATTAGTTTAGCTACAGAGTTTCTCTAACATCACCACCAAGAAAAAAGCAAAAGTCACCATCATTAAAAAGAACCTATTTCTGCCTCCCTGCTTATTGAGTTAGACCTTTCTCTCCAGAACACTACTATTTATTTTCTCAACTTGTTATACAAAAGTTATTCCTCTTGGGGATCACCGCACATATGCACACACAGATAATTACTAATAAATTGCGAAGTTCTGGATTTCACAAATTACTTCTGGTTTAATCTTGCCAATCATAATCTGCCAACAAGTTCTCAGGTCTAGCCATCAAATTTTTGGTCCAACTAAAAGCAGGAATTTTAACACTTATATTGCAATTCCATATAATAAAGACTGATGTTTAAAAAATATTGTCATTGTTAAAAAAATATTTAAAGTAAGCTCAAAAGCTTTTACTTTTAGTATTTATAAAGGAAATGATTGCTATTTTTCTTGGGAAATGAAGTTTGCACACCTACCTAGAACATAATTTGCTTCTATTTTTTTAATACCTATAAATTGGATTTGACATGCCTTCCTTTATTAAGCTTCTAAATTTGTCCTCGGGTAAATGTGTGCTTGTTTAAAGTAGTTTAACACAGTGGTTCAAAACTGTTGGGGCTGCCAGGGCAGAATTTTGAACTTTATGCTCCCAAGAAATGTGTGGCCTTGACCTTGCCAAAAACTCTGTTTTATGTTTAAATGGTCACAGATTTAATAATGGGCTGCAAGAAAGACTTGCCATTAACTACCTCCTTTACTTTCCTCCTAGTTAACAAAACACTTATGTCTGCAGTGGATGCTGTAAGAATTGAATTAGTTATCTAGGATAATCTGTCCACATTAGCAAATCGTGTCCCACTAGGTCAATACAGAAATTAATTGTGAGATTCCTGTCAAATCCACATTGTTTCCTGGCGCAGTTGCAAGCCACCCAATTAGACACCTTTCAAGGCCTTTTACTGGTCTAAATGTAGCTAATTGCTCCAGTTCTGGATGGGGATGATTCATCTCCCAGATGTCTCGGACCTCTCTGCAGCTCTGCTCAGCTAATATCAATACATACATCCAGCCGACAGGATATTCTTGTGAACAGGATATTTTTACTCATGCCTCCCTTTTATATGATTAATCCCAAACAAGGAAGGTCTCCTGAATGACGCTCTTGACACGGCAACTCCTTTACGTCTGCTGGCTTCCCACACACGAGGGACTGGGCATGAATACAGCCTCTTTGTCAGCACTCTCCAGGTGCAGTGCTATTCACACTTGAGCTTGACAGCGTAACACAACAGTTTTTATTTGCCAGTCTCCTCTGTCAAGTATTCTTTTCTCTTCTGCTGCTTCCTCATTTGTCCATATATCAGTGGCAGGGCTGGCCAAATTGAAAATGAATGAAGCACAAAGACAGACTGTAGTTTCCACAGTGACGGTCTATGGGAAAACAGTGTGCGGTTTGCTTTTTTTTATGGAGTCCTCAAAGGTCACTGGTAGCACTTGTAGTGGTGAGTCCCAGAGGAAAAGACCAGAGCGTCTGGACCACTGGTTACCAGCTTTCAAGGAGAAATCCTTATGAGCCATTGCTTAAGAGCCATAGGGGGAAGTGGGAGTGGGGATTAAAAAAATAATAGCCTTGAAACCTCTTCCCCAGCCCTCTTTGTCTATGAATAGATTTCAGAAGACGTGAATGAGGGAGAGAGAGGCAGCTTGGTAACTCAGTCCCCATGGTGTAGGACGCAGCAGTGTACGTGGGAGGTGTGTGCTTCCAGCCTTAGTGGGTGGCTGCAACATGAAACTTTAACTAGATCTGGCGCAGCACCTTTGGCTATATAAAACCTCAGCAAGGCTCCCTGAGAGAAACACACACTCACCTGCCGTTAACACAACCAGCCACCGGATGTCTTCATTGCTCCATGCCAATACCCATGGAAAAGCATTTCCCCAGGAGTGGAAAATTAGGTCTCTTAATTATGGCAATACACAAAATGACACCTGGAAAGTAACAGCTCAGCTCACTTGAGCATTACATCTGTGCTTTAGTAGGAAGCGATGTGCAGTGGCTAGGACATTAGCTTGAGGAACAGGTTTTTGTTCAACACAGTGCTGACTGTCCCTGGGTCCTTCACTTATGAGATGGGTCATCTGAGTTTCTCCATCAGCAAACTGGAATGCCGGATATTCCATGCTTGTGCAAGTATCAAGAGAATGGCACAATGTCGAGAGAGCATTTTGTAATGCTGAGGTCCCTATGCCATAACTGCAGTAATCACTGTCAAGCACTTGCATTGTCTGTGCCCCTCCTGCCCATGCCAGTTGAGTATGAAGCACCACAACCACTACAAAGGAGCAGCACTGTCCACACCCTCGAGAGCTGGTTCTCACCCAGCTCTGCACATTTGCATCCAAGTTCAGAAGAAAAAAGAAAAGGGAGCAAAATGAAGTTGATTTCATTTATATATGTACATACATATTCATGGAGACAGCTGCTATAAGCAATAATTGTAACATGGTGGCAGGCAGAGGCCAGCACTGAGCTGGACAGCAGCACTGTGAACGTGCAGAGCAGAAAGACAGCACCTACTGTCTCTCTTCAGGCCCCTGGAGTGTGTTTGTCAGTTGATTAATTTCTCTTGATTTCTTCTTTTTCTCCCCTAGTCATGTTGCTGCTTGTCAATCCTCTTTCTTGCTCCTCCTCCTTTTTACTAGTGTTTGTAATCCTGGATCACGCTCCTCATACTGTCACCACTCCCCAGGAGTAGTGCTGAACACAGAACCCTAAAAATTCCTCTGTGCATCCTGACCTCTACGTGAAACTGGAAAGAAAGTTTCTCTCAGCTGGCTGCTCATCCTTATCGACGCTTGCCTCCATGACAGCTTACACTTCCAGTCATTATTGCCAGGGCTGGGCTGGAGATGCTTCAAAACAGTTCACTGGAAGCACCTGCTATAAGCTGTTGTCCAGCATGCTCTGCTCCCCAGCTTTACTGTCTTCATTGCCAGGACATGTGCTGCCAGCACTTGGCTGAGGCAGATCTGGAAATGCCTTTTTCAATCCTGTACCAGTCAGGTTTGCTAGGGACACACTTGGGTAGGAAAAGGTCATGAGATATAGCCCAAATACTGAAACTAACGTAACACAAAATTTCAGTAAAACATTTTTGAGATCTCACGAGGCCTCAGCATAGCACTGTAAAGAAATTTATCTTTCTTATCAAAACTATTCATGTGCTAACAACTGCATACTTGTTTAAGTGCTTTCATATGGTTGGGTCTATGTCTGATATAGCAGCCATTCAAAGCCCTGCTGACTCAGAACTTTCTTGGCGATTCCACTATCCCTTGGATCAACTCTGCCTTTGGGGGAGATGTAAACTCCTACAGCACTAAAACCAACCTACTTAAGGTTTTCTGCTGTTATTGACTCCCTTGGTACCTCAATTCCATTCACTCAGAAATTATAGCAACAGCGAAGTCCCCATTACATTTCTAATCTTTCCCATACCATTGTATGTAAGTTACCAGGATCGTTTTCTTGGTGCAGCAAATTAATTAATCAACTTAGATGCTTTCTACAGTGAGCACTCTAATAAATTTTTGCACTTTTAGTGAGGTGGTAAGCCTGTCGCTAAGTAGCTGAGGTCCCAGATGCACCAGACACAGTGATGGGGGCAATGTCTTCTGGCAGGAATCTCCAAGCACCTTCAAAAACTTTCTCAGCCAAAAAGTAAGCAAAGTCTGGTATTTCCAGTGAACGCTCAATGCTAACCCCTTGAGAGGCCAGCCACATGGTATTTTAAGTCTGGAATCATCTTTGTTAATAACAGAATCATGTTACTTACTATGTAATTGCTCCACTGTTACCACACAGCAAGTGAAAGTAACTTCAGTGTGATACTCCTTAACATGGACTCCAACTGTCATTAGTAAAATTGATGATAGAGTATCTCTTCATTTTATTTTCTGGATGTTTTTCTTTAATTATTTAACTTGTTCTGACCAATGGTCATCATCTTATGCTTGCTTTCTGTATCACACTGTCAGGCTTTCAGGCATTTTCTCCTGGTCTCCATTTCAGATGGAATGTTTCAGGCACTTTTTAAAGTGCTCCAGAAAATTAAATAACAGTTGAGTCTTTTGTTTTCCTTTGCTTTTAAAAAATAAAACTAATGAAAAGTAGGTGAGGCTGAATCCTGTTTTCCCAAGCATTATTCTTGAAATCTGTTAGCACCTTGTATCTCCATTCTTTTATTAGCACTGCAGTGTTTACAAGCTCTCTAAGCATGTATTCACATGCCAGTTATGCCAAACAGACCAACACAGACATGAGAGATGAACCCCAAATTTGAGGAAGTATATCTTTGGGGAAGCTATTTAAAAAAACAACAACAAAAAAAACCCAAAATAAAACAAAAACCACCAAAACTGAACATCACCCAGATCCACAAATTCACATTTCTTTTTGGCTTATTTCCAGGCTATGTCTTAAGCATTAAATAGGGACTAACACAGAATACATACACAGAAGTTTATTATTCTATGGCTGCTCAGAGAATTTAATGCCAGAGAGAGCCATGCAACATGTGTAAGGGGACAATAGCCCCTTATAGCAAAGTTTTGCAATTTAAGATGAAAAGTAGGTGTTCTGCTATGCTGACAATTGTAATCCTTGTTACAACAAGCAGTGCTACAAATCCCTTCTCAACACCAGCACCAGAGCTATGCCTAAGTGCACTGCTGTGTGATTCGGCATTTGCATTCAGCTTGCCCATAACCAGCAAGCCTGTTAGCACAACCACAGGTTTCAGCTGCATCTGTTTTAAAAGTACATCTACCTGTGGCACTATGTACTGAAAAAGAGCCTGGCCCTTCTATTCCAGCTTCTGCACGGTCTCATACAAAGTGCAGCTTGCTCAGAAGCACTCAAAATCTAAGTAGACAAGGCAATAGAGGTCTTACTTTAATAACTTCACAGCTGAGAAAGTGAAGCACAGTGTAAGTAAATACATGGATGGCCGAGTGAGTAAATACATGCCGCCTGTGGTACAGCATGAGTTCAGTNCCTTTTCTTTTTTTTTTTTTTTTTTAGCACTACTGCTTTGCTTAAACTGCCTTATGTGAGGAAACTCTGATCTTTCCATTTGGTAATTTTGGTTTTGGGCACACGAACTGGCAGAGAGCTGCATCTCAGCCGAATCTACTGTGGCTCTTTGGTCAACAGCTGACCTAAGTTACTTCCCTGAGTTATCAAGGCTCTGGAAAAGGCATTGTTGCTGTCTAATGAATACCAATGCAAAGCCATTTCAGGCTCCAAGCTCTGAAACCAGCCCCTCCCCGCATTGCTATTAACCCTTTTGAGCATTCAGAACCTACATAGGGGCTTTGTGGCTTTGATTTGCACCTGTATTTAGATATAAGCCCTCCAGCAAAGACCAAAACATGCATCCTCCTTCATCTCTCCATTTCTCCCTGATATGTGATTTCCCACCTCAAAAGGTTTACATTGAAAAGCCAGAAATCACAGCAACCCAAGATGAAAACCTATTTCTGACGGCACAGAACAAGGCTAACACCTGAAAGTTATTCCGCTACAGAGAGATCAGACTACACCAGCAGCCTTAGTGGAATAATCCCTCTTTAGGAATAGAAAGAAGTTTGGAAACCAATGTCAAGGAATGGACTTCACCATGGAACTGGCTATTCTGCTGGCACTCGAGCACTGAGCAGTACAATGAATCCCTGTTCCCGCAGACGGGTTGTGTAAGGTCCAGGGTTTGCTTGGAGAAACCACGTGCTGCCCTGAAGATGCAGCTCATGGCTAGACCTCCACTGTGGCTATGAGAAAACTGAGGGAGAGCCTGAGCTGGTTGTCTTGGGCATCACAACCTCAGCAGATATCTGAAGCCAGTTGGTAGCATGGCTCTATAACTCAGCCCAGTAAAAGACAATGTTTATATACCATACTCAGATACCTTTTTTCCCCTATAACTGACCCAACACAGACAATGGATTTGCAGATGAAATTAAGTGTTGGTCTCAAACTTGTCTGGAGCATCTGCTGAGGGCTGAAACACTGATTTTTTACAATAAATAAATGAAAGCATGTCTTGCCTCTGTATGGTTTGAAATGGGAGAAACAGCAAAATAGCAAGTCAGAGAACTCCTACCCTAGCAGAAACCTCTAACGATATTTTCAGTCTGGTGATATAAGACAGAGCACAAATTGCTTGAGAATTTTGCCCCAAAGCGTGAAGCAAGACAGTGAGACTGAAAAAGTGAGAAAGTTTAAATAGGAGTCTGTAAACTCACTCCCCACAGTAAAGAAAGTCTGCATAACTAAGGAGTTGGCTGCAGCCTGCATTGCTTTTCAGCTGTGGGTCACTGGTTTGAATCTAACTCAAATGGAAGGGACAGAGCCATTGCCATCTGGCAGATGTCAAATGGCTCCTCTAGCATGAGCTGTCATTGACAGCCCAGAGCATAGCAGAAACTTCCGCAAAATCTCAGTCATCTACAGCAGTTTCATCTTTGCTGGGCATGAGATTGGGAAGCTTTTACCAGGTCAGGATGAAGGTGCACCAAGAAAGAGGCACATTTGCAGTTTGCTAAACCTGCAACACGAACAAATGAAGCCTCCACATGGTGGATCCACATACAAAAATCCAAGAAAAACTTTGCTGCAGGAAGACAAGGATCAAAATCATGGATTTTTACATAGTTAAATTAATGACACACTCAAATAGCAGAACTACTAATACTAAGAATTATCATATAATTGATTATAACATGGTTATTATTCAGCCTTATAGGATATTTTCTTTATTTGTGTCAACTGAGTTGGCATTTCTTTTCCATTCTGTTGTAATTCTTTTTTCTTTTATGAAATGTAATTACATTTCCACAAACGTCATGTCTACAAAGGGAACATGCCAGAAAGCTATTAGACTAGTTCTTGCCTTGCAGTGCCAGATGCAGTATGCATTGATTTTCTGAAGATCATGAGGTGTCTCATTTTGCCCTGTTCTCCCCGTCTCAGTGAAGGCACACGTGTGGACATCAACACAGCCAGTTTACAAAGGTGTCAGTTCATAAGATCACCAAGTTTAGTTCACTTCCACCACAAGCAACATGCAAGTCACCTACATTGTTAGGCACCACTAGAAAATAGTATTAAAAGACTGAGAAATACTATTTCCATAACAGATTACTCAGACCTGCTGCAGTCATCTGAAAGACAGTGCTGCACAAATATTAGCATACGTAGAAAGAAGTTTCCCATTCCTGGATTCCTGTGGAACAAATCTGGAATTTTGCCGTGCCTTTTTCATTACAATGTTTTCGCTATCTTCTACCACCTGCCACATTAGTAAGCTATCAGAAATGAAAGACTAAGTCATCTTATGGTAAACTTTGTTATTCTTTATTAATGCTCTATAAATCAGTCTTGTTATAAATCAGGGAACATTCATTAATCAATTCTCAAAAAATATTTTATTTGGCTAAGAGTGTCAAATCATGAAAGTAACAAAGAAAAAATTAAAGCCATGTGCTAGAAGTGGGTTCACGGCTGCATGCTTACGTCAACAAAGACTCATAACTGCACAAACAATTACCATATATCATGTTAACTTTCATTAAATAAAACCATGCTGAAAACCAGTAGTACGATCCTTATAAAACACACATGTTTTCTAATATATTTGTGTATGCAGGACAGCATTTTGCACTCAGTTAACTGCAAACTTGGGTTGCATATGTGCAAATGCGGGCAGAATTTTTCCTGCTGGCTTTCCATACACAGATACATTAGAAAATATTTTCTGAAAACCCCACCTCTAGTAGTTTGCTTTGTAGACAGAGCAATGTTATCCTCCTTTTAAGACAGACTCTCTTGCTGAGTGACAAAAACAGAGGACTAAAGATCAGGGTTACACAGACTTCACTCCTTAGCCTGTTAACTACCTAGTTTTTTAATCTTTGATAAGCCATTTAGAACAAAGTATTTAAATCTGCCTGAGACCAGATCATCAGTTAGTGTGAACTGATGTGTTCATTAATTAAAAATACAATCCCTCGACTGTATACTACCTGGAATCAACTGGGGTCTGGTTTCCTTAACATAAAGTTAGGCAACACTATCTACATTTAGGAAAAGTCAGTAATAAAAAGCCGTGCGAAGAACACAACAGCAGTAAATCCTCCCAGAAAAGGAACAAGTTAAACCAGCAAAATATCAGTTCCCTATGCTAAATAACTCTGCCAGTGAGACAGTGATTTAGTTGGTGTCACTGTCTGTGCAAGCTCTTTCCAGAGCTCTAGAAAAAGTGTTTTAAAAAAAGAAACCATCGCATTTGTCACATGCAAAAGTATAAAGCAGTTCTGACTCGGGAGCTGGGGCAACAGAAGAATATAGTCCCTTGCCTAGATGACAGCAAACCACATGAACCACATAAGCTTCAAATTGCAGCCTGGGCCCACTTGTAGGTCGGTTTTCTTCTTTTTCCACATTTTTGTTTACTGATATTTATATTACAGCAGTTCCTAGAGGTCCTAAGTGATAACACACCCCTACTGATCGAGGCACCATAAAAAAATCATACAGCAGAATAAAACATATTGAGAGGATCTACAAGCAGTTAGCAATTAAAGCAGACAAGGCGGGGAGAAACAGCTACATCATACTCCTTTTGCTATGTAGGCGGAAAGAACAACATAATTGGCCCTCCTTTGCAGCATGCTTAAGTCAGTGAAAACATATACCTGGAAAGAAGGTACTGGTACAGGGCTAGATAAAAATAATAATAATTTAAAAATTAGTTGCAATTTAGGTAACAAAGCCCAACCAAGTGATCCACTTATGGATCATCCGTGTGATAGCAAGCTGGGGTAACATCACTGGCCACTGAGACACACGCAGCCTCATCATACAGCAGTGCAATTCTTTGTACTCTTCCTCTTGCTGGACACATTCTGGTCAGAACTCTTGTCCCTTTTAATACTGTGCACTGGCCTGGTTTTGCAAGTTTCTCATATTTAAGTCTCTATGCACTAATGGTTATCAAATGGGTGGCTGTTTATTTTACAAAGGAAACCCTACCCTGTGGAGCTGGTAGTTTAAGTATTTTAAACAAACATTATATACAAACTCTAAAATGGTGCATTTACCAGGGCTTTTATACGCATTCAGATGTGTATGAAAAAATAAATAGAAAAGAGGATAATTTAAGCCTTGTCATTGATGGAGTTTCATCTCTGAACTTTAGCACCTGATGCTTAATCTGTTGTGGCCTGTCATGTTGGCAGAATCGAAAAATACTCTGCCAGGATTTTAATCAGAGATGAGCACCACCAACTGTATGTATAGAATAACTCTGATTTGCTGCACAAATTTCAGGTTGTGCAAAAACCTCTCATGATCTGCAGAAGGACAACCCGTTCAGTGTTGGTGCAGGACTGAAAGACCATGACGTGCAGTGAAAACAAATGCCTGCCCTCTTACAGGCCTGGTGCACATAGCACCCATTTGCTGATGAGTTGCATTGATTCTGTGAAGTGTCCCATGAAATATGCCTTCAAAGCAGCAAAAAAAACCACCCTGAAAGAGGACAACCACTGTGAAAGCTACAGAACCTTCTTTGTGTCTTTGCTCTTCCCTTCGAATCGAGGTCTTAGCCATGAACGCACACAGCAGGATGGAGGGAAGCTGTAGTTATTCGCTAGATCTTGTAGTCACTTCCCTCATTCACCTGGTTCTGTATCTTTATTCTGAAATTTCAGAGCCAAATTCACCCCTTTAAATCACTTGGAACTCTACCGCACATCAGGCAGACTATTATGGCAGCAAGATGCTGGATTAGCACAGCTACAGGTGGCCAATATAGATATCCTTCACAGGGGGTGAGAAAAGTCTTTTCTGAAAGTTTCAAGATAAAATTATTTTTGAACCAGCTTCTTATTAAGTTTTATTTGGTCTTCCCCTCCCTGACTTTTTCCCATTTTTTCTAAGTTAGCTAAATAGGTGTAGGAAAGGAAAAGGGGGAAAATTCCACAATAAAAGGAGGAAAAAGCCAAATAGTAACATCTCCAAGGGATGCTAAAAAGCAGTCCATGCATATTTAGCCTACAAAGTTTGAGCTTTCTAGCTGTCTCTGCTTGTTCGTTCACAGAGCTGCCATCTGTGCAATTTTCTCTATGCACTTCAAGCACATACTGGGACTAGAGCTGTTGAACTTTACTTTCCCCCCACCCCCAGGGAAAATTGGATTTTTAATTAGAGGAAAATTCTATTTTCCTTGAACATAGTCATCACATTTTTTCCTGCAGTCACAAAGCTCATTTGGGAAAGTTTTACCTGAATGATTTTGTTTGCGCAAACTGAGGAGAGGAGGGGAGAAGATAAGTGAGGGCAAGAGGGAAGTTTTTTCTCCATTTATGTTTTGGAATAAAGGGCTGGATTTCCTGAAAATGTTGAGATAAGGAGTGTGGTAAAGTCTGCAAATTACACTGAAAAAATCACATCAAATACACAAGTATGTTAATATTTGGTGAACACTTCCCTTCCCGAGGAAGGGGTCAGTCCATGGGCTAAGCCAGCCCATTCTTCTCCTCCCTGAACTCAGATGTAATTCTCCAGCTGACTCAAACAAGAGCACTTCTGTGCTGGATTGCTGGATGGTATCTAATGCAGACCTTCACTGATTTTATATTTATCCATATGACCCTTCTTCAAAGCAGCCTGAGTTATAAGCTGAACCTCCATTCTAAAACCAAAGTTACCAAGTGCTTTCAATCCAGGAGCAAGAAGCCCAGCTCAGCTCCACTACTGCAAATAGTAAACATCTCTCAGACTTCAATGAGAGCAAAACCAGTCCCTCCGGTGCTATATACGGTTGTATATATGACAAAGATGGAAACAAAAAGTTCAGTCCAGACCACTTAACCGACAGACCTAGTCTGAATCCAACTTTTAGATAAGACTCTAGCACTCNNNNGACTACAGCACTACAATAACAGCAAGAGCAAAAGGGGCTTGTTTCTGAAAATGTAAAATTACTTACAGGTTGGGCGTGCTTCACCATGTACCAGGACTGGTGCAGGTTTGCAAAATACAGAGGCAATTTTCATCTGTTATTTTATATCCGAGGGGAACCTGTCCCAGTGGCAACCATCTGATGTTCCCAGGTATCAATCCTATGTTCAGGACTTAGCCCTGTTTACAGATTAACTAGATTTATGTATAATAGAGAACTCCATTAGAAGGGGGTATTATTAGTGTTTTTCTTACCTGGCTCCTGAAACATTCTGCATATATTCCACCACAGCTAATGGATGTGTTTTGGGAAAGAGACATTGCAGATACAGTCAGGACATAATGAGCCGTAAGCAGTAGAAGAGGGGTAGTAGATAGGAGAAAGGAAGAGGGGGGAATTCAAGCAATTCTGAATGTGAGCCAAAGACTTCTTGAATCCAGCAGGCTTTGGATAAAATTTGTGCTAAGGTTAAACATGTATCTTTGCACACTACAAATAAAAGGGGCAGAACTGATCCTTTTTTTCTTTATACTGAGAGGGAACAAAAGGAAAGCAGGACTAAGTGCAAGCAAATATACATGCAAGAGCCGCTGAAAGATGTTTGAGGGATGAAGTCATGATAAGAAGAAAAATGGCATGGTTCTGCAAGAAGGTAAAGAAATAGTGCAGGCAGCGTGGCTGGATTGGCTCAGCAATGAGGATTCAGTAAGCAGAGACAACCACCAAAAGGCGGGGAAAGATGCATCCTTCGGTAGCTAAGCTCTTTGCTGGAGCCATCTGCCAGCAGCACTGCTGGTGGAGACAGAGCTGCCCCGAACAACGCTCACTAAACCTCTCTGACTACTGTGTGCTCTGCAGTGCTGGGAGCACAGAGCTAAACTTACACCCCTGCATCCCATCTTAAGCCCCAGGGAAAAGGAGATAGACTGGCCCCTCTTAAGCTGTTTACTTTTCAGTAAATATAATGAAATAAACTGCTGCTGCTAGCCTGAGTACCAGTTCTAGAAAACGTATCCTGAACTTGCAGCAATGTTTGTGTCCTGTTCCCCCACCAGCCCCACCCCAAAAGGGGAAAAATCCAACTGGAAAGAAACTTTAAATAAGGCTTAAAATCATGGCAGCCTAGGAATGCTTAGGAAACATTCCTTTCCTTGCCCCCTGGAAACCCTTTTATAGGAATAGCCATTGTTAGCATTTTATGTTTTAACAAAAAAGTTCATGTTAACGGTGAAAACAAAATAGGGTTTTGAAAGTTTTTCAATAAACTGCACTTAATTTTAAAGGGAAAAAATTGCCACAGACTAAATTATGAGGGAAAATGTCCCCCCTATTAAAAAGAATGCTTAGTTCAGGCAGAAAAAGTCCTCAGAAATGAAGTGAGGTGCATTTGACCTGCTCCACCACGCATACTGCTAAATCTTTCCCATTCCATTTCCACCTGCACATGGGCTTTGCTTCCTCTTTCACATTCACCCTTCAGATGTGGAAATAATAAAGGAGAAATGAGACACCACTATTGTTTTCTAAACCATACCAGCTTCTTCTGAATTTATTGTCAAGATCTATTTTTTGGCAGGGATAACAAGAAAGGTCAAACTCGAACACAGCTGCAGGTGTGCAGCTACAACCCACACCACTGCTTTGTGTGGTGATGAATGAAAACATGGGGGTTTTTTAAACTCCGCCTAACAATCCAGAGGCTCTTTTATCTCTCCTTGAGGGATGTTGGAGGGGAGCTGCTCAGCTGCTGCTCTATTGGATACATTTGGTCCTGCTGACTTCTGGGTTGGGAAGCTTTATATTACAGCTGATCTGTACATCTGGTCTTTTCTCCTTTAGTTTTCATGCATCTCTGCATACAGTGTTGGAAAAGCAAATAAGAACAAACTAATCTGAAATTAAACCCAAGTTTTTATATTTTCATTATTACAAGAATACAGAGAAACTCTTTATGTGAAGGGAATGCTTAGCAACAAAAACAGTGCAAGTGCTGTGAGGTATGCAGAAATACTGACTTGCACTAAAAAAAGACACTGATTTAGGACTTACAATTTTTTTTTTTTTTTTCCAAATCATTCATTCAAGCTGTTGTCTCACTTACAGATCCCATTTGTGCATGGAGCAGAACTTGCACTAAGCATTTGGGAAATTTGTTATTTGGGGGAGGAAGGACCTGAAACTCAGCAAGAAGGTAGGACACAACTTTGCCTGCATTGTTGGGGGGGACAGCAGAATCTAAGAAAACTGGTCTCATTCAACTCATTTTGTAACCGCAGAATTACGTATTTCCTTTCCACTGTTGCCTCTCAATGTCACCACTACACAAAGGTCCTTGAAACAACTTCAGTCCCAACAGTTCCCACTTAGACACCAAAACAAGTGACCATCACAAGAATTCAGCTTTTGGGTGGGGAGAGAAAACACCCCTCAGCTCTCTCAGAAAACAACATGAGCTTCTCCTGCCATGTTCTTGAGCTGGTGAATGGGACTGAACACATTAGAAAATGCAGGCTGTTTTATTTATTTGCTTCAACAGGAACACAAGTCAGAAAATGCAGCTGTCTTTGTGTCCTCCTCAAAAGCCTGAAGATCAGACTGAAAACAACCAAGGGCACATCTGTACTGCTGGTGCACATCACTGAACAGGTTCTGCCAACACCTAAACTAGAAACTTCAGTAAGGCCAGCACAGTGACTTTCCAGGAGGATTAGCAGCCCCAGGATGACACTTAAGCAAACAACAGGGTTTTGCCACTGATCTTGACCTGAAAATACTTATGGCTGCTCACTTAATTAACTGACAGTTGAAGCAACACCATGGTGTTGTCTTTGACCACTGAAATAATTAGGTCCAGTACCTTCAAAAGCATGTAATCTCTAACCAGCTTGGCAGCTCAACACCTTTTGATGAGGAGGATATCCAAGTCTCTTTGCAAATCTTACCCAGCATCCTGACTTCAGGCTCCAGCTCTGGAAAATCTTGCCCTTAAATCAAAATCACATCCTGGAAATGTTCCAAGTAGGTGTACCTCAAGGTTCTTTCTTGAAAAGACAACCTGTAAGCATAAATAGGCCAGCTGTGCCCCAACTATTAGGCCAGTGACTTCAACACAACTACAAGCAGCATTATCCAAAATACATACTAAATACATAAACATACAGACTAGACTGTGCTGTGCCTTTGCTACGAGTCCAACAAAAAATGGCAATTTTGTAAGTATTAGAAATGTGCTTTTAAGAGCCTCAAGATTCCAGTACTCATCACTATCGTCTAAGCACAAATGTTGTCTCTTAGTTATTTAAATAACCCTTGTTCCCGAAGCATTAATGTCCTCAGAAGCTACCACACCTTTTTTTGGCTGGGAAACCGAGGCACAGATTTGTGATTTGTCCAAGGCTATATAAAAAGATATTAATAGTGGAAATTTAAGTCATGGCCAACATCTGGTGTAGATTATTTACAAATAAGTTGGCTCTCTAAAAAAAAGTTTTTAAGTTTGTTTACAAAGTCACCGCATGTTGTTTCCACTATTTTATTAAGAGCACATGGAGCCATGCTTCCAAACAGCAGCATTAAAAATAGACTAGGATTCACGGTGGATGAAATTCAAGCTTTGGTTTTGATAAGCATCCAGAAGTCAGAATTAGCCAAACTTCTTTGGTCAGCCAAGAATTTATAGCAAGACATTTATTATGAAAGGCTAGAGTACAAGAAACCTGAACAGAAGTAAGCCATAGTCTTCCAGACAAATCCATCTACCATCTAAAGATGGCATGGACTGCCAAGGCTCAACATACAGGACACTTTACAGGAGTGATAGGAAATTATCAGCTACACACACCGGAGTTAGAATGGAACACAGCATCCAGGTCAACGTAAAGGGAGACAGAGCGTTTCTTTTGGGAAGCTGTCCTCGATAGGAAGTCCAGTTCCCATGGATTGCTGTCAGGCCTTGGTCAGCCTTTACCCACCGTTGCCTGTAAGACCTGACTTCTGTGCACAGTCATCATGGACAGAGCATAATGACTCTGCACTGGGTAAACTCTTGGCTTGCTGAAATTAGCGTCCGCACTGCTGACAGCATCGCATCAACCATAAAAATCATCCATTTGGACACCAGGAATTTTGTACACTTGTACAGAACAGTATGGTACTGATACCTTGCCACCAAAAGGCAGGAAGAAGAATGAAATATGTCTAAGCAGTTTGATCTGAAGAATTCAAAGAAGGTCAAGTGTGCTTTATTACAGAGCAGTTGTAAACTGCTTTGCCTGACTGAAAATTTACATCTGGTAATGACACCTTTTGATGATGGCTGCAACAAAACATTTTCTAAAAGCCTCCAAATGGGTTGAATGAGAATACCCTGGAACTGGCAAAAATGCACTGTCCCCTAAACCAAAACATAACTAGGAGCGTAAATAAAGAGATGTGGTTAGTGGCTGGCTGTTCGTCCCCACTTTGTTGGCTCAGCTTACCTTATAGGTTATTAGAGAGAGAAGCCTTTCCTTCCTCTTGCACCCAGGAGCATGGCAGCAGTCTCAGACAGGCTCAGAGGAGCAGCTACTAGGTTTTCCCAACAGCAGCAGATCCTATATGACTCACCCACGGTGCCAGAGTACAATGGAACACCAGACAGGGCAGATGAGAATGTTAAATAAGGATTTGTCTTTTGTACCGGCGCTATATTTTCCCTGTGAAATAGCCTAGTTTGTGGATATGTCAGGTGCTGCTAAAAAACTATTAGCCTACCAAGGGGTGATTTCTGGGATGTCTGGCTCTTTGTTTCACTTCCATTGATTGCACAGGTAACATTCCCCATCCCCTCGTCNGGCAAGGTTACAGAAGGAACAAAGGGAGTGCATCCAGTATTTAGGAATTCATCAAAAATTGCAGATTAAAAGAATGAGAGCACATTGAAAAAGAATAAAGTTCCAGACACATGAAATCTGCCAAAATCAGGATTCTACAGGAAGGAGATCATAACTAGAGAGTTTTCTGAGCACAAGTGGGTGAATGTCACACAATTGTATTGACTGGATGCTTGCATTTTGATTTTTGAGTTGATTTTTAAACAGACAGCAAAGGTCAGATGCGCAAATACTCACTTAGAAGGTAGGTAAAACATCACTTAACCCAAACCTTGCTGTGTGAGATTTCTGGAGAAGACCCTAACTACCTGTCTGCACATCTGTAAGAAATGTATGAGTTTACCTTGGTACCACAACCCTCTGTTCATAAGCCTGGTACTAAGATGTACTGAAACAGCTTGCTGTCTTTTTAGGACTCTGGCTAACATTTAATCCTGCCAGGCTTCTGCAGCCTTGGAAATGATTGGGCCTGTTTCTGTCACAGCCAGGAAGGATTACTGCAATTCTTTCTCCTGAGTCTTATTATTTTTCCAGAAATTTCCGTTCACCCAAAACAAAGTTGAAGACCTTACTGTAAGCTGAATATCTGGCACTTTAAAGAACAAGGCAGACTTACCCATTGCAAAGTCAAAATGCTAATACCAGACTTCAGCCAGATGCTGTTCTGAAATGTCTTATCAACAGGGAGAGAACTCTCATAATCACCTTCCCTCGTTACTCTGTACCCTCAGATGATTTTAGGAGACAAGTCTAACACCAATACCCAAGTTACAAATTACTGAGATTTTCTATACCTGGCACAGCCTCTCCTCCTGTGACTTTTCTCCACTCAATAACCATTTCTCTTCCATCACCACCTACACCATGGCAAATCTTGCTGCTTCCATCTACTGTCCAGGTTTGTCATCTGCTGCAGATCCTGCTTTATCAGATCGTGGCCAAACCCATACCAGCTTGTGAGTTTTGTGATCAAACTGGTGTAAATCAGCATTGCTTGGAGGAGTCAGAGGGCAATTACACCTATTGGAGTTGAGGCCACTAGTTTGCAAAAGAGGCTTGCTGGCAAAACAGGGCCAGGCTTTGAGTTTCATGCTTTAGAAAGTGTTAACTTTTCAAAAATTAGTGTAACTTAATTCCCCCTTCAGGTGATCTGTGATCTCATGAACAGGCAAATCTGTTCAATACAGTGAGGATAAGGACAAATTATTTTTCCTTCACCTGCACTTATGCCTCACCACAAAGGTACAGATGTCCTCATCGTTCTCAAGGCCTGCAGTACAAAATCAAAGAAGAGGGGAAGTTAAAGCTCTGTTTACGAGGAGTTTAAATTTGTTATAAAAGTTGGTTCTGTCCACCTGGCATCATTTAAGCAAACAGGTGAATATCACTCATTGAAAAATAATGGGCTTGAGTCTCCACTCAGCTATAATGGATTTAGATTTACACTGTTATAACTCTGAACAGACCTACAGGATGTTTATGCCCTAGAAATAAACAGAAGTAACTTTTCTTTCAGCAAAATACAATCTGTTTCACCCTAATGATCGATGTTTCCACTACTGAAAGAAATCTTAAGTCCTACTTGGCTAACCCCAGTATTGGTCAATAATGACTTTTAGGGTATTCAGCCAATCTTCTGGGAAAAACAATATTATATATGTGTTTTGCCAAGGCAAAAATCATAAGCAAAAATATCAGACCAGCTGACATAAATTAGCATAGCTCCATTGACATTGGTTGCATAAACTACAAGTTTTGCAACAGAAAAAAAAAGCAAAGGAGACAATATTGACGTTTCAATTAGCATACTATCCTAAATCATTGGTAACAATGGTTGGAATGCTTTCAGTTCTTTCTATATTTTTGTTTTAAGAGCATGTAAGTTTCCATGGCTACCCATGGTTAATTTGAAAAATAACAACCCCACATAATATGCATGCAAGAAAAAAAAATAATTTTAAAAATTAACAGGCTATAATTCAGATTTTTTGTTATCAGAACGGGACTCTGAAATAGTGTACAGGAAGTTCAGCTTTTGATACATTTCCTAAAGATTACAACAGGTGATGTTGGAGAAGACTTGGCCAAATCTTTACCCACTTGCTGCAGATGCCTCTTCCCAAATGCCCAGTTTTGCATGAAAGAAAGGACCACTCTGTTCAGATGTGCCCAAAAGTTGTCCATGGACTAGCCCTTTGGCTGGTGTCACCCAGAAGAAACTTTGAATGAATTCACACAAGCTAAGAATCTCATTCAAAAGATTGGCCATCATTTCCCTGTTTTTTTTATCCTCTTTAGTTTGACAGAGTCTGACCCAGAATTTGCACTTTCTTTCGCTGGTGAACCTCCTGTTACACCATGCTATTGGACTGGGAGGAATTTCATAACCTCCCTCCACACAGGCACTGGTAACATCAGCCTCTCCACAGAGCTGAAACTCCAGTGACTGGGGGACAGCAAGCTTCCCAACATTTAAGTCTTAATCCCAACACAAGACATGGCTGATTAGCTCTTACCCTTGTCAGCACTACTCCTGCTGAGACACGACCCATCTGCCTGCTGGACTGCAGATGTGGGTAGCTCATTAAGCTAAAAGGAAACATGTCTTTGATTCTGATCAAGCCAACTGTAAATGAAATATCAATGTTTTATGATGACTTTTCCTTCCAATCTTATAGGAGACAAGATCTAAATATGTAGTATTTGGCCATTAAACCCTGAAATAAGGCTGAGGCAGTCAGGCAAAGACGTGATGCTGAAAGCTAGAACAGGGAAATGCAGATTCTTACCAAGGTATCAATGCAAAGCCTCCAATTCTGTACTGGCTTCCTTCCTCACTCTCCACACACAGGGAAGAAGCTGATGACACGGTGGGCTGGACAGAGACTCACAGAAAACACAGAGGATTGCAGTTGTCTATAAAAAGACTTGAATTTGGTTAAGGAAAGCCAATACAGTCTACCCTCACAATTGATCCTCAGTGCCTAAGAGAGCCAACATGGGAGAAGCTATGACAGAAAAGCCAGTGTATCAAATCTGTCACAATTTCCACCAAAAATGGAATTTCTAGTCAAAGTCCCTTTTTACTGAGAAGTTTTATTTTTTATGATTTAAAAACTATTCCTGTTCTTTATCAGGACAAATACACAGCCATTTCAAGCATGGGTAGAAAAGGAAGAGAAAGTCCCCTACCCATTCTAACCCACTTATCTGGTGTTTATTTAGGTGAGAGAAACTAAACATTTGTTCCTGAAATTGCTGCATGGCTTGGAGGAGTCTATAATCTGGCACAAGGAGGCAACAACATTAAATAAATTTGGTTCACCTCCAAAAGTGCTGAGCTGAGATGTTCAATGCTGGTCTAGGAGTTCATTTCACACAACTCCCATTGAACTTAATGAGTACAGCATAGATTAAAAGATGAAAAAAACAACAAACAACAAAAAACCTAAACACTGAATCTCAAAGGGACATGGCAGAGAGTAAGCAATGCACAAAAACTTTTAAAATGTTGAAATGGACCATACACTGATAGACAAGGTTTCATTTTCTGTGCAAAAAGTAAACTGCAAGTAGAGCTAGTGGAGAAATCAGAAAATGCTTTAAGTGACAGGCTTTTACCAATTACTTTTTCTTTAAATGTGATCAGTATTGTTTTGGCATTTTAGTTCATTCTTTTGCTTTCCTCCCCCTCTTAAAAATGGTCTTCTGATTTTCCTCCTCCATCATTTGTTTTCCTTTTTCTCTACTATTTTTTTTTTTCCACTGCTCTTTCAATTTAGGTAGTTAAAATAACCAGGAAGACCAACTTCTGGTAGGGGGAGGGGAGTAAAGCCATACAACTGAAGGAATTAAAAAACAAACCAAACACCCCTCCCCCCCAAAAAACCCCAAACCACAACCCCCCCAAAAAAACCCACCACACCACATCTCACTTTTCATATGTCAGCTAAACAAGAAATTATCTTTTTCAAAAAGCGATCTCCGATTTGGGAAAAAAAAAAAGTCATTTTTTCAAAACACAGCCTGAAGAAATCCAGCAGTCTGCTTATTTCTAAAAATGAGGTCATGGCTCAATGTGGTCACCTTTAAAAATGTTTCCATTTCAGAAACACTCACTTGGGGTGACTGTAGGACCATACTCAACCAAGATCACACCAAATTTTTGTTCTGATGGAAATTTAGCAGATACAAGGATAAAGCTTTTGGGGGCAAGTGTCCACCTGGAATAAATGGATTTATCTGTAGTGCAGAGCTCTGCTGATCTCAACCAGCTGATGGTCCGGCCCTTTGTGATTCAAACTATTGTTATAACTCAGCCCAGTCGGTTCATGCCCCGGCTTGCTCTGACACCCCATAAACTTGAGCATTTCAAACGAGCAGTGCACAATGACCCTACCAGGTTGTCTACTGTCTCTGATTACCCTGTGCTAACCTGCAGCTGTTCCTCATCAAAAAAGTAAAGAAATAAGCCCTACTAATAGCAAGCTGAAAATCTAACATAAATTTTTCCTCTCTACTTTGCATATATGAATGCTGATTTGTTTATCTCTCAACCAGTGCTAATTATAAAGTTATTCGCCTCCCTGTGAACTTCATTCACATCATAACCTGGTTCCTTTACCTGCTGACATGCAAAGGTATGAGGAATACTCAATTTAAGAGGTAGAATATTCAGCATAGGAAACATTATTACTGGGATACATTGCCCAACACCATTATCCACTATCTCATCAGCTGAAAAATCATACTGAATTCAGAGAATTGCTAGGTTAGCATTCTAGTGAAACAGTTTAACAACTACATTTATTTGCAACTCTGCTTGTCTAGCTCACTGTAAATAAAATTCAATAAGTGTACTGATGTTGTTCTGTCAAGAGAAAAGCTTGCACACCAATAATTTTGTCTCTCTAAAACCACATACAACAGCGTCAGTTGGTGGTCCTCTTCTGACATGCGACAGGGAAAGCCCTACTTTCTATATACACACGAAGATGTCAAAAGGCAAACACTGCAGATATAACAAATTTGGCACAAAAACCTCTTAACTGGAGGATGGATCAGTCAGCAGACAGTGTGTGCTGCTCAAAGACGACTCAGGTCTGCACAAGAGCTGCTGGCAACAGTCACCTGTTTTATTTTTGGGAGGCAAGGAAAAAAAACCAGCCTTTCTGAAGCACAAAACTGACACAAATTTTGCTGAAGTTAACATAAGTGCTCTTCCTGTTTATTTCTGTGAGCTTTGGATCAATTCCTGTGTTTGGCAACTGAAGCGATGCTTGTGCACTGGAGATAGGAGTAGGTGGAAATAAAGCCAGTAACCGAGAACTGAGGTCCTCTGCTAGTGTGGAGACTGTTGTCAGAAGTATTGTTGAGAGAGTGTATGTGTGTTCAGAAAGAGGCATAAAATGAAGTTTTGCATTATTTCTCCTTATTAATAGCAATATTTTTAATAATGCGCTCTTAGGTATACGTTAAAAAATGTAGCTGTTTTTAGTTTGCTCACCTACAACTACAGATAGAGAGCACAACAGATAAACCCAAGCAACCAAATTATTAATAAATGCTAGTTGCTCTGGTACTTGTGGAGTGAAAGTGCTACCGCAGAAGTTTGGTTTTGTACAAGCATACAGTACCTGCTGGCTCAGGAGGTCAAAAGATCATGAGGAACTAGCTGCAGGCTTATGTCTTCCTATTCCCACATCTCCAACACACACAAGCACAACATTATAACAGCAAAAGATGACACACAGCTCAAACTGAGTTTTGCCCATGATGAGGAAATAACTTGGCATGAGACACCACAGACTCTTCCAGGGCTTTGCCAGAGCTACTGATTTGCATGCAAAGTACTCAAACGCTGCTGTCACACAAAGCAATGTAAAAGCCAAAACAATTGCACCTTTGCTTATACAGTTCAACCATGTGGATTAACTCACATATATTTAAGTATTACAGTATTACCTTTCATACCAGTTCAATTCTATTTTGATATGGTACCTCAAACAGTACCTCAAACACCTGGATATCTTACTGCATTTCACCAAAGTAGAAAAACTATTCCAGCATAAATCTTCTTAGCATAACTGTCCACAATGGAGGTGGGAAGTGGGAAGAAATTCAGCATACCTCTGCCTTAACTGCACAGATACAGACACATCTTGTTGCTCTCTTGCAGCACTACGGGGGAAAAAAATTCAAACTCAGCAGCCAAGAGTTACTATATGCATTGTAATTAAGGACATCTAAGGTTCAAGAGAGAAGTAAAACAGATATAGACAACAGATCTAGTAGTAAGCATCCTTCCCACTGTAACACACAATTAGGCAGAGGAGTAATGATAAGAATCTGTGGAATACAGATATTAGTATTTGGCCACAGGAACATGCAATTAAATGAATCGGCTGCAGGTACATGAATGCAATGGACAGGGCAACAACTGGATCCAGCACCTAAGACTAATTGTTCATGCTTTCCTGGTCCAACAGTATTAGCCTACTGTAGTTATTTGAGTTCTTTTAAAGAAGGATATTTCCCCCATGCAGTAAAATAAAATAGTTTTCTACTTGTGTAAAGAAACTGTAAAAAATGAAATGCAACTTGTTAGAAGTCGATGCCTTAGAAATACAGCAGGCAGCTAGCTGTTGGGCATTACTGGCAAAGGTATTAGCTGACATCACTGACAATCAACCTGAGAGCTTTGCTGGTGTCCCGAATTCCTAAGCTATTTCATAATCAGACAGAGTACATTACACCTCTGCACCTCCTCCCTTCCAGGCTTCCTGCAGCAAACCCCCACAAGTCGCCAGACAGACCAAAGCATGGTCCACAGAGCACAGGGCATCAGGATGACTGCCCACCTGGATGTGAACCCGGGATTTTTCAGCTACATTGTTTCAGAAAACTCTGGCCAAAATAAATATGGCAATACCGTCACTCATATAAACGACCCCACTTCAAGTTCAGACATTCATGTCAGCTGTTCTGAGTACTGAGCACATGAGTACTGCATGCAACTATTTTGTTGCATGGGAGGCAGGAAATCTGTAAAGTAATAAAGCTCTGTAATGGGGTTTTGTTGGGTGGAACTGAAATGCAAAATTTCCTGTTTATTTTTTGTAAATGAATGAACAGAAAAAGTTTCACTAGCTAGCCTGATGCACACTGAACTTCTGCAAACCTTTGAAGAGAACACTGACAATTTATATTTCAGCTTTAGGCGGGAGGCGGGAGAAGAGGAGCAGAGTTAATGATTTCTCCAAATCTTTCGCAAAATGGTTTCTTTGTGGGTTTTTTTGGTTGTTGGGTTTTTGGGGGTTTGTTTTGGATTTTTTTTAGGTCTAAAGTATTTCTTTTCAATCCTCCTCTTTCACTTAAGGGGCGTGCCAATATCTTTATTTATTTATTTTTAACCTGATTTATCAAGCGCTGCTGATCAGCTGCTGAGCCGGGCAGATTAGTAAGGCAATTCAGTAGTGAATTCAGATCTTTGTCCACTATGTGAGCATACATGTGCATGTAAAATTTTCATATACAGGTACATTAGTTTATAATTTTTTAATGACATGTATACATAACTTTTAGGTCCATAATCTTAGCCTGATGATGCAACTCCATTCCTATAAAGCACTAGAAGATGTACACTGAAGGCTGCAGAAATCGGAAGACTTATGCAGCTCCCACTGAGTTGTAAATCTAAAACCCTCCGCTGTCACTACAGAGACTCCTACTGATCTCGGAGAGCCCTGTAGAAAACAGGGCATATTGTACAGGACATATCATTCCTCAATGCACTGTACAGCTTCTCTGTCAACAGAGCCAAAATACAGAACGCAGCATTTCTTCCACAGCAGTTATAACTCAGGCTGTGGAAAGAGTGAACTCTCCCTTTGGGTGACCGGGGAAAAAAAGCTCATCTTGGTTGTGTCAAATGCAAACTTTGGTGTTTACAGACAAAGAAAAAATTGTTCCTGATCAGCCCAAAATGTTGGGTTCAAAATTATTTTTGCTTTAAACTATAAATCTTAAATTTTGCATTTGACATAACTAAGTTTTCCAAAAGAATTAGCCTGTAACCTTTTACACTTTTCTGCTCTGTAGTTAGGTCCCTTTATATGTTCAAAATTTGATGTAGAAATTAAAAAGCCAAAAGTTCTATGCAGGTAAAATTTAGATTAGACATTTCAAATTTCCAAAAATATAGTGATAAAGCACTGAAAGAAAGTTTCAGCATCTCTTTCATCTACACAGTGCTTTTAGCCAAACTTATTTACCAGTTTGTCTCAACCTTACAGAGAATGTGTCTGTTTCAGCAAACCTGCTATTCATTGAAGTAACTGTTTTGTTCAACAAGCACTTCAACTGACATACCGAAAAACACGTTAAGGTTTTAACCCAGGATAGAAAAATATCCTTTGTTTTCCTAAAAATGGGAAGCAGAGCTCTATAAAGAGGAATACTGCTGCTTGCCTATGAAGCAAGCCGTTTTCTTCTCAGTCAGGTAGAGCACTACACTGAGCTGAAAGACCAAGCTAAATTATCACAGCAGTGGGAGGATGGAAGAAAACAACTGGTGCTGTGTTTGTGAGACTCTCCAGCTCAGCTCTGACAGAGGCCAGCACATTTCTACCAGGGTTCTTACCTGCAAAGCATAGTCACAGTGCTCATCTATGGCCCTGGTAGCCATTTCCAGCACAAGAGGACTGGGTGCTCAGCCTACCAATGGGCTCCGGTGCCTCCCTGATCAGCAGACAGAACCCAAAGGTACGTGCAACAGAAAGTAAAGCATTAGGAGAAGTGGTAAAATTTCTGCCCATTCGTTATTTTTTTTAAGGAAAGGTAGAGCAAAGTGGAAGAACTCCAAAAAGAAAAACGGCAACACTGAAACCTTCACACCTTGTTTTATCTTTAAAAGGAGCAACTCACTGTGGATGCACTCCCCTCATTCGCCTATGAACACAAAACTACATTACTCATTACACAAATGGCTACTGAATTTAAATCATCAGTCAACAACATTATTCACCTGTCTGTGCTGATCCCAAGCACTGCACTGGGAGAAGGGTTTTTTTTTCCCATTGGTTTGTTTTTTGCAAGAGTCTTGCCCAGATAGCAAGAATGAGTGGGGGACACCAACCCTAGAGATGTACAGGCAGGCAGCTCCTCTGGAGCCAATGCTGACAGCACACACCATACCTTCTGCTGCACAGAAGTTATTTAGGGTGTCCTAGCGCAGTGGACTAAAGCAGTCATAAAGTCAGGATGTTTAACCCACAGACAACTGTCAGGAGAGTTTTGGAAGAAGTGCGTTTTGGAATCAGGCTTGGGCTGGGCAAGCAAAGATGGACAAACTCCAAATACCATCAAAGAGTCAGGAAGCGATGGCAGTGTTGAGCACAGCTCAGCTTTTATCTTGTTTTAACTAGGACTTTGGGTTTTTGCACCACAGTTTTATGGACAAAACCAGGTGGCTGTACAGTGGAGAACTGACGAGTAGGATGCATTCCTCAGCCCAGATGTAGGCATCTACAAGCTATTGTCCTGGTTTCAGCTGGGATAGAGTTGTCTTCCTAGTAGCTGGTATAGTGCTATGTTTTTGAGTTAGGTATGAGAAGAATGTTGATAACACACTGATGTTCTCAGTTGTTGCTCAGTACTGTTTAGTCTAAAGTCAAGGATTTTTCAGCTTCTGATGCCCAGCCAGCAAGAAGGCTGCAGGGGCACAAGAAGTTGGGAGGGGACACAGTCAGGGCAGCTGACCCAAACTGGCCAACGGGGTATTCCATACCATGTGACGTCACGCCTACTATATAAACTGGGGGAGTGGGAGTGTGTGGGGGATCGGTGCTCAGGGACTAACTGGGTGTCGATCAGCCAGTGGTGAGCAATTGCATTGTGCATCACTTGCATATTCTAATCCTTTCATTATTACTNGGGGGGGGGGGGAAGTGAGTGGCTGTATAGTGCTTAGTTGCTGCCTGGGGTTAAACCACGACAGCTATTTATCTCAACTGCGCCTATAAACATAGCACAGAACAATACACTTTTAAGTCACGTTTCACATCCAAGATGGAGGATTAAAGCAAGTCAGATGAACTATGCCTAAGTATTGCCTATAACTCTTATTGATGATAAAGAGGGCCCAGAGGACTGCATCAGCTGTGAATATCTCCACAGAAAATAGCTGAAGGTAGGCAAGTTGAATTCAGTGACACTGAAAAGCCAGCACTGCTCGCACATGCAACAGTTTATCCCTCATTGTTTGCATAGCTCAACCACCACTTTTCTCCTCCTCCGCAAAAAAGACACTACAATTCAATATGGCTTTCCAGGTGTACTGAGCATTCACAGCTCCCCTTCAGATCGCTCTGTACACAGTTCCTCAGCACACCACTAAGTGGGGTCCATGGCTATATCATGATATGCTACTTTGTATCTGTGTTCTGGTTAAGTCTGCAGGAATTGCATAATAAGTGCTGTAATACACGTAATGCAAATGGGTAAGAATATCTTTACACATAGTCTCTGGGCCTATCGTACAGAACAAGACCTCCTTGACCCAGGATTGGGGTTAGGATATGGCCCTCAAAGCAGTAACATGCCAATAGCAAAGGAAGTAAAAAACGCCATTGGACACAGTCAGAACAATTTCTTTTTTTCCACTTAGCTGTAAATACCAAAGCAGATTGTCCAATTTAAACAGTGCCTTCTCTTCCCTAAAGGGTTTAGGTTGGGAATTTGCCATGTCCATGGAAACACTAGGAAAAAGGATCTCAAGGGAGATTTCCTTTCTACCACTTGCTTTATTGAGTCTTTTCACAATACATGGGTTGCTGTTGAGTTTGCCTGTGAACAAGGACCTGGGCTTAATCCCACCTGTCAGCCAAGGACTGCAAACAGTCTCTCTTCATTATCATGCTCCAACCCCACTTTGGAGTCTCACATGGAGGCAATAAATATTCCTGGATTAACATCCAAGAGAGAGGTGGGTTGAATAGAAGTGCGAACACCTTACCCTGAGAATGGTCTGACATAGTCCATGCCTGGGATGGCTTTGTTATAGCAGTCAGCAGGGCGGTTGGTAGACGAATAATTGAAGAAACAGCTTCTTTAATATAGTCCATGGGCAGCATGTGGTGCAACTTTCCCTCTGTTTCCCCCTCCCCAGCAAGAATTCTTCATATCAAGCTGGTTTGGTGTTAAGTGCATATATCTAGGAGGCATTTCTCTCCAAAATTTGGATCCAAACACACATCAAAAATAACAGTTCATCCGTCACGGTTGGGAAGCATGTATGACAAGAAAATATTTGCTTTGCTCTGGTTTTGTGTTTGGTTTGCTGACCGCTTATATCAAAAAGCTAGAACAGCTTTTTCATCTTGGTGTAGTTTAGAAACATTTATAGGACAGATGGTCTAAATTTGTGGGTTTTATAAACTTAATGAGAATGTAAAAAAAAAAAGCGCATATGGGTGCAATATTTTCTGGGGCTTCTTTGAGCTGGCCAAAAAGTAGCCCACTGCAGATCGGAGTAACAATTCGCATTGGGAACTCATTCAAAGGTTTACAAATGACTGAGAAGAGGGACTGCCACAGGCTTTCTTCACCTCAGTGGCAGTTTCACTTGCACTGTGTGGTATAGGGAAAACATATATTTATTCTTTCCAGCAAGCAACTGTTTCTTAAACTTTGCCTTTACATAACTGTTAAATGAGCTGGCTGCAATAGCTCAACAAAAGGCATAAGTAGTGCTTCAATGTCTTTCCTGAAGACTTGCTCTTGGGGCTTCTTGCTGGGCCCAATAAAGATGTTTAGCCATCAGTTCCTCCGAGATGATTATTATTTTAGTCCTACATGCAGCTTTCTCTTTCTCCAGACAACACCATTTAAACAGAACGACGACAATGCAATCTGGTCTTGAGGTCAGGCCGCAGCATGGGGACTTGGGAGGTCTGTATGGAGGCCTTGGCCCTGCTCCAGGCTCTGTCACAACCTTCGGGCAGTTGCACAGGAGCAAGTCTGAATACAGCTTTTGTCCCAAAGTGGGACTTAAAACAGAGCCACTGTGGGCATGGCAGGAAGGGAGGAGAGTCCTGTCTTCAGGGAAGCATTGTGTAAGGCCAGTATCCTGTCTCTTTCTCCAGGCACTTCCTCCAAGAGCTGGTGTATGAAAGTCTACCTCAAAGTGAATACATCAGTGTACAGAGTAAAATCCATCTGTAAGGTCAACCGAGTCCTACTTCCTCACTACAAAACAATGAATAACAAGCACCACCTTCTCAGGCTCTTTATACCAGTCAGTCTCTCCATCTAAAAAGTTAACCTCAGCTGAAGCACTTGCAAGTTGAAATAAAGTAGGTTGAAGATGTTTTCGTGAAACAGCATCCTTTGCTTAAGACAGAGTGTAAGAATCTCCTGTTAGGCAAAAATCCTCCTCCATCTAGCTCTGCAGTCTGAAAAAGCTAAGTTAAAAAATCAGCTTCCAGTCCTCCCTTATGTAAACTATTAAAATATTCATGAACAAAGCATAATTCACCAAAGCAGGGTCCATTAACTTAAGACCTCAATTTTTACCTTGGACAGTCCCTTTCCAATGAAACACACTAGGAGGTACGAACCTCAAATTATTATCAGCAAAATATTTCAGAGTGTTGGCATGTAAGCTGTCAACTTTAGGCTTCTGCATAAACACAGCATTAAGAGAAAAATACACAGCAATTCACTCAAAATTGTTGCTTAAGACCCTTTGAAATGGTAGGTGTGCACCATTTCATTTCACACCCAGCTGCTGCTTCCAAAATTTGCTTCAGGATTCTGATTTTTTAATCTTAATTTTTTGAATGTGACAGCTCAGACTATAGCCAGGCGTGAATGAAGTTCCTGGCAAAGGAATCAATACTTTGATTATGAGGAAATCTTGAACAAATCCTTTAGCCCACTAATTTTATCAGGAATTCAAATGAGCAAGGCATGCAGACTTTTCCGGCCTTGCTTTACTTTAGCTAGATTTCAGGCTCTCTTTTGCCAACCAGCAGACTTGGAACATGTTGAAATCTTACTTATTAACAGGCAAGAGCAAAAGCAGCACAAGGCAATATTATGCCCCAGTTTGACCCCCCCCAGGATTCCTTTGCATGTTATCAGTTAGAGACAGAATTGCTATATGCACAGAAGTGGTTAGTCCCAATGATAAGTCATCTCTATACACGATCCAACAAAAGCTGGCTATGCTGGGAGTACAGAGGAAAGCTGTGATTACACAAATCACCTTTTCATGCAAGGCAGAAGCAAGCCTGCCCCCCCAGCTCCCTACTGACCCCCCAAAAACTAAAGTGCTCAACAAATGTTCAGCAAATATTTGGACAAACAGCCAAGGACTTCTCATAACATCAAATGATTATTAAATCTTAAACTGTAGTTTCCAAAAATAATTTTCTGCTGCTGTTGTTTGTTTGTTTGAAAGGACGGTAGTAAAATCCACAGATGTGTACAGTCATAAACCTTTAGATGAGACTCAATTTCCTTGATGTCCAACGATAAAATCCACTAATAAATGTGTACAGATGCAAAGGCCTATTTGTTGTCCTGTCAAGTCAGGCCATGTGGAACAAAAAATCTAAAAGCAACCAGGAGAGGAACTAATGATGTAGGCTCGCCTCTGCCAAGATGCACTTACTGCAGTTCCTGTGACATTTAAGGAACATAATGATGGGACATTCCTTTTTAACTTTATTGTTTTGTCAAAAGCGGGTTTTTACAGCTGAAGATCACGTTCCCAAGATAGTCAATTAGGTTATGCAGATTTACGCACATGCTGTGATCTCTTTTGTGCAGCATGACTAGTTTCTTTGCTAACAGTCACTCACATTTGATGACAAAGATGGGGCTGGTGTCAATATCTCCCATATAGAGCAGGATTTTTTTTTTTTTTAATGCTTTCCATGAAAAGCTCTTTAGATCTTATGGTGCATCAAGACAGCATTTTTTTTTTTAATCTCCAGATAATTATTTCTGAATGTGCAAATATAGTTTTCAAGGGGGAAAAAACCCACTCTCTGGAGTAACCAAACACCAGATTTCCGCAGTATGAAAGCCATTTTAAGGCACTGCGGTGTGCTTCGTGGTTAGCCCTGCTTCTACTTAATTAGGGACCTAAGTTATAAGTCCACAGCTGCAGGAGAGCAGTAAATAGCTATTGCTGACTTCCTTATTGCCAATATGTACATCATGATTGTAGGGTGAAGAGCAAGGATCTTTTCATAAACGCTGCCTTGTGCGGCAACAGTACTTTGATGTCATAAAAATGCTGTTACATATTTTAAAGTCTTAATTGTGGTCCACTGTGGTGCTGTCAGCTTCCTGGTGAAACTAACCCTTTCCGTGATTTCTCGGGTATTTAGAACACTTCTTTTATTTGCAGGTTTCGTAATGAAGTCTACATGTGCCATATCCTCAGCTCTCGTAATACAGCCTATCTTCACTGATTTCAAACCACCAAGCCCTCATATAGTACATGATATACATGCTGGGGAGGGAGAGTAGAGGGTGAAAAGAAAGGAAAAAGAAAACCCCTGCAGTATGAAGGGTACTTGCCTGCTCCATATTGTTGCGATTAACAGCATCCGCTTGCTTACTGTTATGAACACTCCCTCACTAAACACCCTAGCCAGAAACCCCTTAATTCAGTGCCTCCAAGACAGAGTCCCCACACCAGTGTTCCTACATAACCCTCAGCCTTTGACCGATCCTTGCTTCAATGTCCGGATAAACCCTCCCACCCCAACACATTCTGGCTTTGTGCATGAACTCACAGCCTCTCTCTTCTAGCTGCATTCTCATGATTTCAGGTGACCCAAAATTAAATTATGTCAGAAATTTGAAAGCATTCTTTTTTAATACCTGATCTTACTTCTCTGGCTGCTGTTGCCATCTCAAGAACATTTTTTCCAACCAGTTCTTAGTCTTTTTGAGCCTCCACATGGCAGGCAACTTCTTATTGTTACGCCACAAATGGTGGAAATCTGGCTGAAAATGCCTCAAATCAAAACAAGCAAAGCTTGCAACACCAAAGACTTGCGTCAGACTCACCTGGTGTCAGCAAAAACACTTCTGTACACAGCCCAGTGCCAAGCCCTGCACCCAGCTGAAGGGCAAACTCCTTGGGAATAGTGGGACAGACACTGCAGTACCCACCAGCCCTTCTGAGCTCGTGGGGCACTTGACATTAGTTACTGGGTCTATCAACGCAGCCATCTGATCCTGAGCGCTGCTCTCCTTTTCTGCAGGATCCAATCCTATGCTCTGTGCTTTGCAGGTTGTCTGCGTGACCACAGAAGTTCCTCCTGGCCTTCAGAGAACGCATTCTTCTGGAGATATCAGTACAGCAGCAGGTAAGAACCCAGCCTCAGAAGAAAGCTTGAAGGAGTGGACAGGACACTGAAAAGAAGAACTTAGGTCCAGTACCAGCTCTGCTATTACCCTGATAAACACAAAGGCATCTTTTCCCCTTTTCACACCTTCCTCCAAACATTTCCACAAGGGTTACAAGATCCATGAAGACGGGCTCTTCTCAGTATGAGGTATTTGGCAGGTATGGTGGGCAATATGTAGAGGATAGCACATGTAAGCTCATGTCCTCCTTCATGTTAGAGAATAAAAGCCACCTATTCTCACCTAGGCTGAACAGGCTGTCAGGAAAAGGTCCCAGATTCTGTCCCTATTGCCAATAACCCACTCAGGGATCAAAATTAAACATCACCTGCAAACAAGCTGCTCTGGTAGCCTTTCTAGACACCCTTGTAACAGAAATAAAGAGCAATGCTAGAAACCGCAGAGGGAGGACTCGCATTTTAAAAGATGGGATTTGTGCAGTATCCCTGGTAAACACCAGTGCTTTGGAACTTGTCTTGATGAATGGGCTTGTCTGAAGGCAACACAATGGGGACCAATGATGAAACAGTGACAAATGGATTTCCTCCCTGGCTGGAGACAGCTATTGTTTGCCATCTGCACATTATGTTTCATGGAGGCATATTTTGCAACATGAACACTGAGTTCATGCAAAAAAAGCCCTGTCTGACAAAGGCAGTTCCCAGAGCAAGAAGCAACTGGATTAAAGGTACAGAAGAGGACAACAGCTGTCTCTAAGGGAGCTGTAGACCCCAAAGAATGTCTCAGGGAAGGAAAAGATGGCTTCTAGTTCATACAGTTGCATTTACCAAGTAAGCAGAGGATCTGAATTCAGCCTTAATACCTCAGTCTTTCAATAAGGGGGTAGGTATATCACCAATACACAAGGAGTGTAGGAGAAAAGCTGGCCAGGATAAAGGAGAAGAGTTAAGACAAATTTAATTCACTTAGCAGCAGGAAGCAAAAAGGTGAAAGAGCTTTGGGAAGCCATTATAAATTTGCAAGGGGAGTGGGGGAAAATAGCCAAATTAGTCACACAGAAGAGGAAACCGGCTTGCCACAACTGAATTGCCAGGTTATTTCATAGTGACACCCAAACCTATTTGGTTATATTTTGATTTAGAATGAGGAACTCTGGCTAGGTTTGTCGGGTGTCTGGGCCTGGAGGCAGCTCTTTCGAAAAGCTGCAAACATCACCACCAGAGCTGCCTCATGGTGGGAAGCTCCCATCTGAGAGTAGCTCAAGATCCTACAGGAACACACACTTCTCCCAGTCTGAATAAAAATGCAGAGTTTGAACTTCTGTTCTCAAAGAGCACACCAACAACAAGCTAAGACAACAGAGCAACCATACAAATACTTTTGCCTTCACTCTTCTCTGTCCTAAGGGGATTAATGAGGGCGAGAACATATTGGGGTAAGTTAGAGATTAGAGACAAATTTTTAAAACCTGGTTAGTCACTTGGCACACAGTAGAATCCAAAGCCATACATTGCTCTCCTGAAGAGATTCCATAGGGTATCACTGATAATATGAGAAGTGCTCAAACGCTACGCCAGTAAGCACAGCACAATGCAACAAACCAATAAATGAAACAAAGGTGTTAGGATCAGATATATTGTGGGCTGATTTGGAATAAAAAAACCAAACCAAAACCAAAAAAACAAACCCAACACACCATCAAGCGAGAAAAAGTAGAGAGAAAGTAGAGAGAAAGTAGAGAGAAAGTAGAGAGAAAGTAGAGAGAAAGTAGAGAGAAAGTAGAGAGAAAGTAGAGAGAAAGTAGAGAGAAAGTAGAGAGAAAGTAGAGAGAAAGTAGAGAGAAAGTAGAGAGAAAGTAGAGAAAAAAGGTTTCTGCTTCATTGACTGGTTTTTATGTTTGCATATCCAGCACGACTGGATACACTTGCCCAAAGGCTCTTGCTAGCATCCTATTTGTTGTTTGTCTATTAGAAGTTCAAAGCAACTGTGTTTTATCAATAAGTACCAAAATATTGACTCAGAATACAAATTGTCACAGGTTTCATGCTTTAAGTAAAAGACTGAATCTCCTCTCATTTCTAAAATCAGATAGTTCCTAGTTGTGCCATAGTTTCTCTGTGTCACCTACTGGCCAGTCACTTTGTCTTGCAAGACTTCTGCATATTTATAAAATGGGGCTAATAGCATTTTCCAACATACTGTCTATCTTGTCTACTGAGTTTATAAAGCTCTGGAGTCCAGGAACCATTCTCAATTTCATAAATACAGCATCAAGCATGAGAGGCCACCGTATCAGCTGGAGTCTACAGTAACAAATAACCCTCAGAAACAAACCAATCAAGTCTCTCCTTATCTGTGGTATATGTTTTAAAGCACATACAACAATAAAACTGATTTAGCAGCCAGCAGTACCAGAAGTAGCGTATCACAAAGTGCACTGAAAGACATGTCCCTTCCACTTTCATTTCTTCTGAGGAAAAAAAAAACCCAACCCTTCAGAAACTTATATGGGAAAGACCAGTGATCATAGTCAGAATCAAACCAAGAGATACAAAAGCCAGGAACATCATGTAGGGCTATACTGCATGCTGTTTTGATGAATCATGTCAGAGATGGAACTTGAAATATTTGTAAAACCATTACCATGATTCAGATTATAAAATGGTAGGCTAGTCAAGCTGCCTCCATCCACAGACTAGAGTAATTGGGGGACAGTTCTTAGCATAACCAAAGGCCCATTGAGGCAACATTAACTCTTGAGCTCCTAAAGGATTACTGCACAGTAGTTCAGGCCCAAGTTATCCTACCAGTGGTATTTACAGTAGATGTGAGTGTGTACTTATGTACCCACCTACAGGCATGGACTTGTGGATACCCCCAAATTACTGACTGACTCAGGAGGTAACATTTCTGGAAATAATGATTCAGTGCCACGGGGTGACTGGATGAATCTGTTCCCTCCCACCAAACCCAACACAGACACCCGTAACCTCAGGTCTGTGGTATTTCTCTCTTTGGAAGCATGCAAAAATGTTGGGAGTGTTCAAATATCTTTAAACTGTGTAGCAGATCTTATCTGCTGTGCTGCATGCAGCACCCAGTGCTGGCAGGCTACCTGGAAATACCATTCCCTTGGATTTAACTTCCAGTATCTAAAAAAGTGTTTGTTTGGTGTGTGTCCCCCACCCCCCAAAAATAAAAAAAAATCAGTAGTGTTTATAGAGAGTTCTTAATTAGCTTAAGTTTTAAAGCATTGCAGCAGCTTGGGTGCTTCTTAAAACAGACCATGTCAATTCAATCTCTCAAAGGACACTGATTTCTAAAACATACTTATGATACAAGTGAATTCCTCCAAGTTCTTCCAATAAGCTTTCTTTTACCTTACACAGCACAGGAGCATTTGCAGGCTGAAATCCCATTTGTGACCTAGATTCCTGGCATGTCCACAGCACAATGGCTATTTTTCAAAGAATGTGAAGTTCTGATATATGCTTTTATGTGCTTACCATGCCATTTATTACTGAGCAAATGCAAATAGAAGACACCAGAAGAAACCAGAAGGATTGGAGAGGAAAAAAAAAAGGGGGGGGCAGGGGGGGGGGATAAAAAAAAGCTCAACTCCCTGAAGCAAACACACCTCAAAATCCATTATTTTAGGAAGAACACAGTAACATCTGTCCAGTTCTAATAAATAAGATTTAGTATAAGAATCTGTAATTTAGGAACCAAAAAAGTTGTTGCAGTTACACCTGGGATGAATTTGGTTTAGCAGCCCACTTATCTGTATGTATACATGAAATAATTCCCCTTAAACAGCAGGTTATCACGCAGAAATCAGCAACACCTGTTATATTTGTAAAATAACAATAACAAGCTGAGATGCCATTCATTTACGGTAAGAAGAATGCCAACTTTGCCAAGATTTGTTTTGGCCGCCGGTAAATTATGTCTAATCGGCTAGTGATGCATTTCATGGAAAACAAGCTGCACCTGGATTTGAGTCATACCTTGTCCCCTTGAAAACCTGTCATATCCTCCTACTTAAATGTCTCTGATACAATAAACACATGAGCATAAACAAGGCCCCGACTCTTTTGCTCTGTCTCTCTCTTCATTCCAGACAGGAAACATAAAACAGCTAACAGCCCAAGATGCATGAAACCATTTCTAAAGCTACTTTGGGCCATTTGTTTAATGTCATCCAGGATCTCTTTTGTGCACTGGACAATTTTCCTACCATGTGTTCGCTTATTGTGTTACCTACCGGTGCATTTCCACGCAGAAATAGCCATAGAAGGGAAACTGTAGCTGGTGTACTTCTTCACAGAGGGTGCCTGATCCTGCACCACTGAGGTAAACCAGAGCTGTAAATGGGACAGATGGTGCAGGTGGACTCTTAAAATGTAGGTATATTAATACTGTTGCAGTGAGAACTATGTGAAAAATGTGAAAAAAAATTTTATATGGACTAGAATATGTATCATAT
Organism: Pandion haliaetus; assembly: GCA_013401275.1. NCBI lineage: Eukaryota > Metazoa > Chordata > Aves > Accipitriformes > Pandionidae > Pandion > Pandion haliaetus. The sequence continues at coordinate 6,855 of VYZV01038558.1, read as the reverse complement.
GGGAGATGCTACACTCTTATTACCAGCCATGACTTGCAAAGGTGTGAACTAGCTTCCTTCTAATGCTAGATGTGGTACTTATGACTGTCCCTTTAAAAAAAGTTAGGGGAAGCATTGATAGAATCACATGTAAAGCATATATGCCCAGGTATCTTATCTCTTCACTTCAGCAGCATCTGAAGGCCGCAGCATGAATGAAACGCACATGGGTGACAGTCTCAGCTTTAGAGAGGCAATTGTGAGCGATCCACAAGAGTGGAGCAAGCCAGCCCCATAATCATCCAGGGCAAACAGGGAACAGAAGGGTGGGGAATAGGGACAAAGCAGTGCCTTAGTTGTTGGGAGGAACTCCTGACATCTACAAACAGCTGCATACCTATCTTGGACAAGTCACTTCACTTCTCCCCATCTGACATTGCAACAGAGAAAGTAAGACTGGCACTCCCATACCAACATGCCTGCAGAGGAATGCAACCAACACTATCACGAGTTTCTCTACTACAGTAACAGAGGTCATGCACCTATTAGACATGTGGAAAACCCTTGGGTTCAAAAGGCCCCATTCCCCCGGCACTTAGCAAACTCCTATGGTACAAGGATTGTCGATGCATAAAAATTCTCACTACTGTTTTAGGTTTCAAATGTTTTATTGTCATAATTTGGCCAATTTTCCCCTCTTTGCCTGTCACATGTCACACTGCAAGGCAGGTGCAAGGCTTGCAGAATTTCAGACTTTCACATTTAACATTTTTTCTTTCATTTATACATTGACTTTTCCATATAGGATCTATGCACGTCGACACACCTGAAAATGGGTAACTAGATCCCTTTTCCACATTTAATGAGTGCTTCCCTCATTATTTTCCTTCCTGTAGGGCCACACAGGTAGACATAAAAGGGAAAATTAAAATGACTCAAAGTCACTTTAGTAATCCCCAGACCACCCATGTCATTAGCACTAGTCCTCTAGCAAATGCCCCGTTTGAAGGCATTCTATGTCACTTGCAATAATTTCGGCGCAAGACAGACTATAAAACCTCCTAGACCTACTAGCAGACATACTCGACAGTGGTAACGGTACACTGCAGCACTCCAATAACTCAGGCTAAATACAGCAGCTTGCCTAACAAATCACAAACACTGGTTAACACTGAACTACAGTTTCCCACCCATCCCAATGATTCTTCTTCAGCTTTCTGTTTTCTTTCTCAGACTCTTCAGTCCCTCCCAAAGCATACTGGTGGAAAGAACCACCAGACAAAAAAAAAAGTTTACTGAGCAGTTCAGAGAACACATTGCCTGGATTGGGGTTGTGCGTGTATGACTGACTGCTGAAGTAATGTCAGGGCAACCAGGGAGAACATGGTGACCTGGAAAAAAGCCTAACCCTTGGGAAGGGAATGTGGGTACTGATAACAGGGTTATACAAGGGACAGAAAGGGAAATGGAGGGTCGATTTGCTGATGTCTGCATGGTCATGCAAGTAGTATGGGAAATGAAGAGGAGGAAGTGAAAGCATCAGCACATAATCAAAATTATAGGTTAGTTGGCATAACAGATATAATGGAATAACTCATATGACTGGAAAATTAACATTGAACATAGAGGCTATTCAGGAACAGCAAGCAGGGGGAAAGAAAGTCTATTCAGAAATATGAACTAAATTACTGAAAGATAGGATAAAACAGGAAGAAAAATGGTAAGAACCACAGATGGGGTTTGCTAAAAACTAAACTTTGAAGGTGATGTTGAAGAGTCTTTTTATTCCCCCTGAAAATCTACTAGTTGTATATGATTGCCCAAAGGGGGATTTAAGGCATCCTGGTATCTTTTGTAAATCTGTTGTACTGCTACCATTCCAAGAGTTCAGCATCCAGGGAAGGCAACAAGGGCGAGCAGAAAGAGCTTGATCTTGATGAGTAAGGAGGAACCAAAAGAGACTAAAAGCAAAAGGCAGTTTTAGTGATTTTAAGTACTAAAAAGGCAAGCAGAGCAAGCATAAAGATCACAGACAGTGTTAAAATCACCAACATTTGCTCACTCTGCCATGATTCACACCAGTATTGTTGCGTATCTACATGCAGGTACAAACACAGCAGTGCTCCACTTGGTTTTGGAAGCACAGAGCAGTGTCCCAGAGGACCTATGATCTGGGTAGAGCTGTGGTATCCATCTATTACCTACTCCACATTTTCCTCATGTCCTAATGGGAAAAGAACAAAAAGTTACAAATGCATTACTATAATTAAATTTTCATCCACAAATTAATTCCAAGAGTTGAATGGTGACTTCTGTCTAAATGTCTCACAGGCATCTGGAGCAGTGCCTGCACTTAGTAGGAGAGCTTTTTCAATAAAAACTCTCTACTCTATAGCATTTGGTCAATCATAGCAGCAGAAGTTCACTTGCAATATCACATCACCATTGGTTACTATCACATGCGCCATGCTTTGAAGGCACAGCAATGACGTAGAAGCTCCTTTTGAAATCGTGCTTGATCGCTGATGTTGCAAACACTTGCATGTTCAATGCCATTTCTAAATGATCACAGGATAAGTCTGATGCAGTTACTCAAATTATCTCCAGGACCTTTCTCCTTTGCAAGAACTCTACACCACCAACTGCAATTATTTGTGCCCAGTAAGTCACTTTTCTAAGACAAAAAGCACAAAACAATCCAAAACCCCAGTGTCCCTTCTGGACACTTAAGCAAGTCCAGGCATGAGTTTAATTTACAACCCATGAATACACTATCATGCTATTTGTAGTATCATTACCTGAATTCTACAGCAGATCCCATAGCACAGACCGTTAGGATATACCTGTCACTTAATCTATTTGCAGCAGTTACAAAAGAGATCATGCAAGATGTTTGACAGAGCAGACAGTAAACTGGGATCCTTTAGAGGGTAAATCATTGTAAATGATTTGATTTGAGCTGCCTTAACTCTTCCACCTTCTGCACTAAGACTAGCTGAATTCCTGCACATTACTTGAAGATTTTTCAGAACGTGCATCAAGTAGATTCAAAAATACACCTCTTGTAAGTGCTGTAGCATTATCTACATCAATTCCCAAGTCCCAAATTGCTTGCGCCTCTTTTTTGTAAGATGCATAACCTGAGCTTCTCTGGGTATGATGGCTTCTGTTACTACCAATCTTCAAGCTGCAGGACGCAGGAAAATTTTAACTGTGTTCAGATCCATACCCTTCCTTTTCTCCATCAGTGGTGGCACAAAAAGCAACCATCACTGGCTAGTACATTCTTGTCTCAGTCTTGTAACAGCGACTACAGATTATTGCCCACCTCTAGTCACACTACACCTGTAGCAAGTACCCCTATGCCTAAGATAACAAGAAAGAGCTTGTGATTTAGCACAGTTATAGAGCATTTTCCACTGTCAGCACAGTTACAAGCTTTTTTTAACCCTTTAGTGGAATCTCAGGTCTCTTCTATCAATTTGATGATGGTTCTACACCGCAAAAGGGAAATACTTAAAACCAAAGGCAAGAGGCCTTCTGCCATATAAGAAATGATTTACTCTTTCTCATGGGGAGATGTGACAATGCAGGCAGTGGTGCACTGAAACCACGTGAAATGCCTCAGTCAACATTTGTGCCTTTACACTGTCATGAGCACATGTGGATGGATACCATTTCATTTTCTTGTACAGCAGTTCACTCAGGATGAACTGCTGTTGCTATGTTAGGTAAAAACCTATAATAACAACTGACCACCTTCAGAAAGGAGTATCATTGCAACATGATTTGTGGTCAGAGTGCCTTAAGGATAGCTTCAACCTTGTCTCAGGATTTATGCAGACCATAATTATCAATGGCATGGCCACAATATATCATTAAAGCTTTGAAAAATTAGTGTTTTTCCTTTTATGCTGGTGACATGCCTTAAGTGGAAAAAGGCTTATTTTGGAGTGAAGCTATCCACACAAGGACTTGCATCTGCACGAGTTATAAGACTATAGCTCTGCTCAAATATCCCACAAAGATGAGCTCTTTCTAAGCCTTTTCCCTCAAAGATCTTCTCCTCTGTCACCTTTTCCTGCATCTTGTACTCTTGACACAGCAAAACCTTTGTGCTTAGAGTGCAAGCTGTTTGCTTGTGAAGTACATATGAAATGGTACAGCAGAACAGCGCATACACACACAGTTGCTGCTGTTTTGGCTCATGCCTGAGCATAGAGCAGTGAGAATCTCTAGGCAAGTCAAGACACATACAAGGGACATTGCACCATTTCTGTAGCCTGTATCAGGGCCTGGATGCGTCACTTGCTCTTAACATTGCTAAGTACCCTTCTGTTAGTAAAGAATTGACTCAAATAGTAAAGCAGGGAGGGTCATTCATATTTTAGGCTTTATTCCACTTATCTGTTCTAACATATATTTGACTGGTACTCAAAGCTACAAAGAATGCACACACAGAGAAAAACAATAGCCATGCTGATCTGTTGGTATGGTAAGCAGTCAGGTGTGTTCTCATGATAATATAAAAATTACAAGTGTGCAGGCTGAGAGTTTAAGCCTCTGATCTCTTCTTTTCCCTTAGTTGGTAATGCTAAGAGGAAAGAAGGATCCAGGAAGTACTCTAGATGAGACCGCCCTCATTTTCATAAGCATTTTCAAAAAAACAAGTTATACTGAAGTGTTGCATGTATCTTCACACAGACTACTTACAAATAGCAGCAAATGCAAAACAGAAAAAGCAGGCAAGCCTTCATAACCTTTCATTGCACAATTGCGTATTTAGGAGGCACATTTGATGCTTTGGGCTTATGTACACAGTTCACTGACACAGCTGAAGCACTGTTCTAAAAAAATGTAGCCCTCATTGTTTCTTGATGCACTGCCTTTTAGGGTTTTTTTTCTTGCTTGTAACATCCACCTTAATCCTCTAACAGCTGCTNCCCCTTAACCCCCAAACAGCTGCTTAAATGGTAAAAAAAAACCCAAAAAAAAAAACCAAACCCCAATTCCCCCCCCCCCCAAAAAAAAAAAAAAAAAAAGTGTGATTTCTGTGATCTTCAGTAGAGCTGGTTGGAAAATGCTTTAATTTTCCTGGGCAAAACTTCAATGGAAATACCAAATAGTTTTCATCTCGATTTTTCAAAGGAAAAATTTCAATGTTTTGGCTGAAACTCAAATACCAAAATATTGTAACCAAAACCCAAAATATTTCCATTAGGAAGCACTGCTGCATGGTGCCCTGGGAGATGGAATTCCAGGTCTCATACTCTCATTTCCCTTTATGCCCCATGATACAGCTGATTTCCCTTTTTCCAGACGAGAGCTGCTGCATCACCAAAGTTGTATTTCCTAATTCCTGGTGGGACACACACACTAGAGAAATGAATGGGGATCTGAAGCTGCAGAATACCAACAAATTCCCACACCACCCCTTCAGCTTATCCAGATGGAACCATTTTGGATTTCAAGAGATAGGTTTCAAGAAAAATGTTTCCCTGGAAAGCAAGCCTTTTTTCAAGGTGAGCTTAATTGAAAACCTGTGATTTCTGTCAACAGGCAGTTTCAAGACAGCTATTTTGTTTCAGCTGGTTGAAAAGATCCTGCTGTTGAGCATTATTCCAGATTCCCATACAGTTTGAGTGCAGTTAGCTATAAGCAGTAGGACTTCCAAAGCTTTCTAGAAGATCTGGGCATTCCATTTCTGTGAGTTTTGAAATGAACATCGTGATCCTGCAGGTGGCACTGACTATCTCAGACTACATATTTTTCCCCACTGCTGCTATTTTCTTCAGGCTTTGTCAGCAACAAATTCAGACAGGGCAACACCAAGCAATCTAGTCTGGTAATATGCATCTCACAAGGCATTGAGTCCAATGCCTTTGAGAATTAGTGACTAAAATACTTCTTGATTTAAGTAAGCACCAGCCTTTCTTTACCTTGTGGCACACAAACTTGCTAGCAGAACCCAGAGCATCCCCTGGTTGCTGAGGAAGCTTTTGGACGTAGGGGAAAATGAACTTCTTTACACCTTTAGTGGGACTCTTGCCTCTTCATGCCACTGCATGGCAAGTTAGGAGAAGTTCATTGCCCAGAGGGGGAAGGGGAACAAAGCATTTATGGAGCAGCAGGGAAACCAGCCAGTATAACCTTGGGCAGCCAAGAGCCCAAAGGCTCTCAGGGAGAAGCATGCCTTCTCTGTGAGCTGTTATTTTTAGTGCTAGAAACTTTGCCTCGGGACTGTAAGTGAAGCCCAGCCTAGATCCCTTCCTAGGGACAGAGAGGTGAGAGGGCTGGGAGACACCTTGCTGAACTCATGGTTGGGTTCAGCATCTCCCCTTGTAGTCCTGCCTACAACTAAGCCTTTCTATCAGTGGGCTCAGCTACTTCTTTTTAAGCTGCCACAGCACAGGGCCTTCCCTGCTTTGCCCTTCCAACCAAAATGCCTTGTTATGGTTCTAGACCTTACCAAGTGATGCAGAAGAAAATTTCTTCTCAAATCTGGTAATCAAATCAGTTTGACCAGCCAGTGATCTGCAAAAAGAGGATTTTATGCACCACGTCCAAGCACTGGCCTACCTCCAGCGTCATGTCTCCAGCTGGGAAAAGATCTGGTGCCTCAGAGGAAAGCAAACAATAAATCCTTCCCAAGTCCTGCAGGCTGAAGCCCTGAAACATGAGATTTGGTTACAGCTTTCCATTTCAAAAGGGTTAGGAACGCACTGAAACCAGTATAGATCTTCCTGTTATCCCTAAAAAGGGAATGAATACTACCACATAGCAAATAGTTTCTCTGTAGTTGGATTAAAGCACTGGTATCCTTCAGACAGATATGTAGGGTTTGCTTCCATATTTAGGGCTATTTTGGATGCTGGG